>JAGPOW010002514.1:24782912-24793623 GCA_030014935.1 Caiman crocodilus | reverse complement strand
ATTGTGCCATGGCCAAGGGGGCATGTCATAACCAAATCAGTTGAGTGTCCAAGTCACAATAGACTGCACGGAGCCATTACCCCAAATTTGGTCACATTCTGCTTCATTAGTTATTCCTACCTAGCAGTCCGTTATTGGCCACTCCGGACATATAAATGTTCTTGCAGCTTCCGCCCAAGTTGGAGACCTCCGAGCACGTGACAGAGTAACCATGGAGAACTCTGTAGCGCGACCGAGGAAACTTGGCAGACTGATCACCCACCAATATCTCTCCGTCACCGGGTCCTTTTGATGTACCCTCGTTATCCTGCAGGTTCCTTTTTGTTCAAAAATTCATTTACTTGCAACTCGTTTAATTATCCATGACAACGCAAGCAAGCTACCTCAAGGCCTGCGCTGCCATTCCACGCGGCGTAAGTAAAGTAATCTTTTAAAACCAATAAGCTGTCTTGCCTCTCCATCACCAGCCACCTGATGTCTAATTAACCTAGTGATCCTCTGGATAGCTCCGGCCGCCTGAGACAACTTGGCTCCTACTTCTGCTCTAGGTTGTCTCTAGTACTTCATTCCCTTAAATAAAGGGATGCTAACCTTTGGTAGTTCAGCCATCAGTGATAGAGAGGGTAATTTACCATAGTTAAGCTTTTACTTACTGTAAGCTCAGTGTGTGTATGTGTGGTTACTATGAAACAACTGATGTATAGTAGATCTGCTCCCTTTTCTCCTGTACCAAGTTGCTTGTATGTCTGTAACTCCAAAGAAAATGTAAGTGAACTAGCCAAATCAATGTTTAGCAGTCACAGCTGAGATCTTGTGGAATGTGGTAGGATCCTCCCTGATTTATCAAGGACAAATCACATTAACCCACTTTAATTTCATCGTTTAGTAAGGTGTTTGGCCTACTGGATATGGGGAAAGCAGCCAATGTGAATTATTGTGATGTTAGTAAGCCTTTTAACACTGTTCCAAATTACGTTCTTTCTAAACAACTTGGGAACACAAGGCTTAGACAAAATCAACCTAAGATGGGGCCACAACCAGTTAAAAAAACTACTTAAAGAGTCATTATGACCATGTGGGTACTTTGGCCTAACAAATATGCTGTTATTTCAGGGGTTCTCTATACCATTGCAGCAACATGTCTGGTGCTGAGGGGCTTGAGCATACCCTGCCTTCACCCCATCCACCTAAAGCAGCAGCCATGGTAGAAACTGGGAAGCTTGCCCATAAGTCTTGTCCCCAGCCCTGAACACCAGGAAGACTGAGGACTTGAAAATGCGCAGAGTGGGATGAGCCTGAAGTAGCATCAGGGGCAAGCATGGATGTGGCACAGGCAGGATATGGTCTCAGCACCAGTGGTCTTGACTCTCTGATGAAATCATGTAGACAGGTTTGCAGTGGCCAAAAATGGCTATGACCTTGGTGTCGCCTGCATGCTCCCTTTGGCATGTCAGATTCAGGCCTACATAAAGATCCTCATTTGTCATAGGGTGCTTGAGGGTGGTGGGGTAGAGGAGTTCTTTGTAGATTCTAGTGTCTGAGAAGGGCCAGAATGGATTTTGTTGGACTTGTTTTTTGGATGAAACATATCATATGGCTACCTGCAATTGTAGGGGACTGGACTGCTAAAGCAACCTGAGTGCTGCCAGATCTTTTGAAGGGTGGAGGTGTGAGGAGATAAGTGAGGTGTTAGAAGACAAATAAACTAGGTGGATAAGGGAGAAATCAGGCTTGAACAGGCCTAGATGATGCCCCATTCCCACTATCAGGTTCCTCTGCAAGGAGGTAAGCACTGTAATTGCTTTTATAACAGCAGTTCTCAACCAGGGGCCTGTGGCCCCCTCAAGGTCATGAGCAGGTTTCAGGGGGTCCACCCAACCTGGCATGGGGAGGAGGGCTGAGGTGAGTCCCAAGGAAGTAGGCAGGGGTGGGCCTGTCTCACCCAGCCCCACAGCCTCCATCTTGCAGGCGGCGCTTGGTGGGCAAAGCTCTGTACTGCAGCTGCTCAGGTGAATGGGGCCCCAGGACTCCCCACTGCTGAGACCTGTCTGTTGTACCTAGGGCCATACAGGTGGGCTGGGGAGCCAGACCGGTCCTCTCCCATGCAGGAAGCATGCTGGGGAGCAGGGGGGAGGGAACCTCAGGAAGAAAAAAGTTGAGAACCCCATTCTAAAATATTGTGGCTTGGGTCTTCTCCCAGCAATGTGAGAGGGGGACTTATCCCCCAAATACTGTTTTGGAGAGTGGACTCCAAACACACCATTGAAGGAATCCTCACCTTGCAAAAATAGTCTTAATAAATGTTCCCAGGAGTATTTGATCTCCACCATACTATTACTGGAGATTCCCCTGGTCCCAAAATGCTATTGTAGTGAGTCTTTTCTACTTCCCACAAATGCTGTTGCCCTTTCCCCGTGCCCAATTCTATTTACCTTTGATGGATAGCAGTGAAAACTTAATTTCTTATTGCTTTACATCTCTAACACATTGGAACTGCTCCTCTCCATATGCAACCCCTTCCTGTGGAGTGAGTGGGAGAAAGTGTGTATGGTTTCCAAAATGGTGAATCAACATTCACTGCTGTCACCATGTTGGTGCATGTCATCAGCAAGTCCCATGATGTGTCAACATAACTTCTTAATATGCATGGGAATGAACATATGAAAACAAATAGCAGAACTGGAGTTACCTATCAGATTTACAAGCACATTTCACTCTGTGGTTTCTTAGTAAGAAACTGGAGATAGAATTTTATTTGTGAATGTATGATTTTCAAATCAGTAGCCTCCCTTTCATCAACTCTGCCCCTCCCAAACAAATGAAGTCATCAAACCTGTTCAGGTTAATTCCTGAAAACCTGATTTATAATAATAAGTAAATGCAAATTTTTGGAAGTAAATGTACCTCTTAGACTAGAGAAATGTTGGGCATTTAACAAAAAGCTTACTGGGGACATTTTATGCTACATGTGGAATTTATCTCAACAAAGGATACATCTGCTGGGATGAGCAACTTTATGGTTGCCTGCAAAGTTAATGGTGTCCTCTTCTGAATGTGGATGAAGACAGGATGAATTATTGGCCCTGTTGTTGTCAGTGGGAATGTTGTCACTAATTGCTGTGGAGTCAGGTTTCAATCCTGGTCTTCAGTTATATGATGGACATGGAAACAGAGTGTCTAAGACATGTTACTAGAGCTGCAGAGACAAGCATTCAAGTTTTGCTTTGGATTTACTTGGAGAAGAGCAGAGAAATTTAAAAATGGACCCAAAAGGCTGATACTTGCTCAGGATGGTGGCTCTGATGTGGTTTCATTCCATTTTTCAGGAATCTGGTTCATAACTGAAAGATTTGCCAATAGTTTTTTGTTTAGCTCTAGTATTTTAAAATTGACAGACTTCCAGTTGGCTGCAGGTTACTTGCTTATAGTTGTCAAATCTTAGAGATTGTGTGTTGCACTCCTCCTGCCTCTTCCAGTAAACCAGGGGAGTGGAGGAAATGCAAGCCTGAATATAAGACGCCCCACCCCCAATAATTTAATTCTGTATATGGAAGATATAACTTTGTTATAATTTTTCCAGTTATAGAATCTAAAGTATCAGAGAGTTGTTTTGCACCTTGCTGCTGCTACAGTAGGAAAAACAGTGGCTAGTAGGGGGTCAGGTGGCTTCCTTGCCCTCTGACCCACCCACTTCTTTGCCCTGTAGCCTTCCTGCTCCTTTGCCACCTGCACTCCAACTCCAGCTTCTCGCAGTCTCTGCTTCTTTCCCCCTCAGGACTAGTGACACAATATCTTTTGACTTTTTTGCCTCGTTTGTTGTGCTTTTTATAACATTATATTTACTGTAGCAAATTAGTGCACATTTCAAAAGTTTTTTTTCTTTCACCTTAAACTGAATAATGCAGTGCTAGCCCTGTACCATATTAGACAAGCTTCTAGTTTCTCTTTAACTAGAGAAAAATGTTATGTTATATGTAATGATGTGCCACACAATCTGCGCCCCTTCTTCTTCAAAATCCTAGATTTGCCCATGAGCCTATGTACCTCATATTACCATTTATCCTATATCAGCTGAGCCCAAGCTTATATAGAAATAGAGACTGAGGACAGTTATGAGAAGTACATCATGATGCAAAAGCTTATTGCAATATAAAATGCTTGTGTTAGTAAGAGCATCCCTAATGACTCAGCCATGAACTGGCTGTACAGGGGATTCCTGGTACTCAATGTTATGTTACCTGGCATGGCTCTTCAGATGAGCAAACTTGCATGGAAGTGACCTAATTAGCACTGTTAGACAAATTTAATTAGCTCGCCCAACTCACTGCATGATTGTGGCTACACTCCTACCAGTCCAGGAAGTAGTTTGGGTGTAGAGCAACACATCTGAAATCACTTGTGCCTGGTGCAATAAGGCTTGAGTCCTGCAGTGAGTTAGATTGCATCTCTGTTAGAGCAGGGATGAAGGAGAACATTACTCATTTGTCTCACAGGGTTTTTATGGAGGTTGCTAATGCTTGTACTGTACTCTGAAGCCTCAAAGTGTTATGCAAAGTCTAGTTATTACTGCCTACTGTTTCTTTAGGCTTTCTATTTATTAAATCTGTATTAGGCATCTGTTTCTCACAATTACAGTTATTTGTCTATAAAATAATGCACAAGCTACTCTGTATGGAGTAGTAAGTGTTTATGTACTGTGGGTGTGCTTTGTTAAAAGTAACTTTTAAACAAATTGCAGTTCCTGTCTAGGCATTTGCTGATGTGGGGGTGTTTTCCATGGGTTTGAAAGTAAGCTAGATAGCAATATATTAAGACCGGGGCATTCTTCAAAAGCCCCTATCAGGGGAGGGTAGTGGTTGGCATTCAAACCATTTTAACCCTACTTGTGGCTTTATGGTCAACAGTACTTCCAGTCTGATATTAGACAACTGAAACATTATTTCAGGCTTACTTCACTTGGTAATAGGCTACACAAATGTTAGCATCATTAGTAGTTATGAAGAGGGAAAGCATTTATTTTGGTTACAAATTATTCAATAATCTCATGTATGCCCAGAAAAAGGAGTTTTCTTCAACACTAGTTTATCTGATCCTATGCTTACTCTCTTGTCTGCAGGCTTATGTAGTTATACTCAGCTTTTCAACTCCATTTTTATAAATACAAAGGGGAAGCAAATAGAGAGGTTTTAGGAATGACATTGTGCATAAATTGGCCAGGTACAGAGGTTTCACTTATTGTGCAGAAAGTGCTTTACAGCCATAACCAAACATATGGCAGACATAGATCATGGGACCAGACATAGGTCAGGACACATAGAGTGCTGTATAAATGGTGGATCCTGCTCTAAGATAACCCAGGATGGATGTGGTATCAGACTTCAGTGTTGTAGGTTAGAGTGTCGTAATAAATATCTGTACCAGATCCCATCGCGACTCATGTTAGGTCACATTCCACTGGCAACCCATTGGGCTTTGTGGCACCCTGGTAACCCTCCCCTCTCAGGGCATCGCTCCAGCCCTGGCCAGAACTCATGCGGTCTGCCCAAGTGCCAGGCTGGCCCTGCCCCCGGGCTGTCACTGACAAGAGTCAGAGAAGATACTGGTTCCAGAACTTCACACATCCTCCCTCCAGTTAGCATAGATCCATCCACATAGAGAAAGCTGCTTACTGCTAAATTTTTCTTACTGTCATGGGTACAACTGAGCAAGTGCTGAATGTGGGTCTGCTGCTATGTTGCCTCTACTCATGGTTAACCTATCTTAAGAACTGATGTATCTGCACTGATTTCTGTCAATGGACAAGTTCCTTAATGGATGAAAGACTTTTTGACATAAAATTGTGTTTAACTCCTAGCTATTTAACATGGTTCAAAATGGCAACAAGATGTATCTGATGATGAAAATGCCCTCTAAATCCAGCCTTTATGGAGGTACTTAGTTCTGTAACACTGTCAAATCGTATTGTTCTTTTCAAACGCTGATACCAAGTCCCTGGAGCTGAAAGAAACCCCAACTCCTATTACTATAAAAATATGCTTGAACATGTCCAAAATGTATGGTAGCACACTAATATTAATACGTAAAATAATACTATTTTCCAACTTGTCTGCAGAAACCAAATGTATATGTAAAAAGTAGAAGGTGAGAAGTAATTATACTGCCTGTGCTCAGTAGAGGATGCAGGACCAGAAACCCACGAAGCCCCAGAAACTTTGGATGCATTCAATAGCGCATAAAGATGCAGAGAGTGTTTTTCTGTTCTCATGTCTTAAAGCCATTTTCTAATAATTCTCTTCAATTGCGTAAAAGTTTGGAACTATGTGCACTTGATAGAAAAGTGTTTCAGATAGTCTGTTACAGAGTTTGAGGCACAGGCAGTGGAAGGGAGGTGCTAATGGGGCTTAGCCCTCCCAAATGCGAGGTAGCAGTACAGCCGCAAAGCATCCCAGCCAAGGCTCCTGGCAGCTGCAGTAGGGGTGGGGAGGGATGCGCAGGCAGCGGTGAGGGAGGGAGTGGAACTGGGGCATCCTGGGCCTGGGGCAGGCGCTGCTTATCTGGGGCGGGGTATGAGACTGAGCCACGAGTGGCTCATCTGGGAGGCACAGCTCCTGATACTATGTGTACCCTGGGAGGCATGGGGGATGTGCCCCTGGATCTCATGGGGCAAGGCAAGCTGCCACTATGGGCTGGGGCCAGGGCTGCTTCAGGCTCTTTCAGGTGTGGGCTGGGCTGGGCTGTGCTCGCGGTGGGCACCTGTGGTGCTAGGAGGAAGCTACGGGAGTGGAGGGAGGGGCTGCAGCTACCTCAAAATTTGCTGTAGACCCTAACCTCCCCTTCCTGCACCTCCACCACCTGCACCAAGCACAGCGTGGCCCAGCCCCTGCTGGGAAGAGGCCAGAGTGGCCCCAGCCCCAGCCTGCAGCAGCAACCTTCCCTGCCCCACACAGTTCCAGGGGCACATGCCCTCCCAGGGTGTGTATAGCCATGGGAGCTGCCACCCCCTTCCCGTGCCCCCTAGATGAGCCACAGCTCAGTCCTGTTCCTGCCCTGCCCTGGTTGTGCATGACCTGCCCCAGCCCCGCTCTCCCTGCCCCTATTTCTGCTCTCCCTGCCCCTTCCCCTGCAGACTTACCTGCTGTAAGGGGGGCGTGTGCATATGCATGTATGCATATGCATGCATGTGCTCAGCCCCCTGCTTCTCCCCTGCCCCCATTTTTTTTTCTCCCTACACCTGTGGTTTCGGGTATGGTGCTGGAAGTCCCACAGATGCATACATAGGGCAGCTAAGTCCAGGAATTCTGGTTTTGTCAAGCTCCCACATCATTTGTTTTATTACTTACCATTTTACAACTGTTGCTTTTCCTGGCAGTATAAACCATAATATCTAATAGTCTCGCTAGCCTTAATTTAGTGTTCTTTTCTTAAAAGTATTCCACTCACCATTATAAAAAAAAAAGCCCTCTGAGATGCAGAGTCTATGATGTTCGCTTTAGGAAACACCTCACATTTTTCAATGTGAAGAGAAGACACTTTCCCCTCCTTCCCAGTCTGCTGCCTGCAAAAGTAGTAGTGATTTTATTTTCCCTTCTGAACCCAGTAGGTTTCTTAAAATCTGTACACAATTTAAGAGACAAGAGACAACTTGGGCCTCCTTCCTGAAGCCATAGTGAGTGCCAGAAGTCAGATTGCCCCATTTGCCAGCTCATGCCCCAAAAAGAATGACTGAGGATCGCCAGGTTTTTTGGTAGTGCCAATACGCCATCAGTTCTTTTTGTAATTGCTAAGTAGCTGGCACCCTAACATTAGCAGCTGGTAGGAGACATTGTGTATCTGAAGGACAGGCACTGGATACTGTGCCTGCTGTGCCAACACAATACCTTGTTTACCAAGAAATTGTTCAAAGGCTTTCAAACATTGTTTGTTTGTACTAAGGTTGGTAACACTCCCATTGTGTGGTTTTGAAGTGGTCTAATAGTGAAGTGAACCTTGGCAGGCAGAGAGGTTGGTTCTTTAAAAAAAAAAAGTTTCTCTCAGTCCTTCAGTTATATACAAGTTGTTGAACTTTAATTATATTTATATCTAAAATTGAGTTTGTTGTTTTTCAAGGATTTAAGGCCTGATCCTGTGCTCACTGAAGTTGGGGTAATTTTCTCTTGATTTCCACTGGAGCAGGATTGGGTCTTTGTACTATAATGTTCAGTCTATAAAGTACATCTCTAGCCTGCTTTTGCTTTGTATCCTGGTAATGAATTAGAGAAATAGGCTGAGCTGGGAAAAATCCCACCCCCAGCTGACTAATCCTTAAGAGCAGTTACAGATATTTAAGAAGTCTACAGTTTGGGGGAAGGGGAGAGATGACACCAAATTCTGGGGTGAATAAAGCCGAATAAGACTTATTCGGTGAAGCTGCTGAGCTCTATACACCTATAAAGAAATAAGAAGAAAAGCCACTCTGTGTGTGTGTGTGTGTGTATTTCTTGTTTTGGGTATCTGTAACAGAGAGCCCTGGGCTCTCTGATAAAGGCAGTGCAGCCAGGGAACACTGCAGAGCAGGCAGAGCGCAGCAGCTTCCAGTTGCCAGGGCAACAGGGCAAAAAGAAGTAGTTAGCGGGCACCTGGAGGTAGTCAGCTGCCCAGATATAGGCAGGGCCCTGGGAGCATATAAGCCCAAGGCTGGGGCTGGCAGGGGAGTTTCTTCCAGGCTGCCACAGGGGAAGGAGCTTATGCCCAGCAGAGCCACCCAGGGATGCTGGGCTGTTCATTTTGCTGCCTACAGAAACCGGGAGTCTCAGGGAACTTGCAAGGTACCCTGGCAGGGAGGCACACTGTATTGGAGTAAAGGTTTGCCATCTTAAAGGGACAGAGGGCTACTACTTTGTTAGTATTATGTTATAGCCCAGAGGCTTATGTTATGCTGTTTGGACCCATGGTTTGGGATGAGGCTGGAAGTGGAGGTATGGAGGCTTCATTAGTGTCCAGGGAGCACTTGACTGCCTTGAGCCCTGCTAGGGGCAGGCTCAAGACTCAGGCAGTTATTGAGCCCAGAGCAGACAGAAAGAGAGGGCACAGCCACGCAAGGGCCTGGTGACGAAGGGACAAACAGGGCAAGAACCTCAAAGCCAGGTCTGATTTAGTAGGCTGTGAGAGAAATTGTCTATTCAGGTTCCCAATCTGGTAAGGGAACATCTGCAGATTTTCTTAACCCGAACGGGGCTCGTATCCCAGCTGAGACTCCAATAAGCGGGAGACAAGGGTGTGGTCCTTTCAGTTTATTTGGCCAAAGGTCCCTTGTCTTTGTAAGGGCAGAGAGACCCCTGACTGCAGCTCAACACATATATTTATAAACTTTGGTTACATAAGTTTCCTCATAATGCATGTGTAAAACTCAGCAGAAAATTACTAAAATGGCATGACTTTGCTTACCCGACATGGTTGGGCCCAATCACCTTGCTTGTCCACTTAGAATGACAGACCAGTGGCAATCTTAGTGCAAGGTTGCATCAGCCAGCATTGATCAAAGGTCACATTAATTTTCCAACAATATTTAATAACAATCCCCCCTTATGGCCAAAGGCCTATGGCCTGCTGGCCATTTCCCAGGTTTGCATAACATTGAGATTAATTACTTTTGCGTAACTTGATCTACACATGCTTTAATTACAGCAGTTATATTGTCAGAGTGGGCAGGAATATAGGTGCAACAGGGTCCTGTGATTAAAGCACATAACCCTCCTTCTCTAGCTAACAAATAGTCTAAAGCTAAGAGATTTTCTAAAGTCATAGCACGGTTGGCAGAAGCCTGTTCTTGCAATAATTCAATGCCCTCTGCTGTGCTATTGGCCATAAGTTCCAATGCATGTGCTAGTGGTTGATGCGGTGAGCTAGATAGAAATTCCCAAAGAAGAGAGTCAAAACACCTATGAAATGAGATTCACCTTGCCAAAAGCTATTCCAATCCCGTTTTTGTCGTTTTGGCCAAACAATTGGTAGTTCTGAGTGGGTAATGATTGCCCCGGGCTCAAGGAATGCTCCTCCAAAAGTACAGTGCCCTGCCCAGAGCTGTGGTAGGCTGGTATAGGCTTTGGTACCGCAAATGATAAAATGTCCCATTAGGGCATGCTGTTCAGTAAAAAGGGTTTCAGGGCAAATTAGTGAGTTATCCTTTTTTCCCCCTACGCTGTGGTCTACATACCTTCCATTACATTTTGATCCCGGAAGCTTGGAGGAGTAATTGCATAGCAGGGTACAGTTGTGACTCCAACCCCAAGTTTTATTGGGGTGGAGCATCCTATAGAACCTTCCATAAATTGCCATACATAAGGACGCTGCAAGGAACTGCAGGGGATAGAGACATTCCAGGGGATGTATCATTTCTTTTCAGCTTCTTTGGCCCCTACTGCAGTATTGTTAGGCCATATTAAGTGTGTGGTGTTAATGGTTAATTTACAGCCTGGCTGCCATCCTAAAAATCTCTTTCCTATTCCACGAGGATTTTCCCAACACACGTGGGCAGATAACATGATGTCTGAAAGTACTCTCTTTAAAATAAGGATTGTCCTGCCAGGTACTGTCAAATTGCATTCTATCAATATCGACCCATTCTGGATTAGAGAAATTCCCTTCCCAAGGGATTAAAGGATAGGGTGGAAAGTTAGTAGAAGGAGGCTGTTTGCCACATATCCAGCAATTAGATAAATTTAGGGCCTGCACT
>JAGPOW010002514.1:24766970-24782812 GCA_030014935.1 Caiman crocodilus | reverse complement strand
TAGTAGAAGGAGGCTGTTTGCCACATATCCAGCAATTAGATAAATTTAGGGCCTGCACTATAGCTATAGTGGAAATCAGGTAAGTATTATCTTTCCACTGGTCTTCCTGTTCTGTATCGCTTTCCCATAAATAGGCATGTGTTCTATATGCCAAGAGCAATAATCCTGTCAGGATAACCCACTGAAATGCCGTCATTAACTTATAACCTTCCCTGCTCCCATAGTGAAATACAAGCACAAAGTATAACAAGAAAGATAATACAAAGCAATCCTAACACATATATCAGTCCTATTAAGGAGTCTGAACAGTCCATGATTCTCCGATTCTTTTTAACCACAAAGGTGGAACAGCAGTTGAGTGGTCATTACTTGCCGATGTTGTTTTCAGAACTTGGTTCAGTACCAGGTTTGAGGTGACTGTGATGAATCCAGCCTTCTTTTTCAGCAATTTTCACAGCAGTGTGCATAGTAAGAAGAACTTGGTATGAACCTGCCCAAACTGGAGCCAAGGCAGTTTTTCACCGATGTTGTTTCACCCTAACTCAGCTTCCTGGTTGATAGGGATGAAGGTTACAGGCCAGCTGAACCAAAGCAGCTGACCTGTCTAAACACTGGAGAGACTCCTGTAAGGATAAAACATAACTAGTTAAAGCTTCATCTCCACTGAGTAAGCTAACATGCGGATTTTCCCATCTTTTATATATAACAGGAATATGACCAAACAACAACTCATAGGGGGACAAGTTGAGAGGTCACTTGGGTTTGGTTCTTATAGCGAACAGCACTATTGGCAAAGCATCTGGCCATTTCAATTTGGTTTGGGAGCAGATCTTTCCTAAAAGGGATTTTATACTCTGATGCATATGCCCTACCTGACCCAAGGACTGAGGGTGATAGGGTGTGTGGAAGTGTGCTGTTATTCCAAGAACTCTGTAAACTTCTTTTAAAACAGTTTCCATAAAATGAGTTCCCTGGTCAGAATTTATTTCTCCTGGAATGCCGAAATGTGGAATGATTTCTTTTAATTAGTGTTTAGCTACTGAATCTGCTTTTCAAGTGGGGAAAGGTTCTGGCCAACCTGTTAATTGATCTACCACTACTAGGCAGTGCTTGAAATTTCCAGCTTTGGGCAAATCCATGTAGATTACAAATTTGTAATCTTTCAAAGGGTAAATAGACCCATGGTCTTGCCCCTTGTAATTTTTTGTGTCTTCTGTATTTGTTGAAGCCTCTGCACTCTGAACATTGCAAAGTTATTCATGTAGCTTCTAGATGTATACCTGGAGCAAACCAGGTGGAGAGGACCTGTTCTGCTATTTCTCCTTTTCCTGAATGACTGCATCTGTGAGCATCCTGAGCCAGAGTTCAGAGCAAGGTGCAAGGAGCAATTGGTCTACCATCTGGCACATGCCACACTCCATCTTTTCCTTGCACAGCTTCCCACCTTTGGACCCATATAGATACTTCATCCGCTGGGACTTTGTCATAAATCATGGATAAGGGTGGAAGAAGAACTTGAGATGCAAGGAGACTTTCTTTAGTCTGTAGTGCAGCGGCTCTAGTGGCAGCATCTGCAAGATGGTTTCCTTAAGCAATTTCGGAGCCTTCTCTGGAACGTCCAGGACAATGTATTACTGCTATCTCATCCGATAACATAATAGCAGTTCTTGGACTTCAGTCGCATTACTGATTACATGACCAGAGGACATGATAAAACCTCTTTGTTGCCACAACTGTCCTATCACATGACAGATACCAAAAGCATATTTAGAGTCAGTATAGATAGTGACCCGGGAGCCTGTGGCCAATTTGCATGCGCGTTGGAGTGCCACTAGCTCAGCAGCCTGGGCACTGGTCCCTGCTGGCACAGGCTGCGCTTCCCATACCCAATGATGGGTAACAACTGCATACCCTGCATGCTGAATTCCTTCTCGAATGAATGAAGAACCATTGGTGGAAAGCACATAATCAATATTACTTAAGGGGATGTCTAATAAATCAGAGCAAGGTTTTTCTTGGGCCTCTACCAACTGACAGCAATCGTGATGAGGGTCCCCATCCTCAGGATCTGGAAGTAAAGTGGCTGGATTCAGGACTGTACATCACTGAAGTTGTACATTTTCTGCTGCTAATAGCAGTACCTCATATGTGTTTAGACGCTGATTAGAAAAGTGTTGAGTGTTGTGCTGTAGTAGGAGAGCTTCCACTGCATGAGGTACTTGAACCACAAGGGAGGGTCCTAACACTAAATCTTGAGCCTTTTGAACTAGCACGGAGGCAGCATCAACTGCTCTAAGACAAGGAACTGCTGCCCTTGCTACGGGATCTAACTGAGCAGAATAGTATGCTATGGGACAATTAGAAACTCCCCACATCTGAGTTAAGACACCTGAAGCAACGCCTTGATTCTCATGAGTAAATAGGGTGAAGGGTTTCTGGTAGTCTGGTAGTCCTAGGGCTGGAGTGACCATGAGCGAATGCTTGAGTTCATGGAATGCTTTATTTAATGTAGGAGTCCAGACAATCACCTCTAGGGCTTTTTTTATTGTAGCTTCTACTAATGGCCTGACCATCTCTCCTTATGCTGGAATCCACTGTTGGCAGAAGCCTGCCATGCCTAATAAGGCTCGAAATTGCTGCTTATTTTTCGGTATGGGCAGATCTTGTATTGCTTTTATGCATTTGGGTGACAGCTTACAGACACCTGGACCAATAATATACCCTAAGTACTCTGCCAGTTCTGACAGGCAATACTGAAGTTTTGTTGGGGACACCTTATGGCCTCTGGCAGCTAATCCTTGATGTAGGGTCAGCGTGTCGTGCTTACATTGTTGTTCCAACGGGCAGGCTAGAAGCAGATCTGGATTAGAGCAGAGTTGGGCCCTAGAGCAATAGTAGATAAGTCTTTATACAATATCTGCGAAAACAATGTGGGGGATTCCACGTATCCTTGGGGAAGGCAAGTCCAGCATAGCTGCCGATTTTCCTGTGTAAAGGCAAATAGATACTGAGAGTCTTTATGAACGGGAATGCTGAAAAAAGCTGCACAAAGATCAACAACTGTAAAGTAAGTGGTGGTCACCAGGATTGAAGTAATTATGGTTGCTGGGTTAGGTACTACTGGATGCCTGGGAACCACATAGTTATTGATAGCTCGCAGATCCTGTACAAAACGGTAGACAGGTTTTCCTTCTGCATCAAGCTTAGGCATTTTTTTACTGGCAATATGGGTGTGTTGCAAGGTGAGGCACATTCCCTTAGAATGCCTTGCTGCAAGTAGCTATCTTTGAGTGGTTGTAGACCCTTTACTGCTTCTTGTGGTATCGGGTATTGAGGGACTGAGGGTGGTGGACCAGGCTTCACCTTGATGCGGATAGACTTTGCAGACCACAGGAGGCCTACCTCCATTACTTCCCAACCCCACAAGGAACGCGATAATCCGTCTAAATCTGATGGGAGTGGAGAATTCTCTTGGCTAGGCAACAATGCCATCTGAAGATGCTCCATCCGATGTGCTGGCAAGGCGATAGTGATACTGCTTGGAGAGCATTTGATGGTAGCCTGTAGTTTACAGAGTAGATCTCTGCCAAGGAGGTGCACTGGAGTTCCCTCAGCTATTAGGAAAGCATGATTAGTGGTTAAGGGTCCTATCTGTAATTGCGTTTCAGTGCCACGGGGCACTCGCATAGATTTCCCGGTTACTCCCATAATCTTTTCAGATCCTGAGACTGCAATTCCCGCCCTTTTTGGAGATTCACCCAGTGAAGACAGATCTGCTCCCGTATCTATAAGACATTTATAAATTTTCCCTGCTATTTGAAGTGGTACATAAGAGGATGAAGGGGCGCAGGTATACTCAAAAGAGGATACATCATGATGCTAGATACATCATGTGGAAGAGCCCCCTCTTATTTCGTTGGGAGTCATCTATATCCTGTTGCACACCCTGGACCCAAGGATCTGTAGGATTGGTGCTGGCAGCCCAGTTGTTTCCCTGGGTTCCCCCCTTTCTTCCTCCATAAGGGAGAGGTCCCTTAGGGCGGTTTGGGCATTCTCGTTTCCAATTGCCCAATTGTTTACAATAATTACACATATCACTGGGGGCAGGTTCCCTTGTGGTATTAGCCCTCCCTTGGTACCACCTATAACCTCCTCTGCCTCTTCCCTTCAACTGGAACTGAGAGCTGAGAGCAGCCGCCAAAAATTTAGCTTCTTGTTGTTTCATTTTTAATTTCTCGGCCTTTTGAACTTCTGGTCTTCAGTTGAAGGCATGGTTAGCCAAGTCTATTAATTGTTGTATGGTTTTCATGTTCCAATCAGGGTTATATTTGACTATATATTTTTCAATATCTGATGCGCAACCCCCTACAAAGGTGTATGCTACAATGGTTTGATTTTGCAGAGCCCATACGTTGAAACTTCCTCCATGGGTTGCAATGGCTTTCAGCAGCCTGCTATAGAAATCTTGCAGATGCTCGTTCAGACCTTGGACCACAGAAGTTACCTTGGTCTAGTCAGTAGTTTTGCATCCTGCCCTATTCATTCCCTCCAACAAGGTCTGTCTAGCTAATTGTAATCTGGCCCTTTCATGATTATCTCCATTTATTTCCCAATTTGGGTTAACCAGTGGCCAAGGGACTCGTCCTGCTGGTTCTTCCTGTTTTATTTATTATATCTAATTTCTCAGCAGAAGTTAACAGCGTATCTAAGAGTTGATTCATATCTACCCATGTGGGGTTGTGTGTGGAAATGATGGCCTGTATCTTTCATTGAATGGCCTCTGGGTGGTCGCGAAACTTTGGTGTCCCCTGTTGCCATGCCTGAAGATCTTGGGGATTAAAGGGAAAATGGGTATATAGATACTGGATCCTGTCGGCGGTGGACACAGGATACTGTCTGAGAGGCATCTGAATGACCTGATTTAAAGGCTGCCTAGTATGTCCTGCAATGGGACTGGAAGTAGGCTCCAAGGGTGCAAGTATAGACCCTGACACTCCTGTTGTGAGAGGAGAGGAGCCTGATGGAGGGGTAAAAGGTGCTGGAAGGGCCATGGCCGAAGCAGCTGGGTTTATTGTGGCTGGTCCCCTAGTCACCGGTGGTGACATAGTGGGCCACTAGTCATCTGTTTCTGAGGCAGTTGGGTGAGGATAAAGGGGAGGAGACACCGCAGTTTGACATTGTTGAGCAGCCAGAAGTGGTCAGTTTTTCTGCGGAATTAAATCCATCAAATCGCACCAGAGGTACCAATAATCCATTTGTTGGGGATGGGGTTCCTAGAGGAACCTTAATTTATCTACACTGAGGGATCCCAATACTGGCCACTGGAGTTCGGGGTTTTTATAAGCGTAGCCGGGCCAAACACTAGTGCATAAGGCTATAGCGTGCTTCTTACTTAATTGGCCATGTCCAGATAATTTATTCCAGTTGGTTAACGATTCTCGAAGAGGACTACTAGCACGAATTGACTGTTTCTGTCCCATCGTCACCCTTGGCGGATGTCCCTTTTCCCAGATAACCTGATATACTATAAAGCTCCCCAAAAACCCTGCTTTCTTGCCTGCCTTAGATTTAACCAATCTAGAAAGGTAGGTTCTAGGGTGCCTCAAACAGGTCGGAAGACTTATCCAGTTAAAAGATCAGAAACAGAGACGGTTCCTCAGTGCGCGAATGGAGACATAAAACGCGCCACACAGATTTATCAGCTCAAAAGAGTCGAACTGGCAATTAACTAAAATTGACTGTGTGCCCAGGTTTGAGGAACTGGAGAACAGACTGGCCTATCACATATTAAACAAGATATACACAACATAAAAAGGCCACACCATGCCAGTAAAATTGAAGGAGTCACCTTATCGTCCTGCCGTGTCTGCAGCCTCAACCCAAGACTCCCTGGTGAACTCACCTCTGTTATGGCCGGCCGAAGGTTGGGTTCAGGCGGCAGCAGTGATGTGATGAGCTGGGTGCTCCTGCCTGACTCACCAAAATTGTGAGAGAAATTGTTCGTTCAGGATCCCAATCTGGTAAGGGAACACCTGCAGACTCTCTCAACCCAAACGGGGCTTGTATCCTGTCAAAGCTAAATGGTTAAGAGATGCCTGGGCACAGCTGCGTTTAAGCACATTGTGAGTCCCTGGTGCAGGGATTTCCCCTGTAAGGCAGGAAAGAGTCCTTGGTGAAAAATCAGCTCCCGCCAAAAGCTTGTAGCTGCACCATCGAGTGCATGCTTTCGATTGGCTCAGTGTAAATTATGCACACGTGACGGCCAGCAATTGGCTCGCTGGCCATACAAAAGGCTTGGGTGGTGTGTGAATTTAGCGCCATCTAATGACCATGTAACACAAATGCTCATGGCCCAGACAAAGAGTTTTCCTTATATGGAAGTGAAAACAAACAAACAATTTAATTGGTCATAAACATGCCACCGGAGACATAAAAGAGCAACAAACTTCCGCCCGAGGTAGCAGCACAAATAAAATGGGAAGAGGTTTTTTGAGTGGCAAGCCAGCTACTCTTCTATCTCAACCCAGCTGCTCAAGGGCCCCCGTATGATTTATAGTGCTCCACAACCCTTCGCAAACCTTCACGACCCTTCGTAACCCACCATAACTCTTCGTAACCCGCTGCCTCCTCAAACCGTTCTCCTCGGATTACACCCTCCTAACGACTCTCCCACGTTGTAACCATCGTAAATTTAATAAATGTAACCTGCTTCACTACACAGCAGAGCTCTGAGTAAGTAACTGCAACCATTATGCTTATTTTACCGTCAACTGGGTACGCGGTTAACGAAACTGAGCTGCGCACGACCTTGCGCCTAGCTGCTTCACTAAAAAAAGAAAAAAAAAAATCCCAGCCAGACGCGACAGGTGGTTTCCGCCCAAATCGGAGGAGAGCTCAGATGCGCATAGGGAGAGATCCCCATGTGTACCTTGGAGCCACGGAGGGCCCTGATCAACCACCAATGACTCCCCGTCACGGTTACCATGACGTACCCCATACCCCACATGAGTGTGAACGTCGGTGTGCTTGTCTACGATTTTCGGTTTGTTGTTTGTCTATGGAGTGTGCCTACACTGCATACCTTGCTGTATCGCAGCCTGTAAGTAAGGTTTTTTTGTTACAACCACTACGGCTTCCGCACCTAATTCCACTCCATTGGCGGCCCCATTCTGCCGGCGTTTCTTGGCTCCACATATCCCAGCTGAGACTCCAATAAGTGGGAGACGAGGGTGTGATCTTTTCAGTTTATTAGGCCAAAGGTCCCCTGTCCTCGTAAGGACAGAGAGACCCCCGACTTCAACTCAACACATATATTTATAAACTTTGGCTACATAAGCTTCCCCATAACACATGTGTAAAGCTCAGCGGAAAATTACTAAGATTGCATGACTTTGCTCACCCCACATGGTTGGGCCCAATCACCTTGCTTGTCTGCCTAGATTGACAGACCAGTGGCGATCTTAGTGCAAGGTTGCATCAGCCAGCATTGATCAAAGGTCATACAGAGGTCACATTAATTTTCCAACAATATTTTCTAACAAGGCCCAGCCTTGAAGGCCTAGTGAGATTAAAGAGGCAGAGGCTGAGGAGCCCAAAGCCCCACACAGGGCACAACATGGCAGTAACACCTGCGAGGCATGGGGCCATGTAAAGGGAAGGATTTGGAGCCATGCAATTAGCCCTTAAGGCTTTGGGTGCCTTGCTGGGCGCAGTAGATTAGAATGAACCCCAGTGGTGGGCCTAAGGACCAGTGAAGCCCAGCAAGGGGCCTGGGTGCAAATAGAGATTGACGGGGTCCATTGGGACTGCGGCCTGTGGGCAGCCTCCCTATATACTATAAATAACATCAATGCATGGCAGGAAAGACGGGAAGGCGCACTAGAGGCAGAGCACAGCATGGTTGCGGAGCCACCACGGGGCATCATGGCCACCCCTGGGACCCCAATGGGTTATAGTATCTACAATCTAAAATATCTACCCTCTCTGACTTGCATTCTCCACAATGATTTCAGATGCACCTGAAGCAGTAAATGGGTGCTTACTTCATCATTTCTCTATGAGGAGCATGTGTACCCTACCTTTTGCCTGTCTTCAGTCACACATGACAATATCTCTGTCAGAAGAATTTTGTAATGTCCCAATGCAAAGTGTGTCTTGTTCAAACCAAGTTGTGTTTGCCTGAGATTTAGGTTATATCTGACTGTTGAACCAAAATTTATCTGGTTTGCCTGGAGGAAATGCAAAACTATAGAACTCTTGGTTCAGAGAGGATAACTAAGTTGATCTAATAAAAGGTATCATCTCTGAACCAAGAGTTCTGGAGTTTTGCATTTCTTTTTATGTCAGACTAACATGGCTACCAAATACACCCTTGAAACTCTGGTTTGCCAAGTGCATTCAAAAATCACTTTCACTTAAAGAAGGAATAAAGCCTTAAATACGAAATTTCAATATGGTGAATAGGGGAGTGTTCGCATTAGAGTCTTGGATCTGAACTTGGCATATGGGTTTGGTTCCAACACTAGAATAATTCTGCTTATGTGATCTCTCCTTATCTCTGTCTCATACCTCCTTCATAATTTCCTTCTTTTTAAAATCTCATGTTTCTCCATACTACATCTGCCACTATGATTCATTCAAATTTTCTACCTTGCCCATACATATCTAGATGTGTTTGTTTATTTTTTAAATAGTAAAATGAATTTGTAATAATGCAAAACAACCACTTCGTAGTATGGTGCCTTGTGCCTTCTCACTTGCATCTATATTTATACTGAAATCTCCTCAAAACAGGGCCTATGTACATTGCCAGTTAAGGATAGGAAAAGAAAAGATGAAAGTTGAAAAATGGAATTTAATAAAATTGTGGAAAGTAGTATTTGGGTTTGAAATTCAGATAGGACATCAGGAAAAAAATGTTTACAGCGAGGGTTGCCAAAATATAGAATAAGGTTTGGTAGGCATCTCATCTGAATTTGCTCTCTTCCAGTTTGTGGCCATTATTTCTCGTTACACCAACAGGAGCCCCAGTAAACATTGTATTCCCTATTTCTTGCTGCCCCCTTCTCACCCCCCCTCCATGATTTTGTAGGCCATGAGATCACCTCTCAGTCTCCTCTTGCGGAGGCTGAAGAGGTTCAGGTCTCCCAATTGGTCCACATAGGGTATTTTCTGTAGGCCTTTAACCAGATGAGTGGCCTTCCTCTGAACCCTCTCCAGGTCATCCACATCCCTCTTGAAGTGCAGTGCCCAAAACTGGATGCAGTACTCCAGCTGTGGATTGACCAATGCCACATAGAGGAGAAGTATCACCTCCCTAGACCTTTTTGTGATGCACCTACTTATGCAAGAAAGGGTACGGTTAGCTTTACTTATTACCTCATCACACTGGTGACTCATGTTCATTTTGGAGTTGACTACTACTCTGAGATCCCTTTCTGCAGCTGTGCTGCTTAGAGTGGTACCTCTCAGGCTACAGAAGTGTTGATGATTCTTCCTCCCCAGGTGCAACACATGACACTTATCCTTGTTAAACTGCATCCTATTCTGTTCTGCCCATCTCTCCAGCCTGTCCAAATCAGCCTGGATTCGCTCCCTGCCATCTAGTTTGTGTACCTCCCCCCATAGTTCGGTATCATCAGCAAACTTGGACAGGGTGCCTTCTACTCTCTCGTCCAAGTCACTGAAGAAGATATTGAATAGTACCAGTCCCAGGACAGAGCCTTAGGGGACTCTACTGTGTACATTTCTCCAGGTAGAAACCACCATTCTTTGGGTATGTCCCATAAGCTAATTTTTTACCCACTGGACTGTGTAATAATTTACATTGCAACTGTTTAGTTTATTTAAAAGAATTGGGTGCGACACTGTGTCAAAGGCCTTTTTAAAATCTAAGAAATAACATCTACTTCTATTCCTTCATCCAAGCATTTTGTGACCTGGTCGTAAAATTAAATCAGGTTAGTCGAGCAGGATCTGCCTGCTATGAACCCATGCTGATTGCCCCTTAGCATCATTTTACCCTCTGGTCCCCCACAAATGTGATCCTTAACAATTTTCTCAAAGGGCTTGCCAAGGACAGAGGTGAGACTAAACAGCCTATAGTTACCCAGTTCCTCCTTTCTCCCCTTCTTGAAAATAGGAACAACATTGACCCTTTTCCAATCCTCCAGGACCTGTCCCGAGTGCCATGAGTGCTCAGACAGTTGTGCCAGCGGTTCCGCTTTGACTCCAGATAATTCCCTAAGTACCCTAGGATGAAAATTGTCAGGACCTGTTGACTTAAATACATTCAACCCCTCCAGGTGCCCCTTTACTAGGTCAGCATGAACAGTTGGTGGGTTGGTATCTATACTGGGCCCAATGGGATGCATATTTGTATTCCTGTCAAGGAACATGGATACAAAGAAATCATTTAGAAGCTCCACTTTGGCCATCCTATCTGTTACCAGTTGCCCTAGTTCATCCTGAAGGGGCCCTAAATTACCCTGCACCTTCTTTTTGCTTCCTATGTACTTAAATAATTACTTTTTGTTATCTTCAACTTTTGCTGCCAGCCTAAGCTCCATTTCCACTTTGGCTGTCCTCACTGTTTCCCTGCAAGCTCAAGCCAAGCAGATATACCCCTCCTTGGTGGCAGTCCCCTGCTTCCAAAGCCTGTAGGTCTCTTTTTTTCCTTCCAGGTTCTCCTGGATTTCTCTGCTCAACCAGGTGGGTTCCTTTGCTTTTTTCCCTCTTTTATGTGTACTGGGAAGTTCCTTTTCTCTGCCTGCAGGATTAGTCTCTTAAGAAATGCCCACCGTTCCTTGACTCCCATCTCTCCAAGGCTTTTACCAGTCAGTCCCTCCCTAACTAAACTCCTGAGCTTGTTGAAGCTGGCCTTCCTGAGTCTAGCACTTCCGCCCTGCTAGTTACCTTCCTCACCTTTCTCCAGATAGTGAGCCCTATCAATAGGTGATCACTATCCCCTATGTTACCTTGCACCTGCAGATCCTGCATCAAGTTGTTCCCTGTGGCCAGTATCAAGTCTAGTAAGGCATTTCCCCTAGTGGGAACACGTACTTCCTGCGATAGGTGAAGGTCCTGTAAGGAGGTTAGGAACTTGCATGAATGGGCAGACCTAGCTGCCTGTTTCTTCCAGCAGATGTCTGGGAAGTTAAAGTCACCCATGATGACCAGGTCCTTTAAGCGTGCTGTCTCTGAGAGCTGTCTCAAGAACTCTAATTTTAACTCATCATCCTGGTGTGAGGGTCTGTAGTAGACCCCCATTACCAAGTCTCTTTCACCCTGACTCCTTTGTAACTTAACCCATAGTACCTCAATTTGCCCTTCTTCCAGGACCAAATTAACTATGGAAGATGTATATTGTTTCTTGACATAGGAAGCCTGTCTATACAGCCTGTAGCCCTCAATGTCCACTGCCCTGTCATAGGTAGGATCCCAGCAAGTTTCTGTTAGCCCAACCAGGTCAAATTCTTTATTTGCAAGCAGGAGCGCAAGTTCCTCCTGTTTGTTGCCCATGCTCCTAGCTTTAGTATAGAGGTATCTAAGCCCCCCTGTAGGTGCCCTTGCTACTTCCCCATTCTGATGCTTAGCGAGGTCATTGCTACTTACCTGGACTGTTCCAGTGCCTGGCTTGAGGTTTGTTATTCCTGGCCTCTCCCTGTCATCAACATCCCCATTCCCCCATGAACCTAGTTTAAAGCCCGGCGTAGGAGATCAACCAGCCTGTAAGAGAACAGACTCTTATCTCTTGGAGAGAGATGTAGCCTGTCTCATCCAAACAAGGCTTTATCCTAGAAGTGCAGGTCGTGGTCAAGGTCATGGTGCAGACGGAATGAGAAAAATATGTTCCCTTGTTAACTCCACTCCCTTCCTGGCCTATTTCCCTCCCTCCTAGTCCAGGAAAGAGATGCATGTGATGAAGGATTCCTGTGTGTCACTCCCAGTGTGGCTCCGGGGTTGTGCACCTGGACAGGGTGGCAAGTGGTCTGTGAAAGGGGAAAGGAAAGCAGCCAGGGAAGGGAGAACCCAGGTGATAGCCCACCCCTGTTACTCACCTCAGTCAATGCGGGAGGACCACAGGCTCTGGCATGACACTTCTGGAGCAACCTCTCCCTCTGGACTGGAGCACAGCCAACCCAACCTGCAGGAGTACTTCCAGCTCTGAAGAAGGGTCACCAGGAAGAGTCTAAGATAGGTGAGAGAAGACATAAGAGGGATTCTCCATAGAGGATGAGCAGGCAGTTGGAGACATTGTAGCTGACCTGGGTGTGCTGTGCAGCGGTCATCAGCCTGTACTGAATGCCATGATTAACAGCAGAGGTGCTGGCTAAGATATCTATAAAGAGATCAGATTCAGGTCAGACATAGCCAGGGATTATGGGAGGGTGGGGAGGAGGCAGTCAACTGGGCCATGGGAACACCTGGGATGCAAATTTATATACTGTTCATGGGGACACCTGGATGCTTATCCTAACACAAGCATTTTATATTGTAATAAGCTTTTCATGATGATGCACCTCTCATAACTGTCCTCAGTCTGGTACCAGCATTGGCTCCTATGGAGCGTACATAACCCTCCCAGGCAGGAAAGGTGGGTCAGGGTGCCACCCAGCCCTCCTCCCTGCCCCAGCTTAGTGAGCCCCTCTCTAGGGACTCTTTTCTGGAGGACTCCAGGATGGCAGCTGAGGGAGACTTCTCCCTACTGTGCCCTGACTGGGAGATGCTGGAGGGCTTGGGGAGTCAGGACAGGCGATGTGGCACATGGGAACCACTGACCTGTAGTCCAAGGAGACAGGAAGACATTCAGCAGGACCTGCTCCAGGGAAAGCAGTGGGTGAATGGAGCAACTCTGGGTTGCCTGAGACCTGATGTCAGTGCCATCAGGGACACTACTCCTCTTCCAGGCCCAACTTGCTACCCTTGAGTGTTGGCAGTTGCCCAGCATGCCCTGTCTCCCCAAGTGGTTCCAGGCTAGACCGAAAGGGGCACAGGAGAACTCAGAAAGTGGGAGAGCATGGTCTCCCAGCCCAGTGGGCCAGGCAGTCACTGGGACAGCTCCTGGCAGCAGAGCCTGACAGCCCCAGTTTATTCATCTGCCAGCTGGGAGGCCCAGGGGGAGCTATTCCACATCCTGTGGCCCACCTCCTGGCTCAGGTCCCGCTGCAGAGGAGTGGGACACCCTTGGTGAGAGCAGGCAGCCCCATGTCTTGGGTTGGCTGTCTGACATGACCCCTAGGCATTGGTGAGGCCTGCATGTCTGTGGTCCTTGAAGAGGAAGACATGAGAGGCCCATGTGGGAGAGCCAGGAGACCTTGGCACCCACTGTGGCAGTGCTTCCTGAGATGCACTTCTCCCCTTGAAACCCTGGCCCAGCAGCCACCTCCCAGCCTTCAGTTCTCTCGGATAGACATTGGGTCTGGGATCACACAGCTGTCCAGCTCCTACATGGAGAAATCCCTGGTCTTGACTTTAGACCCCTGAAAGCAGGGTACCAGATCAAAAGCCCTCTATCCTGTGCCTTCCCTCTAAGGTTGTATGTTTTTTGAATGCGAGGTCAGTGGCATTCTCTCTGACTCCAAACCCCATTCCACGTTCTGTTGGCCCTTTCTCAACACCCCCTGCTCCACTTCCTCCAAAATGTTGCTGCTTTGTGTTAATTGGAAGGGACCAAGCTGAGCCATGGGCAATGTTAACAGGTTTTCTTTATTAAACACTGTTAATGTTTGGCAACTGCAACCTTTTAAATTGAGGCACATCTCTTCCTTGTGTCACATGCCTCTGCACCCTGGTATGTGGCCCTAGAGGGAGAGGAGAAGAGGGATGGTGCCCTGCCACCCTGGGTTGTGGGCAGTGGTGCCCATGAGACAGGGCCAGAGGAGCCTGGAGCTCAAGACCCATGGCCCAGTGCCAGGGCAGGGACATTTAAAGCCTTCCAGGTGTACTAATTCTAGGAGGACTCCTGGTCCACTTGGGTAGGGCTTCATGGATCTGGACAGCCTGCTGCTTTGCAGTTCAAGAGCTAACAAACATTGGTGGGGAGGGAATACCGGCATCCAGGACACACACAAACACATACAGAATACAGGCGTCTAAGGCACACACACAAAATACACACACACAGAATGTCTGTGACAGAACCACATATGCATGCTCACTCCTCCTCCCTCCCCCCGTGTCTGGCGTGCACACACATGCATGCACATACAGACACACACAGAAACCAGGCATCTGGGACATGTGAACGCCACCCCCACAACATACACATACACAGAACCCAAGTGTTATAATGGCAGGGGTTTGGAGGCATGGTGGCTGGTGCCATTTGGTTCTGCTTGAGAGTCCAGCAGCTGAGAGAGCGCACAAGGCATTCAGGGAGGCATGCAAGAAATCTACGCCACCTCTTGGGCTCAACCTGTGCAGGCAGGCTCTGAGCCTCACCCACCACAAGGGCTTGCTCCCATCCTAGCCGTGGGCACTTAAAGCTCAAGACTGTTTCCATCTTGGCCCTCTTGAATGCCTGTGCTTAGCCACTGTCTCATACCTGCAAGTTGGTGTACACAGGTACATGTATTGGTAGATGAATAATGAGATGTCATGATTTTTATTTTTGTATTATATGAAATAGTTATTATATATGTCTGCAAGTGGCTTTTTGTGTTTGTTTTTTTAATGTTGTGTTGTGATAGGTTTCTTTGCACTGGTTACATTTGCTGTTCATGTAAACCTTGTATATTTTTTGCAAACTTGGTAAAAGCTTCTCTATTAATAAACATGTGTATATGCATTAACTTTTGAAAAGGATGCCTGTCAGTTTTCTCCTAGGATTGTGAGAAGTTAATTTTATCCCAGGCAGGGGCCCTATTGTCAAAGACACTGTACAGACAAAGAACAAATAAATACACCCTATAAAAAATTGCCCATGATGTAACTTAGGTAAAAAACAAGGGGGATGCAAGTGCTGCTATATCATGTCACTGCAGTGGTAGGAAATTTGTTAGGTTAATCTATACTCAGGGAATCTTAAGAAGAGAACCATGCCCTAGACTACAAAGGAAGGGCAGGGGGTGGGAGGAACCAGAACACAGTCCTTGATTGAGTTTGAGAAAAAAAATCTTCCGGTGCTCATATTTGTAGAAACCCTTCTTGATTGAGTTTGATTCTGAGTTCCTGAGAAAGCTCCTCAGACAGGTATCTGGGAGGTTTCTAAGTATCACCAGAAGTATCAACATACCAGAGCCAAAATACCACTTCTGGCTGGAACCAGTGCCTAGTACTTCAAAGGAAGTCCATTTGCTACGAAAGGTAACTTTTTAACGGTGAAGTTGCTCAGGCATTGGGATAGGCTATCCAGGAGGCTTGAAACTTTCACAGGTGGCTAAACAGACACTTGGCTAGGATAGTTTAGTGTGATCCTATCTTGAGCATGGGGCTGGACTAGATGACCTTATGATGTCCCTTAAGCCCTACTTTCCTATGAACCAAAACATTCATTGGGAAATAGGCAAGTGGCAGAAGCTCTAAAAAAAATAGCAATACAGAATGCCTAGTACATGGCAATAGTTTCCTTCCTGCTCCACCATGGCAATATCAGTGCTTGAATCTGTCTCTCATATTTGCTGAATAGTGCTCCATAAATGCCCCTATCCTGTCATACTAGCCCTTTCATAAACTTGTTCATCTCCATTTTGAAACAATTCAGATTCTTTGCCCACACTTGGATCAGAAGACCATTCCAAAACTTTATTCATAGTTTCATAGTTTCATAGTAACTAGGGTCAGAAGGGGCCTAGAGCAGGCCATCTAGTCTGACCCCCTGCCAATGGCAGGAAACAAGTGCT
>JAGPOW010002514.1:24735826-24766870 GCA_030014935.1 Caiman crocodilus | reverse complement strand
CACCTCTTGGGCACGGAGGATCGTCTCCTTAAGGAGCGCCCACCCTTCGTGAACGCCCATGTCCTCAACCCTACAGTCCCTCAGCGCCTCGTCAACTAGTCTCCTGTTGATCATGATTCCCATGATCATTAGAAACCTTTTCTAATTTCTAGCCTGTAGTCATTTGATCTTCTGTTGATATTGTGCTTTTAGTTATGTAGCTCCATTCCTTTCGTGATCTTCAGTCTATGAATGTATTTTAAAAAAAATCATTAAAAATTAAAAAAAAAAAAATATTAATCTCAATGTTCATTTTGCTAAGCTAAATAAGAAAGTTCTTTCAATATCCTATTATAATATAGGTTCTTCATTCTCCAAGTAGTCCTTCTTTATATGTTTCAGTTTTTTTAATTCATGCTTTTGATCAGAGATAACCAGGACTGTACATAATATTCTAAATATACTGCATGACTCATGTTTCTTTATCTCTTTAGAAAATACCCCATCCTAGAATTATTCTTTTTCATGGTTTTATCACAGTAGTAGTTCATGCCATCCATTGAGTGACCAGTACACTGAAGTCCTCCGCCTTTGCTGATAGACTGGCGGCAATTGGCAGGGTTCTTCACAGCAAGTCCTGGGTATAGAAATTTGCATTTCATACTGTTAAACTTCAGATCATTTCCATTGTTTTGCTACACAAAGTTATTTAATTCTTTCTCAGTAATAATCCAAACTTCCTCTGTATTGACAATTCCTTCCAGTTTTGTGTCTTCTGCAAATTTCATATCTAGCCCCTCTTTTAAGGATGCTAATGAAAATGTTGAGCAGGATGATCCCAAGACTAGTCCCTGAAGAAACATCCCTAGTAACCACTTTTCAGTTTGACAATTCCTCTTTTCAACATAACCTGTTGTAGTCTTTCTTTTAGCCAGATTCTTTATCCAATTTACAAGTGTAGTATTAATTCCCATCTTCTCCATCATTTTCTGTGAAACACAGTAGGTGCACTTTATTGCATGTTAACCTATTTTAATGTGCATTAAAGCATCACAGAAAACCGCTTTTGCTAATGCACATCAAAATAGGCTAATGCACCTTCTAGTACTTCACAGTGGAGGTACTAAATGTAATGCCCATTACCAAAAGCACATTAATGAACATGTAGATGTGCTCAGTATCACCTTGCTTAAATCTGGATAGATTAGGTCCATTTAATTACCCTTATGTAAGAAATCAAAACATCACATTGGTCTGAACTGATCTTCCTTGAATAAAACCATGTTCTGTTTTGTCCTTTTTTCTGTTTACCTCCATGTCTGTGACTTCCTTCAATATCTGTTCTAAGACCTTGCATGATATTAAAATCAAGCTATTGGGCAGAAATTACCTGGAATGCTCTTTTCCTTTTTTGTTTAATAGAAATACTACTTTGCTATTCTCCAGCCACAAGGTACTGCTGCTGAATTGAAGGCATAATGAAATGGATCTTTTTTGACTGTCCAAGCAGTTGCAGAATCATAGAAAATTAGGGATGGAAGGGACCTCAGGAGCTCCTTTAGTCCAACCCCTGCTCAAAGTAGGACCATCACCAACTAGGTCATCCCAGCCAAGGCTTTGTCTAGCTGGGTCTTAAAAACGTCAGAAGATGGAGATTCCACCACCTCTCTGGGTAACCTGTTCCAGTGTTTTACTACCCTCCTAGAGAGAAAACTCTTCCTAATATCTAACCTAAACTTCCCTTGCTGCAGCTTAAGACCTTTGTTCCTTGTTCTGTCATCTGTTCTGCCACCACTGAGAACAGTTTAGCTTCATCCTCCGTCGAACCTCCCTTCAGGTAATTGAAGGCTGCTATTAAATCCCTTCTCAGTCTCCTCTTCTTTTGACTAAATAAGCCCAGTTCTCTCAGCCTGTCCTTCCAAGTCATGTCCCCCAGCCCCCTCACCACTTTTGTTGCCCTCCACTGGACTGTCTCCAATTAGTCCACATCCTTTCTGTAGTAGGAAGCCCAAAACTGAACATGGTACTCCAGATGTGGCCTCACCAGTGCTGAATAGAGGGGTCACTTTGCTTGACCAACTAGCAATACACCTACCAATGAAGCCCAGTATGCCGTTAGCTTTCTTGGCAACAAAGGCATACTGCTGGTTCATATTCAGCTTATTGTCCACTGTAACCCCCCAGGTCCTTTTCTGCAGATCTGCTTCCCAGCCAGTCAGCCCCCAGCTTGTACTGTGCATGAAAATTTTCCATCCTAAATGCAGGACTTTGTACTTGTTCCTTGTTGAACCTCAGGAGATTTCTTTTGGCCCAATCCTCCAATTTATCTAAGTCACTCTGAATCCTAACCCTACCCTTCAGCATATCTCCTACTTCCCTGAGCTTGGTGCCATCTGCAAACTTGCTGAGGGTGCACCTTAAGCCATCTTCCAGGTCATTGATGAAGACATTGAACAAAACCAGGCCCCAGGACAAACCCCTGGGGCATTCCACTGGATACCAGTTGCTGCCACTCCTTGAGCCCAATACTCCATCCAGTTTTCTATCCACCTCACAGTCCATTTGTCCAGTCCATACTTCCTTAGATTGCCTGCAAGAATGTTTTGGGAGACTGTATTGGGGCAACACATAGTGGGTACATGGGGGTGCACATGCACCCCCTGAGAGCTCCGGTGCACCCCCTACCAGACTGTGCTCCCTGTTTAGCTGGCAAGCAGGGGCCAGGCGGGAGCAGCAGTGCCCGCCCTGTGAGTACAGGCCGGGGAGCAGGACTGCCAGCAAAAGCAGAAGTGGCCACAGGACTTTAGGAAGTGGTGCGGTCGCTTTCATGGAAAGTGAGACTGGCCTCAGGAAAGCCCCCTCCCCCCAGTTGCTGACTGGTGTTGGGGGGGGCATATGCACCCCCCGACTCAAGAGGCACCAGACGCCCATGGACTGTATCAAAAGCCTTTCTAAAATCAAGGTACACCAAATCTGCCAATTCTACAGATTCTTGCATCTACAGAGCCAGTCACCTCATCATAGAAGGCAATTAGGTTGGTTAGACATGACTTGCCCTTGGTGAATCCATGCTTACTGTTCCTAATCACCTCTCTCCTCCAAGTGCTTAGAAATGGATTCCTTGATTTTTCTGGGGACTGAGGTGAGAATGATTGGTCTGTAGTTCTCTGGATCCTCCTTTTTCCCTTTCTTAAATATGGGCAATAATCTTTGCCCCTTTTGAGTCATCTGAGACCTCTCCTGATCACCATGAGTTTTCAAAGATGATGCCAGTGGCTCAGCTATCACATCAGCCAACTCCCCAAGTGCCCCTGAGTGCATCCCATCCAGTCCCATAGATTTGTACATGTCCAGCTTTTCTAAATAGTCCTTACCCTGTTTTTTTTGCCACTGTTGGCTGCTCACCTCCTCTCCAAACTGGTGCCCAGTGAAGTAGTCTGGGAGCTGTCCTTGCCTGTAAAGACTGAGGCAAAAAAGGCATTGAGCACTTCAGCCTTTTCTGCATCCTCTGTCACAGTGCTGCCTCCCAAATTCAGTAAAGGACCCACATTTTCTCTGATCATTCTCTTGCTACCAACATACTTGTAGAAAACCTTCTTGTTACCCTTCACATCCCTTGCCAGCTGCAACTCCAATTGCACTTTGGCCTTCCTGACTTCATCCCTGCATACCGAAGCAATGCCCTTATATTCTTTCCTAGTTATCTGTCCAGGTTTCCACTCCTTATAAGCTTCCTTTTTGTGATTTAGTTTACTAAAGAATTCCCTGCTAAAGCAAGCTGGTCTTCTGCCATATTTGCTAGTCTTTCTGCACATTGGGATGCTTTGTTCCTGCACTCTCAGTAGAGCTTTAGAGCACTGGACTCCTCTTCCCCTCAGACTGGCTTCCCAGGGGATCGTGCCCATGAATTCCCTTAGCAAGTTGAAGTCTGTTTTTCTGAAGTGTAGGGCCCTTCCTTTGCTGCTCTCAATTCTTTCTTTCCTCAGGATCCTGAACTCTTATCAACTTGTGGTCACTGCTGCCCAAGTTGCCATCCACTACTATATTCTCCACCAATTCTTCCCCGCTTGTGAGCAGCAGGTCTAGAAGAGCATAGCCCCTAGTTGGCTCCAGCACTTGCACCTTAAGTTGTCCCCGACACTCCACAAAAACTTCCTGGTTTGCCTGTGCACTGCTGTATTGCCCTCCCAGCAGAAGTCAGGGTGATTAAAATCCCTTCTGACAACCAGGGCCTGTGATTGGGAAAATTCTGCTAGCTGTTTGAAGAAAGCCTCTTCTACCACCTCCTCCTGGTCTGATGGTCTGTAGTAGACCGCCCCCCCCCCATGACATTACCCTCGTTGATCTCCCTTCTGACCTGTTGAAATTTTCAATAGGTCTATCTCCAGTTTCATACTAGAGCTCTGAGCAATCATATGGCTCTTTTACATAAAGCGCAACTCCTCCTTTTGTCCCCAGAATGATTGTAGAATGTGCCTTTGGGAGATTGAAGGGTAAATGATGGCTGTTAAGTAGAAGATTTGATGCAGCCAAGAAAGACTTTTCCTGAATGATATTTCTGTTATGTTCTACACTACAACCAAAGTAGGGTAGGTAGCTTCACTAAGGGTTGCCAGGCAGAGTTTCAGGACATTGTATAGCCTGTAGTACACCCCCTCCTAAATGACAGTTTCCAGGGGCATGTACTTATCAGGGTTGCTTTGGGCCTACTTTCAGGAAAGGGAGTGACTTTTTGAATATGTGTTGAGCAGTAGTGTAATTAAGGGAGAGGGCAGGTGAACAAGGTGTTAGTCATGGATGCTAACTTAGGGAAGGCCCAAAAATAACAATACTGGCAGCAACCTGGTCACTGCTGCTGTCCAGGGTACAGAACTTTCCAGCTATGCTTTTGGTGCTGAGTCTCACTGTACTGGACTATTGGGATATACCTTTATTTTGTCTTGGGAATCTTAAGGGCTGTACTGGTGCAAAAGCTGCTACACATCTGGGCTGCAGGGGTCAAAACAACTTGACTCCCACAGGGAGCCATTTTTCCTGCCACACTGGAAGAAGATGCAGCAGGGTGTGCTACCGGCAGACTGCTGTTCTCATTTGGGAAAGCTAGGGTCTGTGGTTGGCTGCAGGTGAGTGTTGTTGCTGCTGAACATGCACTAGAGTACCAGTGAGGAAGCAGGAAGGAGAGCAGTAGTGCTGATGGTTTGAACTCTCTGACAACATTTGACTGTTCACAATCTCCATCCTCTGCTTCTGCATCACTAGGTCCCTTTGAATAGTTTGTACTGTCACTGCCAGGCTCTGTTCCATCAACATGAGTCTCTTTTCTGCCACCTCGTTGTTTATTGTGATGCCTTTTCTTCCAAGAGGACTTGATTGGGCTTTGAATTAACAGGAATGGGAACCTGGGTGCTATGTCTACAGAACAACAGAGGCAGGAGCAGGGCAGGGTAGGGTGCATCAAGTCCCAGCCAGTAACACCCTGCTATTGCTCAGCCTGCAAACTCTTGGCCATGCTCCCTAATATGATGGTTTATCTGTGCTTGAACATCAGGGCTTCTAATATCTGTGCCTCTCCTCAGACAACAAGAAGGTCCAAAACCTGAAGCACAGGTCTTGCTGGAAGCACAGCCACCAGATGTTAATACAGTCTTGTAGACCTTGGATACACAGGATGATGGCAATCTTGTATCTTGATTTGAAGCTGTTGTTACCAGCCCTTTGCCAGAATAAGATTTCTCCATGGGATTCAAATCTATCAGAAAGTCCTCATATCTTGACAGAAGATAGATACAGCTATTGCTAAAATTCTTAGTTAAAAGTCCTTCTGGCAAAATGTTGTAACGAAGAGAACACTGGAGGATGTGGTAGGATCATCATTGTGATGTATGAATGATTTCAGTTGCATTTGAATAAAAATGGAACACTCTTTTATCAGAAAATCTATTCAATCAATTGCTATTACCTGAAAAATACAAAAGGTAATTTTACAAGAATGAAATAAGAAGATGAAACATCTAGGAAAAGAATGAGTAATCAGTCTCATGAGAAATCAGCAGGGATCCTGGTTTTCTCTAATTTAAAAAAATCCCCAATTTTTAAATTAAAAAAGTAACCCAACATCCACATTTTTTCCATGATTAAAATGAAGCAACACACACACATGCACATGCAAACACATACACATACACAAACTCACACACACACAATGGTGTTTCATTTTGATTATGGAAAAATGTGGCTTTTGCTTACTTTTTAAATCTGAAAATTGGGGATTTTTTTAAATCAGAGAAAACCAGGATTCCTTGATATCAGTCTTGCTGGGCCACAGTTTAGGAGAGACGTCAAAGACACTCTAGTGATATCATGTTCATATGTGTAATGAAAGAAATCTCCTCAGCCTACCAGAGCTCCACTAACCAACACAGTTACAATGCATTTGGGGTTATACTGATAGATTTTGTATAACAGCGGTGCCCAACCTTTTGGCACTACAGGGTGGACAAGTGGTGTGGGGTCGGTGCCAGACCAGATCCTTTGTGGGGTTGGTCCAGGAGTGCAATCCAGCATGTTGCATCCAATCTGTGCCAATCTGACCCACGTGCCTGGATCCAGCCATGCAGCAGCATGATGTAGCCCTATTCAGCTTTCCATAGGGCCATGTCATCCAGCAAATGGGGCCCCCTCTGAGTCTGGAAATTTGGCAACAGTGGGGTAGCAATTTAACACTGCTACCACTCCCTTGCTGCCAGATTTCCAGACCTGTAGACTAGATGATACAGCTCCATTGGCTGGATGACACAGCTCCATGGGCTTGATTTGAGCATCACTGATTCATAGCATTAGTTATAAATCACCAGGAAGTCAAGCAAGCTTATGGTAGACAAGAGCTACTTTTTTCTAGAATATCCTTCTTTAAAAGGATGTATCGTGACTGAGGTGAACACTTTGAAAATAGTTTATTCAGAAGGTTCCGGAACTGTTGCAAAACTGGGGCTCTTGTATCACCCTCGGAGGGAAGTCGGAAGGCTGAACTGAATTGTGGCTATATTGAAAATCTTGCCAGAAGTATGAAAGTAAAGGCAGAAAGACTTTTAAAATATGCCAAAACTGTCTGCAAAATGACCCTGTTGGAGTCTCACCTTCCTATTTATCATATGGAAGACTATCCCATATGCTTATTGAAAGCACTGATTTACTCATCAAGTCTGAATCTGTACCTGGGGACTAGAAAGATTACACTGAGAAATGGATGCTATCAATTAAAGAAATTTGGGGTTATCATTAAAACAGGATTCACTAAATTGAATCCCTACAAAGATCATAAAACATGTGCCTCTGCTCTCTTTGTAAGCAGCACAGATTATATCCAGAATCTTTCAGAGCCAACTACAACTCTTCTCAGAAAAGTAAGGGCGTTCCAAATACACTGATTTATAGGCATTTAGGCCATGTCCCGATGAGCAAGCACGTGCCTGTTGCCATGTCTCAAAGCCATTTGGGATGCCGCAAGAGGCATGCTGGGAATGAAAAAAATGTTCCCTGCACTGCATTTTTGTAGTGCAGACTCTAATTTTGATACTGGGAAATCTTGGTATGAAAAGAAAAAACACCCTGGGAAAAAGCAGTGTAGGAGGCTGGATCCTCCAAAGCAACCAGAGGCTGGATCCTCCAAAGAGACACTCTAGAGCATCTTTATGGCTGCTGCATGTTCCTGCTACTCCAGCACACTGCCTCAGCATGCTGGAGCAAATAGGAGTGGGGCAAGGCTGTAGCGTGGATTGGACCCAGGCTCTGTCCCAGGTAAGCAAGGATGTGGAGGTAGGGGGATTGTAGGGGTGGGGTGGATTGTGTGTGGGGGGGAGGATTCTGGGTGGGGGGAACTGCTCAGGAGGGCTGGATCCCCCACCTGCCCGCCTCCCCACATGGCGTGCAGCCTCCCCACAGCAGCAGCAGCAGTGGGCCGTGGGGGTGCTCATGGCCTGCTGCTGGCAGAACCCTCTGGTGGCACAGCATGGCCCCAGCTGCCTAAGACCCAGCGCTGCTTGTGCTACATGCTGGTATGCACCTTCGGCCAGGACTGGGCTACTTGCTGCCACCCGGGTACTCTTGGCACCTCACACAAGAGTCATGTGCTAGTGGGCCAGGCTGGGTCCTGCCTCCATGTGCCTCATGTGCCATTGGGCTTGGCTGGCTCCATGGAGGCAGGACCCAGCCTGGCCCACTGGCACATGGTTCTTGCGTGTGGTGCTGGGAGCTGGTGACAGCAAGAGTGGCCCAGTCCTGGCCAAAGGCACAAGCGAGGCTGGGCCAGCTCCATGTGGCACAGGGGGTACCAGTCTCAGGTGGCAGAGGCCATGCCGTGCAGCCATGGGGCTCTGCTAGTAGCTGGCCATGAGCACCCCAATGGCTGCTGCTCCTGCTTCTGTTGCGGGGGGAGACCGTGCCAGGGGTGGGAGGAGGACTCACCCATCCTGAGCATTCCCTACCACCCCCATACAGTCCCCCCACACCTCTAAACCCCACCCTCACACCCTTTCCCCCACACCCTGCTGCCCCCCCAAACTCTACATCCCCCCACACATCTCACATCCTCTGTGCTGAGCCACCAGACAGGATGGGATGGGACTTGCTGGCAGGAGCTGCGGCTGCAGGTGCAGCTGCCACATTGTAGCCCTGCCCCATGCTCACACCAGTACTGGGACATGAGGCCCAAGCCTGGCAGGGCTTCTGGTTCCAGGAACTATTTGGGTGTGTGATGGGCTGGGGGGAGGGGTGGAGGTGGCAGCAGAGGTGTGTGTGAAAGAGAGAGACGGGGGTCAGGGTTGTGGGAGCACTTTGGGTACAAGAGGTTGCCAGAGCCAAGCTTAGAGCCCCCCTGCCCCACTAGAGCAGCCTATGCAGGGGGAGACTGGCCTAGAAGGGATGGGGCTTGCCCAGCCCAGTCCCTGAGCCCCAGTTGAGGGCTTCTCAGGAACAGCATGGGGATTGCTGGGGCCTGGTCATAGATGCAGGGAGCAGAACAGCAAGGGCTGGCACTCTTCAGAGACATAAACCAGTAGGTAGAACAGCTGCAGCTGGACTCATCCTGATGCTGGGATGGAGCTGCTGCCAGGATGGAGCTTGTGCGGGTGGGCAGGGGCTATGAGTCAGGAGTGAGAGGCAGTGGCAGGGCTATGAGTTGGGAGTGAGGGTCAAGGGTGTGGGCATGGCACTGACATATCAGTGCTGCTCAGCACTGCACATCCTGGTAAGCGAAGGAGGCAGGGGCAGCTCTGATTTTTCTATGATAAAAAAAAAACAAAAGCAAATGTCAAAGTGTATAGATATTTAGAATTTGTTATATTATGATGATAGAGATTCTGGTAGGCTTCCATTGTAATTATATCAATAAGCATTGCCCAGCTGATGCATCTATATATAGTGGTGTTTCTTTTCAATATCAGAACATAGATTAGGGACATTTTAATGAGAGAATTTATGTTTTTTATCAGAATTTGCAGTTTTTAAACAGGGAAAACCAGGATCTCTGGTGGTGAGGCAAATGGTGAGACTCAGGCAGAGAAGCCTACCCAGGGCCAGCACCGGGGACTCAACTGGAGGGCAGACGAGGTGGGACCTGAACATTTGGGGCCAGAACACTCTTTGACAGTTCAAAGTGGACCACTGCAATGAGCGCATCTGAGCAATAGCTGCTCTGATGGCAGAGTGTGGGTGCCCAAAGGCATGACAGCAGTTCCACACGAAGGCCAACCATGCAGACATAGCCCACTAGCAGCTGGGCCAGAAGTGCAGAAGGCTCTGCTGCAGTGTCCATACCACAGCCCAGGCGACCGTGCTGTTTCTATCTGCATCTTGCAGGCATACAGCCATAGGGCTGCAGGTGCAAAGGGGTGGATGCTGTCACAGGTGGCACCAGGTCAGAGCCAGGCAGCAGCCCCCACTGCCAGATTGCTGCAGTAGATAGAGGGTGCAGGGGCTACTCTAGATTAGGGCTGCTTCAGCAGTCCAGCTGGCACAAGGGGCTAGTGTCGCCAGATACCAATGGGCTGGGCCTCAGAAGCTCTTAAGGGCAAGTAGCCCTGAGTTGCTCACCAGGGCAGCTTTTTGTACTGCTGGGCCCAGCACAGGTGCTGGTCCCAGCCTCTAGCTCCTCCTGGCTAAAGATCTGGGAGAAGCTGGGCAGGGTCAGTTTGCCCCAAGTAGCACAGTATGCCCCACACCAAAATGCATATTCAGGCACATGTGCTGAGGTACAAATCTTTGACACAAACTTGTGCCACTACTATTTGAGCTGCTGCAAGTGTACATGCCTACATGTGTGGATGTATCCTTGGGGTTACTTAACTACCATTGTTTAAGTCCATCCTTTGGATGGCTAAATATACCAAGGGACTGTCAAATACTGTAGCCAGAACCTCTTTCTGCACCTTGCAGATTGGGTGATATTGATTTGTGATGTGATATTGTGATATTACCTAACCATATAGTGGAGTTGCATGGGTGTGTTGTTGATCATTCAGGAACTATTATTTCGAAAGTTATGGCTATGTTTTGGAATTTAAACTGTTCAGAACTAGACTGATGGATAATGAAGAAAGTCTCTTCTTAAAGTAAAATTAACCTGAATATAAATCTAGAAGTTTTCATAATCTGTATCAGAATTTGTGAAAGAGGAGAAGAACAAAGACACCTTTGGGAATAACTGCTATGTGGAACTCACAAATTACTGCTAGTAAGTCCTGTGGATGGACCGAATGTTCTAGTTTGTTAACAGAAATCTTGGGATGGCTATGATAGGGGAGTATAATATTCAGAAAGGAATGCTAGGGTTTTATTTGCTGTGTCCCATTAAGGACTAAAGGTCTGTTGAAGAGCATTGTATGCATAAGGCTTCAGCACCCTGTGGGGAGGAGGGGAAGAACAAAACAACTGAAGATGGAAAAAAATCCAATATCTTCTATTAGGCTAACTCAAATAGTTGGAAAAATTCTTAGAAAGCTTTTGAGCATGAACACGGCTACAACCTAAACCCCTGAAGATGAAAAGGCATGGAGACCGGTGGGGAGGCCAATAGGGGGAGGTCCAGGGGTGCCTCATATACTTGGTGTAACGCCCTAGATGCCTGGGTGGGTATGGAGGCTGGAGGGTAAACTGTGGTTGTGTCCTCTGAAAGAACTCAGCAGCCTGAGGGTGTGTGCAAGCTGCACGTGCTTGTTCTTTAGATACCAATATTTAACAAGTCCAGTTTTAAGGTTATTCCTGGCCTGGATATGTAAAAGGAGTGAGCTATAATGGAAGTAGTGGATGGCTCTGACTTGCATGTTGTTTGGATCCTACTGTCTCTGTTTGTGTGTTTTTATTTTTTTATCATGTATATCGAGTAAAGAGAAAATGTTTCAACTCTGCTCCTCTTTCATGACAAACTAGTTACCATTTCCCTGTCACCATTTCCCAGATCTCAAGCACAGCTGTCAAACCCCCAAACCTGCTCTTTGGTGCCATTTTCTGATGACCTGCCTGTGTAGGTTCTGCTGATTTTGACAGTCACCAGAGCTTTGCCAGTGGTATATCTACCACCATCCCTCTAATTATCAGTGCCATGTAGCTCAGGTATAAACCTACTGCTGTTTCCTAACTACCAAATTTTCCATGAGTTTGTCCAGTGACAAAGCCAGACTAAAAAACTATAGCATATGCTAATATGTGTGTGTCAGTGCATTAGCTATCAGTTGAACAGATTATAGGAATTCACAGAATGGCATTGAGTGCTTGGTCTGATTACACATTAAATATACACATGTACATGTATTAGGGCTTTTAGCTCAGGGAGGGGCACTGTGGTTGAAGGGGAAGGGTTTGGCTGGTCTGATTTTTCTCAGGCAGGTGATCTGGATGACTAATAATTGTTTTTTCTTTCTTTTCATTAAAAAAAAATACTGCACAGAACACCCAGGCAGAGATAAGCATACATTAGGACAGGGATCTCACACCCGTCTGAATAAGGATCCTCCTTTTAAAGAGTTTATGCTCCAAGGGGTCTATTTATTTAACACTCACTGTAAGGAGTCTGTAGGAAAATTAAATAGGTGAGTAACGTTTGTAGGAGGACTGAAGTGTGCTATGGGAGACCATAAATGGTATAAACAACTTACCAGCTCACTGTGTGAGTGTTTGTGATTAGTGCAAACAGCAGTCACAAACAACCGTCTAACTATTGTCAAGAGTTCTGTTGACATCCCAACAGAGGTGATTTTAGGGAGAATCTAGAAGGCAGATAATCAGGCAGGTTACGGATTTTCTTCTCAAGAAAGGAGGTCAGAATGTATTTTCCTGTCTTTAAAAGCACACCAAAATGTCAGTTTGTATATCTTTATCTTTTTTTAATCCTGAAAACTTTATGCATGACTGTAGAACTAATAGGATCCTGACACTATATTGCACATCTGTTCACACATGCTGAACAACTGGGAGGGAAAGGACTTTTCGTTATTCTAAAACATGTGTTTTGCTAATGTCAGTTTAGCATTTACCTCCAATGGCTAATAAAGAGCTGTGATAAAGGAGCAATAGAAGATTCTCCTCTATACACTCTTCTAGCAAGGGTATAGAAATGCTTTGCTCCAGACACTTGGTTTTCCAGAAAAATGATCCAACAAAAATGGGACAGAAAATGCTTCCTAATTATTATAAGCACAACCAAATCTTCAAAAAGTGAGTGGGGTGGGGGAAAGAAAATCTACCACCTTTCAGGTCATTTCCTTCATAAATCCTGTGGAAAAACAAAAAAAGTTGGTATTTTCTGTCTTGAATGGGTATACATTCTAAAACTTACATTACGCTAACTTAACTTGTCAGCATTAATATATTTTGTGGCATGTTTTCAGCTGTTCACAAACAAATGTAACATAACATTTTATGCCGTGATGCAAGAGTGACAAGTGGAAGCAGTACTCTAATCAGGAATAAAAACAATAGGGAGATTGACCCCCCAACCTGACTCTGTAAGCAGATCTGTGTGGGTGGACCCTTACACGCACATGGGACCTTACTGGATGTGGGTTCAGGGCAATATTGATTTGCAGGATCCTGGCCGTAAGAGATTAGCAGGTCACAGTAAAACCTGGATGCAAATAGCTCTATAAGCCAGTCTCTATATTTAAAAAGAATTTTCATTGGTTCTCTTGTCAGCTGATAGATTTCGTTAGAGTCCTGGTATTTTGAAAATGCAAATTATATAAAATGGTAAATATTAATAAAGTGCAAGTTATTGCGAAGACCATGGGACTGTATAAAATAGTGATGAATGATCCCTGGGGTGGCCCCTGCCTCTTATTCTTAAGGGGCCCACTTGAGTACCCAGGGTCTCGCATCTCATGGGCATGAAGATAGATGGTGCATCCTGCAGCTTTCCTCCACACTCATGCAAAGGTTTATGCATTGAGAAAAATGTATCTGAGCCTCACAAATAACAAGACAAACATACAACACAGCCCCCTTCAACAGCAGCTTTTGTCCTGCTTTTTCTGTCTGAGCAGCTCTTTATTTTCCCTGCCCCACAGGTGCTCACACTGATAGCCACTATCACGTTGCACTCTGGAGGACGTGCAGCCATGATTGCAGGCTAGTGCAGTGTGTGTGTGTGTGTGAATTTGAACAGGGGATGGGTCTGCTACTCCGTGGTTTGTGTGTGTGTGTGTGTGTGTGTGTGAATTTGAATAGGGGATGGGTCTGCTACTCCGAGGTTTTCATTCATATTCCCTCAGGAAGACAGGCTCTGCCCCCTGGCTCCTGTGTTAATTCCTGAAAGGTTTGATTCAGCCCAGGTCTCCCTCTCTTTCGCTCTGTAGCCATGATTGCAGACTAGTGTGCGTGTGGATTAAATAGGCGATGGGTCTGCTACTTCAAGGTTTTCATTCAATCCTATTCTATCAGCAAGACAGGCGGTTTTTTCCGGCTCCCGTGTTAATTCCTGAAAGGCTTAATTCAGTCCAAGTCTGTGTGTGTTGGAGAAGGATTTTGCGTGCGTATTGGGGTGGGAGGGGAGGGGGTGTGCGCGCGCGCGCGCGCGCGGGCGGGAGAGGGGGCGGTGTCGCGGGCGGAGGGTGATGGTTGGGTACCACCGGCGGGGGGAGGCTGGAGGCGTACTAGGCGGAGTGCGTCAGAGGGAGGAGGGCGAGATGCTATCAGGCGCCGGGCAGCAGCGCTGAGGAAGCAGAAGGTGAGCCGGGGGGAGCCGCGAGCCCGCCACCCCGCGCCGCCCTGCACGGACCCGCCCGGCCGAGGTGAGCGAGCGCTGCGCGCGCGGGGGTTTGCAGCGGGGACTCTGCCGCCGCCGCCGGGCCTGGCTCGGGGTAGCGCGGGCAGCCTGCGGCTGCAGCCCGGCCCGGCGCGGCGTGGAGGCGAGGGACCCGGCTGCAGTGCACGGAGTTGGGGGCAGGGATGCTGCGGGCTCGTGCGTAGCCGCCGAGGCCCGTGGGCAGGTGTGTGCCGGCATCCCCGCCCCTCCGCGGCGCGCGGCGCCACGTCGCCGGGCCGCAGGGGTGTGCGGGGTCCCGGCGATGCTGCAGGCCGGGCCGGGCGCCGCCCATCTCTTCCTCTAGGGCCGAGGGCGCGCGGGGCGCTGGCCTCTGACCTGAGCCCGGCCGCCTCTTACATTCACCGCGCGGCTGGCGGATGATCCGCGCCGTGCATGTAGACAGGCCACACCTGCACAGTCATTGTTGCACGGTAAAAATGTCTGTCCAGCTCTAACGGGGGCCGGTCAGCTCTAGCCTTGACGCCCAAAGCCGCCTAGCTGGTTGCTTTCCAGCTTACCTTGGAGCACATGGTGTGGCCCTGATCCACCCGCAGCCCTTGGTGGGACTGATGCTGGATAAAGATTGTGGGAGTTTCCAGGGAAATGGCCAGGTTTCTAGCCCAGACTCATCTATGTGTGGCAGTGCTGTTGGTCCCACAAGGCCTCTTTTCCACCTTTGCCAGCCCTGCCTTTCAGGCTTTCCCTCCAGTGAAGGGTTTTACATTGGGATGAACTTTCCCAGTCAAAGCACGGAGGCACGAGTTCCTGTTGGCTTGGCTTTGCCCTTGGCAGGTGAAAGACCAGAGCAGGGGTGGGAAAAGTGGGGTTAGCCACAGGAGGTAAAGTTAGCAGTGGCTTTCCGAGCCTCAAGAGAGAAAGCAAGGCTAAAGATGCCAGTGGCTGCTCTGTAATCACTAGTCCTGTGCATCTGGTCAAGCACTGATGACCTGAAGTACTGTGTCCAGTTTTGGGCCCCCCACGCTTTAAAAAGGATGTGGACAGATTGGAGAGTCTAGTGGAGAGCAACAAAAATGATTGGGGGCGTGAGAGGCAAGACTCATGAGGAAAGGCTAAAACAACCAGAGTTGTGCAGTCTGAAGAAGAGAAGATTGAGGGGACATTTGATAATCGTCTTCAGTTACCTGAGGAAAAAGGATGGGCTCTTCTCTGTGACCGTAGGGAACAGGCCTAGGAGCAATGGCATCAAGCTGTAGCAGAGGACATTTAAGTTGAAGATTAGGAGGAACTTTTTGATGATAAGGGTGGTCAGTCACTGGAACAGGCTATGTAGAGAAACGGTGGAATCTCTACCCCTGGAGGTTTTGAAGAGCAGGTTGTACAGAGATTTGACTGGGAGGGTTTATTCAAGAATGATCCTGCCTTGAGCAGAGAGGGCCAGACTAGATGACCTTGTGAGGTCCCTTCTAGACCTATTTTCCTATGCTCCTATATTGAAAGAGTGACTTGCTAAAGAAATTAAATCAGTCTTTAGAAATAAGTGGGAAGTTGCTATTTTGGCATCCTCTTGGGCTCTAGTGGTGCCCTCTCAGTCTTGAGGACTCTGGGGAAAATTGTACATGGCAGGAAGAGCATTGCCTACATCAGTGGTTCTCAACTTTTTTGTATCAGGAACCGTTTTTAAACATCAGTGGCAGTCCCAACCCAGTGCCCCTCTCTCCTGACCCACTGCCCCCAAGTCCCAGCCCTGCAGCATGTGGATGGGAGGAGTGGGGGCAAGTAGCCCCTTGCAGGCTGAAACTCTGCCACCGTTCCCAGTTTCCCATGTTTTTTCCTTTGAAGGAGAATTCATTTTTAAAGTTTGTTCATGACCCTTTCTTATATTTTTGCAACCCAGGTTGAGAAACACTGGCCTAAGCGATTCTGCTTACTCTGCATTTTGTGTCTAAAATGCCCCTTCTATTTCTTACTGGTTTTCTGTTTAATAAATAAAAGGGTTTATTTGCATCCGTGTATTAGGGGACCACTTTTGACTCTCGGGTTCTGTGTTTTCACTAGATTTTAAGTGGTGATTGTAAAATAACATAAAATCAATGTTTTTGCACTGAAGGATTAGTAATGGGTTACTGGAGATTGATGTAGTCAGTTGTCTTCGTCCCCTCTTAGACTTCTTCCAGGAGCCTGAATCCCAGTCAGGTTCCCAGTCTTGATTACTAGCACTTTACTGATTGTTTTATCAACTGCTTCAACTGCAGAGAATGTTTAGTATTAAAGGTCTTAAAGAATGTGATGAATGTGAGTGAATTTGTTTATAATCTTATTAAGTGCATGAATTAGATGAATACTATAGGGCTGAAAGAAGTGTGAACTATTCCTATTAATTTCAGTTGCTGTAAACACTGGAACTTAATAATGTAGGTTTTGGTGTTTTGTTGTTGTTTATTTCAGTAGAAACTACTGTGTGGGACTTCCTAGCATTGCTTATGTTTGTACTTCACCACCTACCTACCCACATCCACCCCGACTGTTTAAGGAAAACATTTTCTTTTAGTATATAATGTGGGGTACCTTTTAACCAATTTACCAGCATGGGGAGAAGTTTTTATGCATCTTTTCCAATCAACCCTCTTAATCACTCCAGCAAATAGATAAGGTGCACAAAGATTTCTTTTTTGAGCATGCATGACCCCTTTCTGTAGAAGTTCTGCTCCAAAGCACAATGATGTTACTTGCAAGAATGGTATTTGCTTCCATTAGTTGAAATGAAATATTTACTCCTCCTACTGTCACAGTATTGATAAAGCTATTGTGGCATAGTTACACAGCTCTTCCCACTTGTCTATGAACAGAATTTCTTACTAAGATCCAGTTAGGCATGTGTGCTGTGCATTTAAAGTAACTGGTATTATGCAGGTGTTGCTGAATTTAGCCCACAGGGTGTTTAATTGCTGGTAATATGCAAGACAAAAGGAGCATTCCAGTGCACTGGGCTGTCACTTAAAAATATTTTTTAATATGAAAATTGATTATATTTGATCTGGAATCATGGAGAAACCAAGATGAAATTCCAGCATGCTATTCTTATGGAGTAGTTCTTTAGATTCAGCTGCTTTGTTTGCATCATTATGAAGACCAAAATGTGGTCATTGCTTAAGGGTATTACTGATTACAACTACAAACTTAAAAATGTTGATAGTATAGACAATGAAAATTTGTTTTGGATCTAAAATTGTAGTGCATGCTTTACCATATCTTGAGCTTCTTTGCACATAAATGACATACAAAAATATTTTGAGAATCTTAGTAATTTGACTGAGCTTGTATGTGCTTGGTTTCTTCACCCTTGCATAGAGAACTGCTTCCTCATCCCTACAAAATTGTAACCCAGTCATTGAATTTTACCAGCTGGTGCATTCCAAAAGTATTAGTCATCCTATTGTGATTTGAAAAAATATAGAGTTTTTGAGCAGATAATAGTTTGGGTGCTGTCAGTATCTGGTATTTTTTGTTATTAGTGCATGATTCTTTGCTGCACTTACATTGTAACACAAAGCTTGTGTTAGTAAACTGAAAAAAAGCCTAAACTCTTGCTTCCAAGAATTCAATAGGAAAATAAATTACTCTTGGTTGAAAAGACCTAGATAACATCTTCCTCTCTGTAAGTTTTAAGGAAAAAAATACTGAAAGGCAGGTGCAAAAAGGATAGCTGTGTCTTGATAGTTAACGTCTGGCATCCCTGGAGTTTTTTGTTTGCTTGTATTTCTGGGTTTGTTTGACTGTATTTTATCATTTTAAAAAACCCAATACTTAATTTTTACTATAAAAGTGAATACATTTTCTTTTAATCGGCGCTTTCAAACTGTGAATCTGAAAGTCTTGAGATTTCAGGTAGACCTTTAAGTATCTCTCTAGAATGTATTTATAGAATTCTTCTCCCAAGTGACAGATTTTAAAAATCTTTCCAAAATCAGCAAGAATTAACAGGACTTTTTGTTTCTGTTTTGAAAATAACTGGGAAATCTACCAATAATTCACAATATTGCTATTTTATTTTTTTAAGAACCTTCAAGCTGTGAGCCGAGCAAGTGGACTTTAGTTTGATTGTTTACAGAATTGCATTTTACTTTTTTTAATGCTAACAAATGTAGGTTTGTATCTCCTTTCTGGGTTCCATGTTTTTCAACTGAAAAATGAAACTTTAATAAGAATTAGTTCTATGGGACCAGGTCCTAAGGCTAGATCCTAAAGCTAGGCCCCTCTACCCAGACAGGTAGATTTTCTAGCTTGCAGTTCAGGTGAACAGGACTTAACTTTGCTGTTATTCTAGCCTTCATGAGGGCAGATAAAATGAAGATTGTGTTATGCTTCCTTAACATATTTTACCAATTTTCTTTAGTTCTTTCAAATCATTGGAAGGAGAGGAGGGGAGAAAAAATTACATAGCCAGTAAAGGTGGAGCTTTCATCAGATCTTTAACTCCTGAGGCAGTTCTAAAATAATGTGCGTTTTTCAGAAACCCTCACATTAATATTACTACTGTAATAGTCTCTTTTTCTAAACCTATACTGGTACGGAATGCTGTCCTGACCACGATTAAGTTTATACTTTACATAGTAGCCTGTCAAATATGAAGTGTTTAGATTAGTAGGTATGTAACCAGAAGACAGATCTTTGTAAGGCTACCCATAACACAACAAAGACTTCTAGATGCACCCTTTCTACTGTGAGTAGTGTCTCAACACTTTTGTAGATGGTTAAACTTCCATTTACTTTATTTTCTGAAATCTCTTTCTCTCTCTAACGTGTGTGTGTGTGTGTGTGTGTACACACACACACACACACACACACACACACGTGCGCACCCCACTTCCCTCATTTCCACTGGATATCTTCAAGTACTTCTTAAGTATGAGCATTGCTGTTCCTTATAGTAACATTACAACTGTTATGCTGCATCATCAGGTTTCAGAAATGTTGGGTTGTGAGTGTTTTTTTCCGTTTGGGTACTGGAGCATTTAGATTTTATGCTGTTGAGCTTTACTTTTGAAGCCATGAGGGCCAGAAACTTGCTAAAGATATTGGAAATTTAGTTAATGACCTGATTTCAGAAGCATAAGATTTTAAGAAAAAACACCAAGTATCACAAGACTTGTGATTAAATCCATGAGTTGACAGTACTGATACTGGAATAGATTAATAGTTTTGTGTAGTTTAATATCTTGCTTTAGCGAGTGGTCATTGCACTGTGCTTCAGAGGAAGAAATATTTGAACTTGCTGGTAGGATTGCTTTTAATCTATCCCTAAAATATAAATAGACGACTGTAACCTTATGAAGAAATGGCCTTGGCTTTGCTATAACTAAACTATTTTATGATTTTTGAATTTCTGAGGGTAACTTGGACTTGGGAGTCCAATCCCTAGTTGAAGTAGAACCAAGAGAGGCTAAGGCCCTGCAGCATGTTACAGTACATATATTATGCAAATAACTGGTGGAATGCAGAATAGATACAGGGCAGCCACACCTGCAAAGTGCTTATCATGATCAAAATGACTTTCCAGCTATAAAAAGAGCCAACTAACTATAAAAATTGTTATGTTAAAAATGATTTATTATTATTATTTTGTTATGTTAAAAAAATTGTTATTAAATTGAAAACAACTCTAGCTGGTTTCCATTCAGCTTTAATTTGAGTGTGTAGCAGGTCCCTCTGATTCAGAAGATTTGGGGACACTAGAAGTGGTACAAGATGCATGCTTTGAAGGCATTCAGGATGCCTACAGAGGACTGTGGGACTCTATTTAGATTCCAGGATGGATAATGACAAGGTGAGGGTGATATTAGAGAGGAATGTTGTAGCTGAATACCTTTCAGCTATCAGTTAAAAAAAAATCACTAGCCTTTAGACTAGATTTCTTGTCATGTTGTAACATGTTTATTTGATTGTCCATTAACATATGTTAACTAATACTTTTGTAAATACACATGCACTAGGTTTGCTAAATTTTGTCCAGACTGTTGGGTGTAGCCATTGCCTTTCATTTCAAATAGCTGTAAGCCATTAAACTTCTTTATAAAAGCAGATGGCTGAAACAATAGCAGTCTGCAAGCAAACACTGACTTATATCTTCCTCGAATGAAGGCAAATGCAACACTGCTTAGGAATTTGAAGATCTCAACAGAGGGTGTTTTAGTGAGCATTGTCTTGGGTAGGGATGAGCAGGTTCAGGAAAAAGAGACAGTTCAGTTTGAGAAGCAAGGAAGGGAAAACCTGATATATCCTGAACCAGAGCAGTTGCATGGCATGGACAGAAACCTAGAAAAATGGGCTTTTGACTCCTCATGTGCTGGCTGAAAGAACTTTTGCTGTGATTAGGGAAACTGCCTGTGATTGGATTCCTCCTGTGTTTAGAAAACAGGATTTTGCTAGTGCTTCATAAAATAAATGCGTTGAAGACATTTCCCACTCCACCAGTTTCTTCTCCTCATTGGAACAGCTTAAATGAGAGCCATATCTTTGCTTGGGTACTTGAAGTAAGACTAGTAATGCTTGTGTCAAGACTGGAAATCGGATTCTTTCACAAGTATTTGTTCCAGGAAACAGTTTCCCCTATCTTTTTTGACTTTATTCTTCTTGAAGTAAAATGATGTAAGTAGAACAAAGGTTATAGTGCATCGTGGATGACCTACATCAGTGCTATAAAACTTTCTGTAAGATTCGTCACCCTCTGTTTAAACTGAATTTTTATTTGCTTTTAGTTTGCTATTAAATATTTCTTTCTTATGATCCATTTTGACTAATTGAAACCATACTTGTCAGAATGATTTGCAGCGCTCATTACTATTTTGGTAATGGCTTACCAACCAACCTTATCTTTTGACTAAAGTGCAATTGTTTTGTATTCCAAATTGTGCCATTCTCTTTGAACATTATGTTTAGTGTCTCTGTTTTCTGTCTCATCACTATTCCCTCCTATCTTCTAAATTATTTTCTCTGTCTATAATGCACCTAGATGACTGGGCAAAGTTTTCTGTAACTCCTTGATCCTCTCTAGTTTTGATAAATCTACTTATTGTGTTCCTAACAACTTGTATTGTGTTGCTCTCATTACTTTGGGCTCTGAACAGGGGCACAGGCAAACAAGAGAGGAAGGGATGATTGCCCTGAGGTGCTGTCTGCTTAGCAGATGGCTGAAGGCTTCTTCAGGGCATATGCCTCAAGAATTTACCCCACTGCTGACAATCTCTTGACACCTTTGTATCTGCTTCATCATGATATGTATGTGTCAGGTAATTAATTTGGTGTTTTAGCATCCGTCATAGTCCATAGGGAATACCAAATTAAGCTTTATAGTAGAATGTGTCAATGTAAATATTTTACTCTACAAAGAAAGCTGGATAAAAATTTAATTAAATTTTCTCCTTTCTAAAATAGTAAGCTACATACCTGTTGCTTTATAAAGGTGGCTACAATAATAATTTCATAGATGATTGCATAGTGATCTTCTGAAGAATGCTGAGTTACAACAAATTTCAAAATTGTATTATTTCTAATGTGTGGTGCTTATGCATGAGAGCTAAGTCTGAGAACTAAGTTATTTGATGAGAACTAGCTTAGAGTTAGGTGTGCCTACTCTATTTCATTTTTGTTTTTAAAGTAAAAATATTTAAATGCATTTTATGTTTATTCATCGGAACATACATTTTTGAAACTGAATAAAATAATCTACAGCCTTTTGCAATTTTTGCTAATTGGTTAGGAACTGAAAGGGAAATGTGTTTTGATGGACATTTTTGCGCTAGTAAAAGCCCCCCCCCATAAGAAAGAAATAGTACTTGTGGCGACTGTACCTCATTTGGTCACACAGTGTGTAGGAAAAGTGCAGTTGTGCAGGTATTCACTACTTCTATGCTAGAAGTGTTTAGCTGGTATAAAATACTGATATAGTGATATCAGCAGAGCATTCTAAGGCAGGGGCAGGCAATTATTTCAGCTGAAGGGCCACTTAACGAGTGACGAGCTGTTGAGGGCTGCAAGGATAGTCTTGCCCCTTGGTTGCCATCTTGGGAATGGAAGTTTCACCTCTAACCTTTGCCACCAGAAGCCCCTCCCCTTGCCCTGAAAGTACTCCTTTTGAGAGAGCAAGTTCTGCCATCCTTAAACAGGAAAAAACCCCAAATTCTGCAATTAAAATAAAATGTCTATTATAACTTATTTTAATTTTATTTTAAAACATACTTTTGTCCTGATTTTTGTGTTTGCATAGTGTATCTATAGTCAATTGCATAACAGCTCAAAATACAGTCCTACTCTTATACATTATGTGGAGGCCAGGAAAGTGTATGTGGGGGTGTGGTTGGGGAGTGGGTGTATGTGTGTGTAGTGGGGTGGGTGTTGGCCTATGTGGTTAGGGTGGGCACAGCAGGAGGGTTATGATGGGTGGGGTGGGAGGATGTGTTTGGGGGAATAGTGCGGGGGGGTAGTGTGTGTGTGTGTGTGGTGGGGGTGTTTGTGGGTATGGTGGGGTGGGCTATACGGAAAGAGTGTGTGTAGAACGGTGGTGGGGGAGTCCTTAGTGTATGTCAGTCCCTGGAGCTGCATGTGATGGCAGCAAACAGGGCCAGCCCTACCTAGCCCCATAGTGTACAGATCCCTAAATGTGAAGCACGGTACTGAATAGTGTCAGGGTCTACACCAACTTTATGATGAGGCTTGGCCCTTAATAGGAGATATGAAAAGGAAGCTCTTGAGAGTAGCTTTTTTCCAGGAAGTTTTGCACTTGGTTACTCTGCTCAGTTATAGATCTGCTACAGATTTAATTTGAAAACTGTTGAAACAATAATCAGCCAAAACAAACACTGCCAAAGCAGGACTTTCAAAATTGTTATGTAGTGTTTCTATCATATTTTTGACAAAATGGTAAAACATCTATGTTGATGCTTCCTGTTAGCTGTAGTGCAGTCATGGGGCTCAGGATAGTATTTAAGTTAAAAAAACAACAACAACAACAAAAAACAACAACCACCTTCAGACAATCCATTTAATAAATGAATAAATGCATTAAAAGTGGTTAGGTTCAGAAAGGAGTTAAAAGGATGGACTCTAAAGTATTGGTATAGATTTGCATTTGTGGATGAGATTGTGCGGAGGTGTAAAGAGAAGCTAATATCCGAGTGCTCTGGAATGCCCGCAGACTGTTGGGGAGGGAAATGAAGAAGATCCTCTGAAGGGATGATTATCAAGGTAGGAGGAAAAGTAAGGGAGGCCAGAGTCATGGAAGCCAAGGGTAGGCAGTAAGAAGAGCATGTTTGTGTCAAAGACATTTGGGTCAAGGAAGATGAGGATGGAGCTTTGGCCAGAAAGAAGTCATTAGAGGCTTTGTTGAGGGTAATTTCAGTGGTGGGGAAGTGAAACTGAGGAGGCCTAGGAAGGAATTAGAGAAGGGGAGACTGCAGACAGCAATTTTAAACAGTGCATTCATTGAGTTAAAAGATGAAAGGGAGATAAGGCAGTAATTAGAAAGGCATCTAGAGATGAGTGATATTTTTAATCTGGGAGAGATTAAGGATGTTTCTAGTGTGACAATATGAGCCAAACAGGGTAGGATATTAATGAAAAAGGTAAAGGAGGGGACAAGAGTAAGCATAAAAGAGATAAGAACTGTTCAGCGATAATATGGATTTTGGAGTAAACTTCCATTTGGTTTCATTTTCCTATCACTCACTTTGTCTTTGAAAATTAAGATTTAAGTAATACAGGTTGTTTTTGTGAAATAATGTGTTTAACTGTCTATGATCTGTCTTTCAAATTAAATCATAGAAAAATAGGACTGAAAGGGCATCTGATTCAACCAGCCCTTGCCCAAGGCAGGATCGTTCCTGTCAAAACCATCCCAAACATGCCTTGTCAAAGATGCACTTAAACTCATTCAGTGATAGAGATTCCAAATGGTCTCTCACTATGGTAATCTCTTCCTGTGCTAAACTACCCTTGTGGTTAGAAAGTGGCTGAAAGAATTCTAATTTAAACAGAACTCTTCAGGTTGATTTATTCGTTATGCATATTTCAAAGTCTCTTTTGACACCATTTAAAAATAATTAATTTAGAAGATTTGGCTATATTTGAATAAAATAAATTGCCTAGGATGTTAATTGTTAAAGTTCTTAAACAGACTGCTTTTTTTTTTTAAAAGCAAGTAATAGTCTCCATTAAAAGAGGGAATAGTTAGGAAAGAATATGTAAATGCAAGCTTTCAAATTAATTTAGTCTACCTGAATTATTACTGAGGAAACTTAAGCTTTGATTAAGTAAGATTTTTAATTAAGTCCCTAACTGTAACCACTTGAGTTACACATATGCTTAAAAGTAGGAACATGCTTAAGAATCTTGCTTAAGCAGAACATTAAAATCTAGTGGTAGACTATGATATCTTAATTGTACACTTCCAAGTCAGTTTTGGAAGTATAGGTTGAGGTTCACAGTTGAGGTCCCAAACCTGCCCCAAATGTGGTAACTGATTTTTTGCCAACAGTTTCAATAAGTAAAACTGAACCCTAATGATTTTGTTCGGTATTGAGAAAACACTTAAAAATGGAGAGCTTTGGATAAGTGATGCTATAAATTAAGTATAGTTCTTGTCTTCTGGTTTGTGTCTTTCTTTGGCTGCAATGTGAGGTAAGAGAACTTTTTAATTAACAGAAAATGGTAACATATACATTGTCACATTGTCAGTGTTATGTCAATAGTATCAATATTTGTTTTTAAAATTAACAAAAATTTTTTTTCAGTTGCAGTTGTACGTTACTTACTACTGTTCACTGGGTGTGTATGTATGTGTGCTCTGGGTGGGGCAGACTTTAGCACAGGAAGGCTTTCTGAGAGCCATTCTAATTAAAGCACTTGCACATCACACGTATTCAGCCTCCCATGCTTCGAAATGGCAGTGCTCATTGGATGAGCCCCTGCCACCATTTTGAAACATGGGTATGACGTGGAGGCTGCTAGAGCGTGCTAGCATGCATTGGAGCAGAGGTCCATCATGTGTAGAGGTGCCCATGGCATTGGCTGCCCTTGTCCATGAGAATTAAATTATGTATCCATCTTAATACCAAAAATAAACCTTTTAATTTTTTCTTGAAGCCATCCCTCTCTACTTCGGAACACAGTAGTTTAACATAGCTATTGATAACTCCTTTATGATTTAGAATGAAAACAAATCTTTGTTGTGTAGTAGTTTGAATACTGAAGACTGTTTCTTACAGAGTTCACCATTTAGATTCTCATGAAAAAAGGCTAATTGAACCCAATCCTGTAGATATTTTTTTTTTTTTTTTTTAAATTCTTAAATTCTACTGGCCTCCACTGAAGTTCTGTGTGCACAAAGATTGGAGAATCAAATCCCACGCATATAAAAAGTTCCTGCAACTGTCATGGGAAAAATAGTAATGTTAATGAGGGCCTGTTAAGTTGGTGTAGAACTAGCAGGGGTGAAAATAAAAAGATTAAGCTTGCAATGTTCATTTTGTGTTTTTGGATGTATTCAAATTAGCAGTTCTGGTTTGTCTCGCCTATACTAACCCAGTGCAGTGTCAGCTGCTTCAAACAGATTACAAATAGTATGGTTGGTGCATTAATCCTGGACACTTGATGAGTATTGACAGAATGCTCTTGGCAAGAGATTTTATTCTCTTTCATCAGGATAACTATTGGATGTACTAGGAAGTATGGGACTTGTTTTCATGTGGAATCTTGTCATAAAAAGTGATTAAATACTTCTCTGTCTTAATTTCATGGTATTATCCTGACAGGATTATGAATCAACTTCTTCTGTAATTAAGGAAGGCTTCTTTTTATATATAAAGATTAGGTACTGTATGCGCATGTGTAATTTCGTGAATATAGTGAAACCTGCCTTGAAGAAACAAAGTTTAGTTAATTAATGGAGATTTTTCATTCTTAGTATTAATAAAATCAAAACCCTAGAAGCAAGGTTTTTTGGCAGGGTCATCCCTGATGGGGGTGCGGGTAGGGAGTGAATCGAGGTGACTGCCCTGGGCCCTGTGCTTTGAGGGGCCCTGCAGACAGTGCTGTACAGGCCCTGCTGTGGCTGCCATTTCCTGCTGGCTCCACACTATGGCTGCTTGTCACTGTCCCCTCACCCTCTTTGCACTCGCCACCCCTAGACCCCGCATGGGCTGATATGCCCAGGCTCCTCACACCGATAAGGACAGAGCTGGTGTTTGGTGATATCTTCTATTGGAAAGTGGTCCAATAAAAGGTATCACTAAAAACCTTGCTTCTCATGTATTTCCCAGAGCATCAGTTACAACAGCATTCCAATCCCACTACAGATCCTTAGATATAATAAAAGCATGAGGATGCTCCTTGATGAGGGTTTTGTGTTGGGTGTGTGTGTGCTCACTTTTTGTTTAACAAGTGCTCTAACACGTGGGAGTGTGTGGTGATTTGTTTTACTTTATTTTGGGGCTTTTTTGTTTTCAAGGCTCCTAATCTGAGTGAATGCAATTTAGTCATGCTATTGTTTGAACTCTTTTTAGCAGTTGTGTTTGAGAGGACTGTACTCTTAGCCTAGCACAGATAATGAGCAAGAGAAGAAATAGGGAGAATTTTGTTTTGGGCATGACCGCAAATCTCGTTGGTAACTTTGGGATCTAAATTTCTAAATAAAATGTATAAATACATTTAAACTTATCTTTGTCAATTTCTTGATATATAAAATGGATAAAGCCATGGAGTCTTTAGAGCAGTTTGCTTAATATTTGTTCTGCTTCTAGAGTCTCAGCACTCATGGTAGGAATGAGAAGTAGTTGCTTCTCAGAAGACTTTGTTTTCATTTTAATTTTTTTCAAAGGTAGATGATGGTCCTTTTTCATGGCTTTGTTGTTTTAATTTTTGGAACCTTTTAAAAATTATTTTGATTTCAAGTTAGCCATTTACTTTCTGCTGTTTTTACATAGGAAGGAGAGCCGTGTAAAATTTCATGCTGGAAGAAATTAGTGATAAGAACAAAATAATTTGCTAATAGAAAAGTAGACTGGATTTTGGATGCTTAAAAATGCAGGCTTTTATTATAAATTAAGATGCTTTGCTTTTCTGTTTAATAATTTGTGGCTTGCAGTTTTATGTTTTATATTTTAAAATATTTTTATTGTGCTTTAGTTTTGTGCTGTACCCTGAATGACTTCTTACCAAAGTACAGTAAAAAAAATAGCCTAATGATTTTTGTTGCGGGGTGGGGGCAGCACTCAGAGAAGAAACTTATCCTGCTTGGGTAGAAGTTATACAGCAATTCTTGAATCTTGGTATTGTAGGGAAATGAATAAGGTTATTCAATATTACCTGATGGGTAGAAAAAAAAACAAGAAACCCAAAATTAACCCCATTTTCTTCCCCCCCCCCCGTCATTTTAAAACTATCTGATGCCTTAATGTACAGCCTTTCTTGTTTGACTTTGTGAAAGAATGGGAACCATTCTTCTTCAAAAATAAATATTTGGTTTCTGTTTCTTTTGGCATGTGTGTGAGTAACAACGTTGACTGATTTTCATTTACCAGTTTTAATCATGATTTAATTCAGTGAGCAAGGATTTAAACAACTGATTTTACTTCTGATTCATATTTATTAATTTTCCTTACAAAAATAAATGTCAATGACTAGTAATCACTAAATAATGTTTATTTACAGCTAATGTAACCTTTAACTAAATTGGGTACTTCTTTTTGCTAACAAGGAGATGCACCATGCATACATTTATTTAAGCAAGTCACTTCAAACTTACTGAGCTGCTTGATTTTTATACTTCTATTGTTAGAAAATAGTGAATGACCCATTTTTATTTACTAAATAATCATTTTAATCCTGACTTGTTTCAAGCTCCATTGGGATGGAGATTGGACTATGATTAAAAACCAGCAATTTAACATTATTACTTAAACTTGTGGACCAGAAAAAAACAGTTTAATTCACCATCTATTGATAAGACCTACCTTTGTTTAATAAGTCATTTGTTTTGTTTTAAGTAACATATTTTGCTAAGAAGTTTATGTATCCAGCCAAATGAAGGTAGTTTATCACAATTGTAAAACTAATGCATCTCATGCTCTCATATTTTTATTCAATTTTTCATTCTTTTTCAGCAGCTAATCAAATTAAAGTAAGAAAATTATTTTTTCTGCACCTGTAGAAAAGCCTACACCAAAAGCTGGTTTAGCATACAAACTCTAGTTTAAGTTTGTTTAAGAGTGCTTAGGCAGTGACCATCAGTTTAGTGATTTGACTATGGCAGCTAACATGAAGTGCTTGAAGATTATTTTTATTTCATTTATTTTATAGATTGTAGTAAATTTGGGTCTTACTATAGCAGAGTCATACTTTCAATTTTAATTTTAAAGGTTTTATATCTTGAAAGAAATTTATTTAAATAATTTTGACATTTCTTTTTTCAGATTTTCTAATAAACCTGATGAGTAGCCTTTAGTAAAGGTGCATTGATAGAGATTTTTGGGGCCAATACTGATCCGATTTCTGATACGCAGCTCTTCAACTTGAAGAGCTTCATCCAGCTGGTAAGTCTGGTATGATATAAAGGGTGTGTGGTGGGAGGGAGGCAGGGGGAGTCGCATCAAAGCCTCTGTGGTGAGGGAGGGAATGGGACAGGAGCAAGCGCTGCCAAGCCAGGTTGGCACAGGACAGAACCTCAAGTGGCTCATTTGGCGGGGGCAGGGCGTGTGCCCCTTGGATCTGTGTGGCTGGGGGTGGGCATGGAATGGAGGCTTGGTGTTTTGGAGGGGTGTGTGGGAAGGCTCAAGCCGCTGTGCGCAGCTCATCTGGCAGCTCCCACCGCTGTTCCCACCACTTGTCTGGGAGAGCATGGTAGGGGTGTCCCCGGATCTGCCCAGCTGGAGCCCACCCCATGCAGATCCAGGGGTACAGCCCCTCCCTCTTCCCACCCTCCTGAACGAGCGGCAGGAGCAGTGGTAGGAGCTGCTAGACAAGCACCTGATGAGCCGTGCCTCTGTCCCACTCCCGCTCTGGCCCTGGCTGGGCAGCCCCAGCCCCATACCCTCCCTCACTGTGGAGGCCTTGATCTGTCACCCCCATGTCCCTCCCCTCCCACGTCCCCTCCCATCACACCAGACTTACTTGCTGAAGGCAGCTCTTTATGCTTCCAGCTCTGCCCCTTGCTGCCTATGTTCTGCACTGTGGCTGCACGCACACAGGCATTTATCAGACAAATTATTGGCGGCATCCAATACCGAAAATGTTCTTTATATCAGTGCTGATCCGATATCAGATTGATATATTGGTTCACTTCTAGTTTTTAATGTCTTCATGTATTCTGAAAGTATAGTTATTAGTGTCATAACCAAATCAGTTGAGTGCCCCTGTCAGAATAGAACTGCCCTAAGCAACTGCAGTTACTTTTAAATTTGGTACGGTCTGCCTCATTAGCTATTCCCACCTGGCAGTCTGTCATTGGCTACTCTAAAAGTATAAAGGTCCGTGCGGTTTCTGCCCAAGTTGGAGAGCTCTGAGCACGTGGTAGAGTACGGAGAACTTTGCCACGTGGCAGAGAAAAGCTGGTGGACTGGCCATCCTCCATCATCTCCCCATCACCGTCTGTTCCTGACATATCCTTCATCCTGCATGCTCGTTTTTGTCTATAAACTTGTCGGCTTGTTCTGTTGCCAGTTGCCTGTAACTACGCAAGCAACTCGTTACATGTGGTAAGCAACTTTACCACCTGCGTCACGGCCACCAGCAGTGTAAGTAAAGTTAAAGTTATTTTTGCAACCAATACGCTGTATCCTGCCTCTCCATCCACCAGCCCGCCTGACGGCCAAGTAATCAGCGATCCTCCTCAAGTCGGCTCCGGCCGTCTGAGACAGTTAGATGGTGGAGTCAAGCTCACAGTTGATATTACTAAAAGCTTTTTGGTCATTTTCTGGTTTTATAATTTCAGAAGTTAATTATATATTTAAACTTTGTTATTTAAACCTCTGTCTCTGGTGCTTGGTATTGCTTCTATAACATTTCAGTGGTTTATGATCATTAACCTATTTATTCTCTCAACATTTCTGTGGTATAGATCCATTTTAGAGATGGGGACTTGAAGCAGAGAGGCTACAAACAGAGGTCGTATTTGTCATGGGAGAAGCCATTTTCTCCTTGGATGAAGTGTGATTATTCAGATGCCTATGTCCATTGTTCTGGGACATAGCTTAATAAAGGTTCATGGGATAAGAAGTCCTAGCAATTTGTCCCAAGATGCCACAAAGTAGGTCTGTCCTGGAATTGCTTCACTGAGTTTGTGGCAGAAAAGTGCATCAGCTGCCCACTAAACTCCAGTAGGATAGGTGATGCATGTACATGCTAAGCCCAGGACTTTTCTGTTCTGGGACAAATATACAACATCTGTTGCTACAGAGACAGAGATGGAGCAATTTATCCAAAATCCTAGAGGACGTTAACTTCCATCTGCCGAGGCCTGTGCTAGCAACCTAACCACTAGACAACATTCTCATATTTCTAACCAGGAGCCAAAAGATAATTTAAAGCCATAAATCCTGTGACACACAGCCTTAGAGTATGAAACAATATAGTTTATAGTGTAAGATTTAGTGTCCTTTATCTTTCTAAGCAAGGCACACTGTACCTTGGGGCCTATGCTTCACTGGAACAAGTACTATTCTGAATTTATGGTAAGCACCAGACTTTAGGAAGAATATCCTTTATCGTTCTCTCTCTCTCTCGTGTGCGCGTGTATATGTGTATATATATGTGTGTGTGTGTGT
>JAGPOW010002514.1:24708091-24735726 GCA_030014935.1 Caiman crocodilus | reverse complement strand
TGTGTGTGTGTGTGTATATATTCGTCCTCCCCCAGCCCTCTGCTTAGGCACGTTATTCTCCTAGCTAGTGCATTCCCTTTTGAAAGAGCTTGAATTAGGTTTCGGCTTGGAAAAATGGGTGCTTGTACATGACCTGGGAGGCTGCTCTGGCGTGTTGTAATTACAGCACATCAGAGCACACGATTAATCGAGTCTGCTGGCGTGTGGTATTTACCGTGCTTTAGCAGCCTCTGCATCTTGTGTATCAGCATCCCCAGGCTTCAAAGTGGAGGCAGGAGTGCTTTAACTAAAACTCCTTCAATGATCTTTAGGTAAAGCACCTTTGCTGCCATTCTGAAGTGCAAGGATGCTGATGCATAAGATGCTCTGGGTGCTTTAATTGCAGTGGCACTCAGAGCCACTCTAATTTGAAGCGCCCCCTTCCCCTTCCCACCACTGGAGCATGTGTGAAAACACCCCATTGTGTTTGCTTCACTTCTGTTTGCTGTGGCTTGAGAGGTTCTCTTAGCAGGAAATTTAGAACTTCAGAGATCTATGTACTATCTAATGCTTGTGGGGGGAATCCTTTTATATAGAAACTTAAACTTGTCTCTTGGCAGCTTACTTTTTTCTTTCTCGGGATTGTTTTGAAAATGATGGGGTGGAGGAATCTTTGTGAATGTGGTAAATAAGATTCTTCTCTTGGGGCATACTTGGTGCTCCATTTACTTGGATAATATTGACCTGGAACTCTTATTCCCTGCAATAGCAGTTCCATACGAGTAGTGTTATGCTTAAAAGAGGGTTTTGTACAATCAGAATAGGGGCCCTGATGCTGATAATGACTTTGTTTTCTTTATTTTGCGTAGCATAAATTTTTTTACAGGTTTCCCTCACCAACCACGGTTTCGAGTATCCATGCTAAATATTCTATACATCCTTTTGTCTACTGTGGTATACAGTTTGGAGTAACCGTGGTTTTCCGTGGCTACACATCAGCCTGTCACCTGCCATTTTTCCTGTAAGCCTTTTGTCTTGCCAACCACGGGGACTGTCAGGAACTTAACCCTGGTGCCGGGCAAGGGAAACCTGTATTTTTTAGGATTAGGGACTATATTGTTCAAAGGAAGGGAAATGGTTCTAAAAGAATATAGTTTTAATTCTTGGCAAAAAAGCAAATATTTAATAATTTGGAATTTCACAGTTAAGTTTTTTGAATATTATCAAAATCCAATGTAATCTCTTCATCCATTTAGTATAGGTTTCTGGTACTGTGCATCTTGGATTGTGTAGTGCATATTAGCTAATAAGCAGCCCACCCTTTGACAGTGTGACTTATAAATGCCATTATGGTCTATTTGTTTATACTAGGACATAGGACACCATACTTTGTATGGATATATTTCCATTGCACTCCCAATTATAGCCTTTAAAAATTGTCCTATAGATATCTCCCTTTCTCATGAATTGAACTGAGACTACTAGACTTAATCTATCCTTGTCCCCCTATCATGCCTCATTTTCTACCCTAGTATAGGTGAAGAAGTGCAGTACAACCTGTATACAGAAGGGGAAAACCAGCTGGTGTAGGCAGTAAAAATTATCTTCTGATCAGTTAGCAGTGGGAATTGTTATGGTGATTGTACTTAAAATATCGGCTGGTGGATGGGGTAGGAGATGGAGTAACACTTGTTTTGAATTGAGACTGCTGATTTCAGTTAGCATTCAAATTTATCATCTGAACTGATTTAGAAGCTTGCTGTTGCCTACTTTATTTGTTTTTTTTAAATAAATAAAACTGACCACTTTGTTAATGAAGGTTTTATGCCTGTAGATTAGATTATATGTGCAAAAGAATACAGAATTACTCACTTAAATGCCACCTCTAACTTTATGGTTGTAAGATGTTAAAAACAATGAAGTCTGTAATTCAGCATTAAAGCAAGTGTAATTTACATGAGCTACAATTTAGCAAATCTTTTAAAGTGCAAGGTGATGCATTTACAATGAGAAAGGGAAAGTTGGCTTTTGTTTTAATGAAAACAAGAAATGAATTGTTTTCCTGATTAATATCTGTGTTGCCTGAATGGTTGTAATGAGTTAGGTTGCTTGAGGCTATATCTACTTTGCTCATTCAGCCAGAATATTGCCTAGCCAATCAGATGGCTGTCTCATGATCAGAGCACAATCCCACAATATGTGACAAGGATTTGACCTGACAGTTTTACAGTCATGCAACACACAGAGGCTTAGAGAGAAAGGGGAAAATGATAGGCTTCATGATGTTCCTAGAGCCTCTTAACCCCTGTACTCCCAAGACACTGAAAACCTGAAAGAATATGCAGTGCTTTCACCTGAAACTTGAACAGTGACTCTCATGCCAGAGTTAAGCAGAACACTTTCTGGAGTCTATCTTCAGGTTAATTGTTTTCCAGGGTCCTAAAGAATCTTTCAAATTTGAAGCTACAGATTCCTTAGTAGTGGAATTGGAACTTGCTTATTGCTAGGCCAATCAGGTTGTTGTGCTTTCAACAGGTTATGCTATCCTCTATGAAATTTGGTTACATCTTTGTCTCTGGGATTGCTTGCTGGTGACCCCAAAGGGTTAGCAGTTGGCTTGCAGACTGCCTGACTGCCACTCCTCGCATTGCTTCTGCTACTGCAAGGGCAGCCTGAGTCTTTGGGCCAGGACAGCCTAGCTGGAGGGGGCCTGGTAAACTTACTGTTTGCATAGTGGAGGAAGGGGCCTGTGTTGCTTGCATGGCTATGCCAGCAGAGGGACTTAGCATGGGGACCATGCCTATGAGGGATGGGCTCATAACAGGGGCAATGGTGGTAGGGGTGTGCTCACAGAACAGTAGTTTTGCATTGCTTGTCCAGTAGTGGTGGGGGCAGGCTGGAGTCTTTCCTGGGTGGTGGTACTGGTGAGAGGCTCATATGGTTGTGCTACCCACATGGTAGCACCAGGAGTTGTTGGGTTCTCACCCATGTAGCAGTGGCAGGCAAAGAGGACATTTCTGCTGCTTGTGAGGCATGCAGCCTGCACATTTTATGGCCCTAGGCCTGTGACCAGTGCAGCATCTGGTTCCTATCCTCTCTGAAGGTAGACAGCCCTGATCTAGAGAGAGCTGTCCCTTTTGTAGACTCAGAAGAAATACAGTATATCTAACATGGAAAAATACTTGAGAAGAATGATAGGAGGGTATAACAGAATTTTTTTGTTTTGTTTACATTTTGAGGACTAGTAATTAATCAGTTGTCTCCTCATTACCCCAATAAATTATTTCAAAATTGAGACACATCAGGGATTGAGATTTGTGAATCACTACTTGTGGTTGAATAGAAGGAACTTCCCTTTAAGATGATGGAGGCAGTTTTCTGTGAATTAACAAGTTTTTAAGGCATAAATGACTCTTTTAGATATGTGGAAACTGAAGAAACACAACCAGAAGAAACTTGAATTCAGCAAAACTGGCTATTGCTTTATTTTTCTGCTTTGTTGCTGCCTTATTTTTATATTCTAAAAATGCCAAGAATGATGGCCTAGGGGATATAAGCTGTGGCATGTGGGTTGCGTACCTCATTGTCATGTAACTTGTAGTGAGCCTTCATTATCTGTTCTCGTAGTTGTTCAGACACTGTGGCATAAAAACTGCTCAATATAATACCTTTCTGGTGGAAAGCAAAATCTGGGTTTCATCATTCCTTTTCTGTCAGACTTTAATGGATCGGTATTGTCAACTTCACCTCTGTTCAGCAGCTGGAAGTAACCTCTGTTTGAAATAAAATACAGAGCTTTTATCCTAGGGCTTTATTTAGTCTGTAGCAGTTAATCTCATTCTAAAGCTTCATTCAGTCAGTATTTCACAGTTACATGTAATCTCTCACTTTCTTACTAATTTCTGCCTTCCAGAATCAACAGATTTTTTTTTTATATGGCATTTGCATGTTATGAATTTCAGCCCCTCTTTATTACAGTGAAGACTAGCTTCTGTCCTTCTTTCTTTGTCTTATATACAAAATAGCCCCTTTTACTTCACTCCCTAATTCTACCAAGCAAGGAAGGGTGAAATGATACCTGCAAAGAAGGGTCATTGTAGTGCTTGGCCTCAGTGTGGAAGGAATTTGGAAACTAGAAAAGGATTCAGCGTGGGAGTGGAAGGTGAAATACTCAGAACAGTTAGGTGATCTTCACCAGTGTCTATGCTAGAATGAAAAGGTGAATCGAAAAAGAAGAAAGCATTGGATAACATGTTTTAAAACTAGGATAGACAGGACAACTTGTACTGTGACAGCCCATCTCTCTTTTTGTTGTACTTACTGCCACTTATACCCTTCCCTGCTGAGTGGTGGCAGAGAAGAGTAGACGGTGGCAGTCAGCACTGAGATTTCACTTGCCTGTTGCCAGACACTCTGAAACAGCAGCATCCATAAGCATCAGGGATGAGGTGGTGGCACAGGTCTGGAGCTGAGGGATATAACTGAGTGGCAGGTAAATATGGAGGAATAGATGTGGGAAGATGGAGAGGGAAAGGAAAGAGAAATCTTGAAACTAAAAATAGATGAGGGGGGAAGAAGGGGACCAAGTCAGAAGACAAGTATACATTTATTTTCTAAAGTGTTCATAGAAAATTGCACTAACAGCAGTTTAAATCTGATTAATGACTTTGGTCTGGAAGGATAAGAAAACAACCCAATGCTTTTGGCTGAATGTTTTTCTTCCATATGAGGGTTTTGTTTGTTTGTTTGTTTGTTGTTTTTTTTATAGAGTTGCAACTACTGCTTGATAGCACTGTTTGAGGGGGCTGGGATTCCAGGACCCCCTCCCTGTCGTGCAGGATTTGACACTGTTTGCTGTAAGGGCTGAACCAAAGATTCTCCTGCTACTTCGAAGCTGCTATTTACAGTGCCCCAGCTGACTTGTTGCTTTCTCCCTCATCATGTACTTACACCCACCTTTTTTACAGTGCTTTTAACCAGGTTTGTAACTAACTGATAACACCATTTCCTTTAAGCATCGCTTGGTCACAGCTAGGATCAAAGTACTCCTAGTGATGATAGGCCATTGGCAAAGTACGAACTGATGCCTCAAATGGAGCTCTGACCTGCAGCAGAACTTCTGTCCCCTTTCTTTAGGGATAGGTTTATTTCCTAAAACAAAACAGTCTAACATAGCCACATAAACCAAGTCCTCCTTCCTCCAGGTCTCTGTCTAGTAGGGATGTTTGTTTTTCCTTTATTGGAGGATCAAATGACTTGCAAGCTGTCCCAAGATCCCTAGCTTTAAACTCATCACCTGGGAAGTAGATAATTAGGCTCAGGTGGGAGCTAAACCCCATTCTCTTAAAGGGCCAGCCAGACTGTGACAATAATTATGACCCAGAGCACTTGGTGGGGTATGTGTGTGGTTGGGGGGTTTTGTGTGTTTGAGGCAAGAGGTATTTGTGTGACCTGAGAAGATGGAGGGGATTGCAGAGAGTTTATGGTGGGCATGGGTCTGGTGTAGGCTAAGGAAGTAGCAGTACAGGTCAAAGCACTATTATTCACGGATGTGTTCTTAAGTTGTGGTAGTACTTGTGTCTCAGTGGTTTTAACCTAAAAACATAAACCTTAACTATGTGGGATACTAGTTGAAGGATTTTACTTGTGTCTTTTGAGAAGGTTTGAGCATGAGGCCAGGAGGAATGAATCAAGTTTGAAGTCCTGTGATGTGTAGACCCTGAAAGAGGTGTTTCTTCTCTCATTCTTTGAGAGGCTAGAACTGCTAGGGTTGATTATCCTCCTCTTCTGTTTGGGCTAGTGCTCAAAGCTTGAGACTTCAGTCTTAGTTGCACTCTGTTAGGCATAGCCTGAATACACAGGCAAAACACAATCCCTGCGTTAAAGAAATGTGTCAGGCTGAATACTACTCCACTACTTGTGGAGAAACCTGTATGTTAAGCCACTTGGTCTAAATCAAACTCTAAATGTGCCTCATATCAGTACTTGTAATTTAATTGAACAGCCTTCCTGAAGAGAAGATGTGCTAGCTTATAAAGTGATTGTGGTATAATTGGTGCGAAACATGGTTTACCTGCAATAATATATACATTTCATTTTTCAAGGGATGGCATTCCCTGTGGATATGTTGGATAACTACAGTCATGAAGACTTAGAGAGTTCTGCAGAAGACTATATGTCTGACCTTCGATGTGGAGATCCAGATAATCCAGAGTTCTTGTCTGTTGTCAGTGACATCAAAGTAAGAACCAAAAAATACATTGGTTCATGTTTTTCTTCTTCTCTTTTTATTTAATTTAATTGAACTTAATGTGGACTTTTAAAATAAATGTCATTAGTACCTGTTGAGTTAAAAAAATAGATTTTAGCAAAGCTTTGAATTTTATCCAGATGTCTCTACCTCTTGTTAAACTGTTTTAATTTTTAACATTAAGTAGTACATTGAGTTTTATATAAAATGAGATCTGCATATTGGCTATTTCTGTTCCTGGCTAATTGAGTTATACATAACAATTTTAAAAAAAGAAAATGAAAAAAAATTAAATTTCAGTCACTTGGTCAGACAAGATTTTTTTTCCAAAAAACTGAGTTCAGATTTTGCATTTTTGTCAGTAGTTCTAAGTGATCATAATTTGTGCTTGCATTCACTGCATCTAATGGATCTTTTATATCCTAGTTCTGCAAAATAGTATGCATTAGTGGACCTTGCTTCTCATGCCAGTCCTTTTGATTTTCCAAAGGGGTGTCTCTACTGTATATTTTTCCTGAAGTGTATGTATTTTGCTGCCCTGAAGTAGCTCTGTTAATGGAAACACTTCTAGAAACCAGTTTTTGGCATTTTGTTCTAGCTGCCATATTGTTTAGCCTACCCAACAGCAGTTTGTAATATGGTGGATCTATATGAGCACTCCCATTGTTGATCATACCTGTGGTAACAAGGATGCTTTTTTTTTTTTTCAAGTGGAATAGATGAAACCTATGAAATAAAAATGGAAGCAAGATGAAATCTTAGTTTAAACTGTTTTGTGGGGAAGTCAGTCTCATGTTTACCCCACAAGTGATGCTTCTTTGTTGTCCAATATCACTATTAAATATTTATAATATTTGATTTTCAAAAGGCTACTGATAATGCCATTAAATGTGTCCTGATCTCATTTTGTCACGTGTTGTTACCTTAATGCCAAATGTGGATGTTCAAAAGAACATTTGTATGCAGAACTACCTGTTACAGCACCCAAAGTTGCGAGGTTCTAATGTTTTTCTTTTGCAGATCATCAAAAAACACCAGGGTTTGTAAATCAGCTTGCTTGTCCTGTTGAGCATGCTTTGTATATTTTGTTAATACTGTGTTAACCAGCATCTACTGAAGCATTGTGAACTGTTGTTTCAGATTCCTATTAGCTTGTCAACTGTAGGCTTCGTTCCTCTTTATGGTGGAGATCAGACGCACAAAGTTCTTGCTTTGTTTGCACCAGAGGATGCACTCACAGGTTTCATTCTAACTTAAATTCTAATATAAATGTTGTGTTCTGCCTCTTTGCCAAGTGCATGTAACCAGTCTTGTACTCATTGCATGTGTGTCCAGCTTTTTATTCTCAGTTTTGTGTATAGATTGTTATCCACAACTAAATTCTACCAACCAGGAAAGGACTAGTTAATTAAATTTATAGTGACAGACTGAATTAAGTGCAACACACACTTCCCTTGGATTTTCTACTCTCTGTATGCCTTGGTATATGTATTGCTCTCTCTAGTCTATCCATAGTGGGAGGGGTGGGGGCAGGCGGACAATATGATTTCTGTGGAGTAACTTGCCCTGAATTTTACTCAAATAAATTAACTCTGTGATGAGAAGCACAACTAACTGTCCCTGGCTGGCTGCCTGCAGCAGGCATTGTTACAGTGCCTGACCACGCAGGGGAAATAGTTTTCACTGAATGAATAGCTGTGATGGGATGTGATGCAAGGGTGCTCAGTAAAGGGAGGGATGGGAATGGAAGAGCACCCTGCTGAATGGGGAAATGTCATTGCCACGAGCCAGTTAACCCTTTTCTGGCCCCGTGGCTGCTACTGAATTTAGGATTTTGGATCCTGACTTGCCATATAAAACTCTGGTGGTTGTGTGGGGCCAGGGAAGGGTAGCTTGGCTCTTGGTGGGGACCCGTCATCTTGTGGCAGCATCCTGTCCCAGTTTCCTCTGTATGGCTGGAACTTGAGCCTCCTTGCTTCCATGCTGGTGCCCCTGGGCACAAAACTCCTATCAGCTATCCTCAGGAGACTGGGGATAAGAGTGACACTTTGGGAGGAGGGGAAGAGTTTAGCTTGAGGCACACCTGCCAGAAAAGTTGGCCACCACTGAACTAAAGGAATAGAAATGCAAGTGGTCACCAGTTACACAGTTATTCCTCACTTTGAGGGGCAGCACTGGAGTGACGTGACTTGTGTAAGTTGGTGTTTATCTGCTTCACTTGTACTATGAAGTAAAGTCAGTTAACTCCGCAGTAAACAAGTTGTGTGTCTACATCCTAGGCTACTACACTCATGTTCTCTTCTATCAAGCAAGACAAACTTAGGCTCACTCTGGTGTATCATGTTAAGTTTAAACTTGTGGATGCTGTCTTGCCTACTCTGAGTTATATAGAGTTATTATCTCTTACTGCATTCATCTTCTGGCACTCCATTGTGGCAACAGTGCCAGCCTCTGTGCCTGTATGTCACCTTCCCCTACCTCATATGTGGTCTCTGAGGCCCTCTGCATGTTGGGTTTAAGGTAATTTAACCAGGTAATCATGCCTTAAGTTGTGATCCAGCTGCACATTCAACTAATTAATGACATGACAAAACAAGCAATAAGTTACAAAACTATTCCACAAAAAATGTGTCATAACTTTGTATCTTGTTCTACTCTCACCATTAATTGAACATGTGACCAAGTGTTCTGTGGCTGAGAGCCCCATCAACTGAGGGGCTTCTAGGCACAGGGGTGCATCACCTGCTGCCAGCTCCACAGCTGACAAAGCTTGCAGTGGTGGCAGTGCTGTCAGCTGCCTGGCTTGCAGCAGAGAGAATGCTGCCCTGCCTATAAGTCTCCTGAACTGCGGGGCTTGCAGTAGTGACACTATCTTTAGCTACAGGGCTTGCATCTTTGGCTGCAAGGCTCAAATTGGGGGCAGCAGGGAGAACATTGCCCCATCTGCAAGCCTCGTGAGGTGTGGTGCTTCTTGCAATGGCTGCACTGTTCCCCTCACACTGCTGCTGCTGTGAACCCCACAGTGATGTGGGCTGCAAGGGCTTACAGCCATGGGAGCTGGTGCAGGGGGAGCCCAGGATTGTGATCCCAGGCTTTCCCTGCACTGGTGATTAGGTGTAATGGGATGTAATGTGTAATCTGACAATTATGCCTTCTGCCATGCATGCATGGCATGGCAGAGCCTCAGAGACCACATACAAGGCAGGAAAAGGTGACATAGAGGTACTGAGGCTGGCATTGTTGGCACACTGGTACATATGGCATGGCAGGAGGTGCATTTGTGTGGATTGTGCATTGGATCCTGTTGCACCTTTACTTGCACATGTAGAGAAGCCCTGAATTTGCCCCTGCCACTTCATGGGCAGAATGCTGTCTTCATCTCTTAATTGTCTAGCTAACGCTCTCTCCATACTTATCTCTGTTTGTTAAGATTAACCTAAAACAAAAACTTAAAATCCCAACTCTAAGTCACTTCTGTGGACTCTCATACATAAATTTATAGAGGTCTTTTTTTAAAATAATTGCTTCAGAGTTTGTAGTGGCTGGGTAACACCAAGCATATTGATTGTAATTAGAATTGTATGGTAATTAGCAGTAATAAACTTATTACAGTTTAGATGTCTACTTAACTTGGTAGCTATATAATTGTACAACTAATAACCAGGGATCCTGGTTTTCTCTGTTTAAAAATGGCAAATTCTCTGATAAAATCACCAGTTGATTTTTAAAACCCCCCAAATCCCTCACTCCCCACCCCTATGTCCACCACCACTGCATATGCCTCTCACTTGCCATCCACAGCCCTACCACCCATGCTGGTGCCCCTCACTTCCCACTCAGTCTTCAGCTCTCCCCCCTCCCAGAGGGGCCACCAACTGCTACGGCTATGGGGCTAGTGACCTGGCTCCCCGCTCCCCTGTCCCCTGCAACAATGCCTGAGCCCCAGCTGCCGCCCACAGGAGGCAATAGCTGCTGCGGTGGAGCAGAGTGCAGAGACTAGCTCCCCCACCTCTGCAGGCAACATGCTCAGACCAGAGCCCATCTGGGGGCAGGTGGAGGGGAGTGTGGGCTGCCCACTGTGCGCTTGGGCTTCCCCCCCTGTTGCCCCCTACCCCACAACCCTGCTGGTGAGACCTTGAGTAGCAGGGCAGAGCAGGGTAGCTTCAAGCTCAGTGTCACCACCGCAAGCCCCACGCTGCCATGGTGAGGTGCCTCTACCCAGCAGCAGCAGGAGTGGCAGCACAAATGCTGCCTTTGCTGCTGCTGGGCAGGAAGGGGGTGCTTTGCCATGGTGGTTGCGAGGCTTCCAGTAGTGGCATCGAGCTTCCCTGGCCCTGCTCTGCCATGCTGCACCAGGTCCTGCTTGCTGAACCATGGAGGCCCCAGGGGGAGGGCAGTAGGGCAGGGAGGTCTGAGCCCACAGCAGGCAGCCTGTACCCACCCCCATCTCATGCACAGAACTGGGGGACATGCATCCCCCATGCCCCCCTCAGGAGTATGTGCAGTGGCAGGGAGGCAGCCTTCCTCCCTTGGATGAGCTGCCCATGATTCTGTTCCACTCCCCACGCATCATGCATCCCCAGCATGAGCTCTACCCAGCTCCCTCCCTCTTTCCCCGCCCTCACTGTGGGGGCATCAATCTCCCACCCCAACTTACTTGTGGGGAGCTGCTTTCCAAACTGCTCAATGGCCATGTGTATATATGCATGTACACATGGTGCCCGCTGCCTAGCAACCTTCCTCCCACTCTCCCTAGCCCCTTGCAGGCTGCAACTGCTAGCTTGCAAGGGGAAATCCACTATTTCCTCCTTTTTTCTCCTTTAAAAGAGAAAATCTGTGTTTTCCTCTTTAGAATGAGAAAATTCAGATTTTACCACTTTTTTCTATGGTGAGCAGAAAGCCAGATCCCTGCTAATAACTTTGTAGTGGTAATTAACATATTTCCTTCAAATTACCCTGGTATACTAACCTCCTATACCTCTGTTCTCTCCAAGCTGTAGCCTTGTACCTTGCTGACCAGTGGTGGGCTATCAATGATATTGTGAAAACATCTGTTCCTTCTAGAGAAGGGCTTCAGCAGGTAAATAGTTCCAGCATTTTGCTCATAACAATTTTTATCCTGCAAGGACAATTGATAATGATCTCTGATCATTTGTAATGGCATGGAGTTATGTTTTGGATTTGAAAATTAATCTAATAGGACATTTTATTTAGGAGGTGGAATCAGCTGGAGGGCAGGAGCTCATGCCCCTTCGCAGTGTAAGCTGTCTCTCTATTTATTTACCTTCTTTGAAGTTGCATTGTTCATGTCAATACCTTTACATGAAAAGTGTTTTGTTACTGACAGTTTTCAGGGCAACTCTTCAGGCTGTGCTGTGTGGACTCCCAGCAGTTAACCTCATTGTGACAGTAGTCTCTGCTGGAGAAAGTTGTTGACCTGCCTGCCTTTAGTTTGCTATCTTTTTGGAGAAGGAGTTTGGGCAGTAGTTAGAGTTGATGGCCTACGGTGTTGGGAAGAGGCATAAAGAAAAGCATGTGCCCTGACATCCATTTTGCTTGTCATCAAGCTTGCTTAACGATTGTTAAATTCCAGCCAACACCTATGTTCTTTGAGGCATCCTAGAACTAAATTTTACAGCAAGAGACCTACAGCACGGAGTCCAGAATTACTCAGTCCTGTCACCACAAGCCCTCTTCTGCTCGTCTCTACTTGAAGTAAAATAATAAATCACCACTGCACATACTGTATTTAGATATTTAAGTTAAACTTATTTGGGGCTACTTTCCACACCCAGGGGATGCATGAGGGAGGGGATGCTGAATTCCTTTTCCTTGCCACAGTAAACCTTGATGCTAACCAGCTGTCCTACTACATCATTTCCTGATCCCTGCCACTGCATGCAGCAGTGATGGAAGGGAGTATGCTGGGAGGTCCCTTCCCAGAAATGCTAATCACATGTTCTTTGTAGCAATGCAAACTCTTGTTAGTCTGGAAAGACTGAGATTTAGCTGTTCTGTAATATTATGTTTGGTAAATGTTACTTAGAGGAAAAATATATATTTTTTTAATTTTAAGTTTTAACCTCCCCTTGGAATTCTATAACCTTTAAATATTCAGAGCACATGTAATACTGCAGATATGAGGAAAGCTCTGCCTAATCCAGGATTTTACATGGTGACTTGCAGTGGTATCAGAGCAGTTCTCCAACAAAACAAAACAAACCCCCAGAACAAACAAACACACCCCCCCCCTCAAAATTTCGGCCTGATTTTTAGAACTGTTAAGTGCACATGTCTTTCCATGTCTTCAACTATACTTATTTTCAGCGGTGCCAACTACTCATAAGACCCCTAATGTCCAACCCTCAGTTAAGTTGACTATGTGTTGTTAAGTGATGCATGTACTTAAATGTTCTTATATGTTTCTATAGGTGAAGACTGTTGGAGAGAGGGTGGTTCTCTATGTTCTCAATCGAATTATTTATCGGAAACAAGAAATAGAAAAAAATGAGATCCCATTCCTTTGTCACAGCAGCAATGACTATGCCAAGATTCTGTGGAAAAAAGGAGAAGCCATTGGGTTTTATTCTGTTAAACCTGCAGGTAAAACTTTTGTGTCTGATTTTTGGCGTTAAAAAAAAACCCCAAACTTTTATTGAGCCTTTTCAGACTGCTTTAATTTATGATCAATATATGAATCTTTTCTTGAATTCTTTAGCAGGGAAGATTTTTATATCAATCGAGAGTAAAGCCACTTTAATTATACTGATCTGAGAATAGAATTGTTTTTTTTACATGTTCTTTCCTTATACTTCCTTCTTCTACCTTCCTAGACTTACTGAGATGAGGATTTACAGTTACATATTCAATTGTGAGAGAGGAAGCTGGGCCTTTTTTTTCAATGTATTGGGTATGATAGTAATGTTCCAGAACTCATCCAGGAGTGAACAACCTGTGGAAATTATGATTAATATTAAGATTGTATTGCACCCATCTAGGGTCTGATTTGCAAGATTCCTATGTACAGAACTCCAGTGAATACCTCTGGGAAGCTGCAGGATCAGCTCTCATTACTACTTACGTGTACTTCAATAGTGTTTGAGAGCCTCAGTTACAGACCCAGGATCCCATCAGCACATGTTTTCTATAAACACAGAACCAAAACACTGTTTAAGTGTATCCTATATTGTTTAAATGTATCCCTATGCTTTTTATAAATTCTTGTGGCACTTTTCAGTTTTGTCTGAATGAAATTGATTGATTTATTTATGAATAATTTGAGCACTGGCAGCCTTCCATAAATAACTGAACATCCAATTTTGGGCATATGGTTTGGTTCCAAATTTTCTTACCTTCAGTAGAAGGTTTTTTGGTGACTTCATGGGGTGCAACTGTTGAGTATGCTACTTTAGTGCATTGTAGGAGATTGATGCTTTCCCCTGGAACATCTGGCCTTGGCTACTGTTGGAAACATGATAGCATACCAGATGGGCCATTGATCTGTTTTGGTATGGCAGTTCCTGTTGGAAGCTAATCAGCAGATGGCATGCCTTTTTGTTTCACTCATCAATACTCTGTTTTTGTGAATATAATCATGACACATTGCACATGTCCTCATAGAATAGTTTTCATGCTAAAAGTTAAGCTCATGCAGTGATCACAATGACTTTCTGGGTTGTATTGTTTTATGACTTTGTGCAAAGAAGGGATGTTTGTGCCAGATTATCAGACCACAGCATGGAAGGCTGGGTATTCCTGGGTTTGTAACAGAGTGGATAAATATCAATGATCTTTTTAAAAAAAAAAAGAAAAGAAAAAGTGAAAAAAAAAGATTAAAAATAGATTTTTTATTTAAATCAGATTTTTTTTATTTAATCATATTTTATTTTAAAAAAAGCATCTTACAAAAATATAAAGTTCCAATTTAAGATATTTTAAAGATCAAAGAGCTTATCATGAAATAGGAATTATCATTTCAAATTATATACTATTTGAGACAATATATTCATGTAACCTTAGAAAAATTTTATAAATAGGTCACAATAGGCCATACACACACTATATTAGGGGTCCAATCTTATGGGATTCCCAGAGGCTCCTCTATAGATTATTGAAGATTAAAGAAAACTACTCTACCCAATGAGACTCAGTCTAGAAGATCCTATTAAGCATCTCTGTGATGCTTAGTTTCAGTTCTCAAACTGGATTTGTCTCCAGAGATATCATCCTGGCTAATAGCAATATATGGACATGAGAGATAACAGACCTTATTACCTACCCATCAGCTTTACTGTGTCTCTGCAAGTTTGTGTACACAGAGTCAAGCCCTTACCTTCTCTAAAAAGATTTTTAAGAAGTTAAATGAATAGAGGATTGTTGGGGTGGAGTAGATCTGGACAAAGAAGAGGAGTCTGGAGATAAATGCAAAGAGGGAGGGGCAGTAGAAATAGAAGAGAAACATTTTGAGCAGAATTTTGTTGAAATTGCAAAATACTTCCTTCCATAAGTACCACTTTGCAACAGCTGCTTTGAAGAAAGCAGGAAGAACTAACTCTCCCACAAGATGTGCAATGAAACTCAGTAGTGAACTGTTTTGAGTGATATATTGAGAACTGGAGTAATCTGATGACAATTTGTGAACAGAATTGTGACAAATAGTTGGAATTGTCATAGCCAAAGTTCTCAACATTGGGCTAAATAGAAATGTAGAACGTATGCTAACTATCCTGAAGCCTATTTCCATAGCTTTGAACAAAGGTTATATCAAATAACAAGAATGCACTTTTTGTAGAAAACAGTGATTAAATTGATCTGACCAGTAATTTAAATCCTGATTTAAATCAAACCCACCCTGGTTTTTCACTTCAGCCCTGATGTGGATTCCTTGTGTGACATCAAAAAGATTCAATTTAACCTACCTGTGCTTTTCCTGCTTGGAAAAATAAGGCTAGTTATACCTTACTGTTATACCAAAACCTTTGTGAGGACTAATTGCTTAAGGTATATAAAGAATGCTTTGTAAATGCTATATAGTATGATAATCTGTATCTTACTGTTGTTTTTATTTGGATTCCATACTTTCTAAGGGAAAGGGACAGGTTTTCACTTTTGTATGCTGCCTAATACAATAGAGCCTAGTCTTTGTTTGGAATAGCTAGGTACTACTGTAATTCAAATGAATCATGTTATTAATCTGATACCAGTGATTCCATGGTTATCATTCAGAAAATTCAGCAATTTTAAACATTGTGGTGTCATGGTGCACTAGTCTGGTTTTGTTTTGTTTTTTAATTATATATTATTGTGTTACACATGGAAAAATCCCTACTTATTAATGTCCACTTTCTGGTGGTGTTCTAAAAAATGTGAGGTGTAAAGGTTACTTATTCACTCCTTAAATGATAGCTGACTTGCGTGCTTGTGGTTTAGTTTTAAGTACACGAATAAGTATTTAAAAGAGAATGTTTGAGTTGATCATTTTTGCTTTAGCTTCATTCTCTTAATCCAATTTCCTGAAATTGTAACAGCAGGATTCCAAAGGGAGTTTCTTCCTCACAACTCTCTCAGTAGCTTATAGCCACTATTATCTTGTAGCATCAGATCACAATACCAGACATGATTTCCCTACCATTTTGTTGCATGGTATATTTTTTGCAGTTTTACAAGTTTGTCCAAAGAGCCAGAGTGGCTGAGACTAGTTACTGTACATAGGGTACAGCTGGACTGGGGTGAAATAAAATCCCAGTCAGTTTAGATTGATTATCTAAAGCTTTATAACAAGTCAATGACAAAATGTGTATCTGTGGTCCACTCTGCCCCTGTGATTTCAGGAAGCATATGTAGCTCCTATCTCACCCAAAGTTATCAGCTTCCTGTGCTGGACACAATGTTTGTGAGAAAGAAACATCGTGGGAAAGATTTTGGGCTAACTATGTTGGAGGATTTTGTGGATTCCTTTACAGAAGATGCACTTGGTCTTCGGTACCCGCTGTCATCGTTCATGTATGCAGGTAAACTCTTCAACATGTCCTTCCAGGTTATCTGCATACACTTTCTTTCAATTTCCAAAGAAATATTCCCAGCTGAGTTCAACAAAGCTGAAATAATTTAATACAAAAACCTTAAATTTAAGCTTAAAATGTGCTACTATTTGATGAAATTTAGTTATCTGAGGATCATAGAACAGTAAGGCTGAAAGAGACCTCACTAGTTGAGCTAATCCATCACCCTACTCAGGACAAGATCATCCCTGACTAAAACATCACAGGAAAGTGTCTGTCTAACCCAGACAATTATTTGGTGGGCAATTATTTGGATCTGAGGGCCACATAGGGAGTTTTGGTGAGTTGTTGTGCTCTGGTTTGGCACCCTTCCCATCCTAGACCTAAACTTTGCAGCAAGAGACCTACAGCAGGGAGTCCAGAATTACTCAGTGCTGCTACCACAAGCCTTTTCCTCCTTCTTACTACTTGCGGTGAAATAATATATCACCATTGCACATTTTATTATTTAGATATTTAAGTTAAACTTATTTGGGGCTACCCCCCCCAGTGCAACAACTGACTAAAACTCCCTAAATGACTGTGCTTTGCACTCAGTGGGGCAGCAGAGATGGGGTGGGCTCAGGGCTGCAACTGTGGGGCTGGGGCCAGGGTTGAGGCCTAAGGCAAAGCTGTGATTTGCTGCCTGCAAGCCCCTGCCTGCAGAGCTGGTGCCCGTCACGGGCATGTGGGGAGCATGGATCCGCTGTCACTGCTGTGTGATCCCAAGGTCTCCATGGAGTCCAGTCAAGACCCATGTAGGCAGGTTGCATGGCCAGGTGGATGGGATGGGGACATAGTTGGGGAAGCAGCTGCATCCAGGGCCAAGTATGGGATCTTGAGGCAGTGATAGCATGGGGCAAGGGCCAGGAGCAGATCCATGATCTGTTGCTTGCACACCCCTGCCTACTGAACCTGCACCCTTTGCAGGGTCATGTAGACCCTTGGCTCTGTTCCAGGCCCTTGCAGTGGGTTTGGGGCAGACAGGCTGTGGTGCCCAGGCAGCAGGGTTGTGTCCAGCTGTGGCAACTGGAAGGAGCTGCTGCCACTGAGGTTAGAAGTGAGTCCAGCTGCTTCACTGCCCCAGCCCCACTGCATGCCTAGGGGCAGCAGGACTGGCTGAACGTGCCATAACCTGGGCTACCCCCTACATCTGGCTTGAGCAGGACCAAGGGACCCACTGCGACTGGACAAAATTACTTGCCAGACCTGAATCTAACCCATGGGCCATATTTTGACCATCCCTGGCTAACTTCCATGGATGGAGAATCTACAACTTTTCTATGTAGCCTGTTCTTATTTGGTAGGATTATGAAGTATTCATCAGTGGAATTTTTAATGGTTGGAGGTGTGGCCAAGCCACTCCTGTTGGACACTCAGGACTTGCTTATGCTTCTGTAGTGGTGAGGGGCAGGGGGTATTGGGAACTCAGCACTGAGGGGTTTGAGCATGCCCTGCCAAGCTCTGCTCCTCCTGAGTCCACAGGCACACTCCAGACTGGGGCTGTTCAGGGTTCATCCCCAGCATTAGTTTTCAAGCTCACTGGAGATTTGAGACTTAAGTAGGGACTGGGTGAGTCCAAAGCAGCTTTATTGCCAAAGTTCTAGGTCTGGAGCATATCTGTGAGTTTGGATAGGGAGGGTGCTGCAGTGGTGTGTTTGTTGCCTCTTGTTCTGCCCCTTACCCCTACATGGGACCTTCCACTGAAGTGCCATAGATTAGTTCTTAGTAACTAGTGTGAGAGGAACCAGCTGCTTGAACCCCACTATGTTCCAGCTTCGTGCCCTTGGGCTCCATGCTCAGTTGTCAGCTTTACCCATCCCCTGCTACATCTTAAACATACCCATTGCCACAACTCCAGTCCTGGGAATGATGATGGCTACAGTAACTCTTTCAGGACCACATGGACAGACATGCACAGAAGCAGCCTTGCACAACATTCTAAACACACCCTTGCTTTGTTTTCTCAACAGTATCACAAGAAATGCAGAACAATTTGATTGCATTAAGAATGTCTGTGTATCCATTTCTTGGAGGTCCCTCTGTGATCAGGCTGGCAAGGTTTCCCCTTACCTGTCAGGCTTCTGCAGGTAGCTCTTTACAGCTAGAGATGCTGAAAAAGGCTGAAGACTTAGGGCCAGATCCTGTTCCTCCTGTTAAATGCCTAAGTGTGCTCTTATTCTACCTTGGTCAAATCCCTGAAAAACAGTTAAGGAGTGGATGGGTCTTCTGCTTGCAGCTTTTTGTAACTTACTTTCATAACCAAGATAATGGCATGTTGCTGAAGTAGGTACATTAACATGTTATCAGAGACTTGAGCAAGGTAGAATATGATGTGGCCTCCTGACTTTTGCCCTTAATTTGGTGCCTCTCTCAGGCTTGTGCTTACTAACATGCCCTTCCCAACCCCAGTAAGGCACTTGTATTCTTTCTTTGGCCTTTGCAAAACTACCTCCTGTTCTAAACCCACCTCCCTGCAGACAGTCTGGCCAACTGTTGTCCCCAGTCTGGGAGGGATGTAACAGAAGTTTTGTCCATGGAATGGTATACACATCAACAGAAAGACATTTGTGATGCAGTAGTTTCTGGCAGCTACAGAATAACTTCATGATCTCAACCAGGGTTCTTAAGTTATAAAAAGGTTCCCCAAACCATCCTGTGGGGGTAACCAAAGGCATTCCAGGGGCTAGTGGTGCGGTAACTGACTCTGCAGTCCTGTGGAGTGTCACACAAGTGCTTTGAGTAACGTTAATTGGTATGATTGGTGGGCTGGATACAGTATTTTAAGAGCATATCCCCAAACATTTAATTGCAGAAATCTTTAAATCTTGTTTGGATTTAAACTGCTCTTGAAACAAATAACCATATAACTTGCACATAATATCACAAGTAAGGCTATAATACCTAAAAGTGAGGGAGGTAATTCACAAAAGACAAAAAAATAGAAATTACAGTCCCTCTTCCCTTAAATATTCAATCAAAGTTTGAGATGCTGGAAGATGCATAGTGGTTGGGGAGTGGAATCAAATGCAAAAAGATAGTTACTCAGGCTAGACAGGTTGGTTCAGCTCCATTTTAGGCATGAGAGTTGAGTGGTTAATTTAAAAAACTTAAATGAACAGAAGTTATGGGTCAGTGTACCATGTGGTAAGGCTTTTTTTTAATATTTGTTCAGCTTGTAAGCAGTACTTTGAAAAGTACCCAGGTGATCAAGATCTTCTATGGGAAGTCGAAGGAGCAGGACACTGGTTCCAGAGAACGCCTATTACCACTATATTGCAGAGAGAAATACTCAAGATGACAGGTAAGCATGCAGATGCATAGCATGGCAGCACAGCTCTGTGCTGGGGTGAGGCAGCAGCAGCTCCTGCTGTGTCAAATGTGACCATGCAATCAGGTGCAGTAATGGCTGTTTTTGCTTTGCCTCTCCCAAAAAGGCAGTACCTGGGGCTGCTGCCCCCATCACCTTTTTTGCTGCCTCCTCTCTACCACCATTACACTACTGTTAGCATGCTTTGTGTAACAAGTGCTGGGCTCCAGGGGTGGCTATGATGTTCCACCCTAACTCTCTCTGGGTATATTCCCCTTCTTCCTTCCTGCCACGCCTTGATACAAATGTGTACTTTTTAAAGGGAAGGCTGCCCCTGGGACCCCAGAGTGAGCCCTCATGTAGTAATAAGCTGTCATGCAGTAAAAGCTGGGCTCTAACAGCTAGTCATCTCAAGGACTAATTACTTGGCCTCCAACTGCCCCTGTAGCCATGTCCATGCCTTGTAGATGTTGCTGTCCAACAAATCTCCCTTGTTGGGGCCTTGGCCTTCTCGGCTGTTGCCCCTTTTTCTCTCACTGGGCCCTCTAGCCAAGGTCCACTGTACTGGACCTGGGTTCTAGTTCTTCCTCACTCTGCCCTGGGCTCTTCAGCCCTAGTTTCAACCCTCTTCAGCTTGAGCTACTACCCTCTCATCCTTGGGCATGCTGTTGCCTGCTTGAGTCCTGTGCACCTCCCCTGGCAGGATTCCAGGCACGAAATTGCAGTGTGCCTCATGGGTGCCCCAGCACAGCCTCTCCATCACCCCTTTGCTAGCTGTACCTGGTCCACTGGTTTAAACTTAACCAGAAACTTAAACAGAAACATAAGCCCATCAGTTCTAACCAAACTCTGAGCCCACTGGCTGTAATGCAACTCTGAGCCTACCAGGTCTATGAGAAAGCCCTCCTCATCCTGGGTCCTAGCTCCTTGAAAATCTTCAGCACCTTGCTTTCAACTCCCAGGTATAACAAGATCCCAATCAGTTGTTCAGCTACAGTCCTATCCCTTGTTGCCTGCAGGGTCAGACTGCCTGCCCTGACTCAGGCTTATATGTTCCCTAAACCCAGCCTCCTTCTAGTCAGGAGACTTCTCCAGACTGGTTGCAGGTGTGCCCTTTACTGTGATGGGCCACTTGCTGCCTTTCCTCTTACAGTGAGTTCCTGTTTAGCTGCCGGGGTTTTAGCTGTTGCAGTTTCTCTCCTTATAGTAACAGAAGTTCTAAGCTTCCTGTTATGTTTAGAAATGGTCAGATTTTCATTGATGATCTATGTTAATGTGAGTGTAAAGACTCTACTTGGAGCAAGATTGGGCCCTATGTAAGCTTGTATTCAGAGCCAGTAACAGGTTATGTAAAATGTATCTGCATTTGTTTTTTGTTTTTTCTTTTGAAAACAGAATCCTCTCAAAAAGAAAATAACAGTTCCCAGACTGAGGAGTTGTTTCTGCAGTCCACCATGGAACCTGAAATGAGAAATGAACAGAACACAGAGACTGAAACACAGCTAAGTGTAGGTACACAGACGGTTTTCTATATATCTAAAAGTTTGGGGCTTTTTATGGTGTTTTCTAAATTACATATTTTACATCTTTAGTTTTGGTAATCCGGGAGTGGGCAATTATTTGGTTGGAGGGCTGCTTAAGGAGTTTTGTTGAGCTGTTGAGGGCTGCCAGGGTAGCCCCGCCCCTTGAGAGGTGCCCTGCCCTCTGGTCGCCGTCTTGGGACCCTGACCTTTCCCACTGGAAGTTCTTCCCTTTGCCCCTGGAAGTACTTCTTTTGGGAAGGGAGTTTGCCAACTTGAAACTGGGGAAAAAAAAAACAAATTATATACTAAAAATCAGAGATCTACAATAACATCTTTTTATTTTGTTTCAAGAAATATTGTATGTTGTGTATATAGAGGTGATTGTATAATAGCTCAAAATGAAGTCTTACTCTTTTATATTGTGGGGGGGTATGCATGGGGGTGGGTGTGTATGAGGGGGTGTCTGTGGGGGGTCCCCCTACAAACCCCATTGTGCACAGTCCATGCTGCCAGTGGCAGCAGCAGGTGAAACCCCCTGGCAGTGTGGGGTCCTGGTAAGCCCCAGGACTACATGTGACCAGGCCACTGGCTCCATTGTGCAGGGCTCACATACCCAAGCCCTGTGCCGCCAGATCCCAACAGCGCCTGGCCTTGGGGCACCAGCACAGGACCTGCACTCCCACCCAGCTGCCACTTCATTCCCACCTGCCACCATGGCCACACCTCTCCTCAACCTGCTACTGCTGCCACTGTCACCACCCACCACTGCCACCACCACTTCCCCTGCCCACTACCACTTCCACCCTTCCCCTGCTACTTTCAATACCTTCTTGCAAACTCCTCTCCTCCCTCTGCCCACCCATCCACCACTACTGCCACCACTTCCCCTGCCTGCCACTGCTTCCCTACCTGTGGGGCCAGGGTCAGAGCCATCCCATGGGCGAGGGTGGGAGCACAGCACATGCTGCCCCCTGGGAGCGAGCAGGATTTGGCCCCATGTGAACACAGTAAGAGCATCCGGGGGCCAGGCCAGATGCAGTGAATTGGTAGGCACCTGCCCGTGGGCCAAATGTAATTGCCTGGCGGGCTAAATCTGGCCCATGGGCCATATTTTGCCTACCCCTGTGTTAATCCTTTGTTAGTTAAAATATTTATGGAACAGAAAGGTGAGCCTTTGTTTCGATGTATTTCTAAATCTCTACCTAAGAGACTGGATAAACTCAGAAAAACCCAGAGATAAATCTTGGCAAATAAATTTATAATGTTCATGGATTTGATAAAAATCTGTGACCACTGTATTGATACTTCTGCTTTATCCCCTGCTTCCTTGGATTGTTTGTCCTCAGTGAGTCCTTTACAGAAATCCAGGAAGCTTAGGCTTCTAGCAGCTCTACAGTGCACACAAAGGCTTGAAACCTGGAGTTACAGCTAGTCCACAGAACCTATGACTTATATGAGGCTATGGATAAGCAAACACATTACAGTAAGATGAAAGGGGATGGAGTCTTACCATGCAAGAGATGCCTTGTGGTAGCTTTCCTGGTGTCTGCTGTTACCCTACAGCAGGGGTGGCCAACCTGCAACAAAGTGCCACAGGTGGCATGGGCAGCCTTTGTGGCTTGTGGCAGATCAAGGACAAGACAGAAAGCAGAGTTACAGATTGGGTATGGAGCTGAAAACAGCAGCAGATGGAACAGGGAGTGTAGGGCAGGGAGAAGAAAGCAGAATCAGAGAAGAAAGCCTTCGTTTCAGTCAGTTTTTGCTTTCCATGGGGTCAGAATGGGCTAACATCTGCCCAGGCAAGAAACAGGCACAGCAGAGCAGCTGAAGTCCCTGTTCCCTTTAACTCATTAACTTTTTTTTGTTTGTTCATATCTCGGACACCTCTGAAGATCATCAATTTGCCACTGGCCCTGCAATACAGAAAAAGCTAGAGAGATGCTTATTCTGCTGCTTGTTGTAGCCGAATTGAACTGATTTACATCTCAGGAACTATGAAAACGGGATTTTTTTTTTAAAGCAGTTGATATTAGTTAATAGCAACATATTGGTGTCCTATGGTTTGTTGCTTCTAAGAGGCTCTTGTGGGAGGAAGTGTTATCTGAATATATGGTAATGGAAATGCTTCTGGTCAAGCAGGTTTTGCTCTTGTTGGCAAGTGGGTGTTGAATGTGCTAGGATCACCATTATCTTTTTGTAAAAGGAGGACTAGCTGCTTGCTTATACATTGCAAATTCATCTAGGACTAGTAGAATGCTAGCAGGCAAATGGTCCTTTCCTTTTATCTTCCCTGTAAGTTAAAGAGTATGAAATGGCTGAATGATGTTTAACAACTTGTACTGATGGATTATTAGAGGGCTTAGGGAGGAAAGCATTGTTAACAGTGGTATAACTACAGCCAGGTGACTGGGGCAGCTATCTTGGACTTCTACTTTGTGGAGGGGCAGAAAAAAAATGGCTGATGCTACAGTGCACAGAAGCAGCCAGAAGTTGTCATTGCTCTTGTGTCACAGCTGCCTCAGGTGCCCAACTGTGGTGTTATACCTCTGATTGCAGCTGACCTTCTTGCTACCTCCTGGGTGCATCTACATGAGACACTGACTGCCCAGTAGCCAAAAAACAATGCACAGTAATATGGGACAGCATGGCATATTACTGTGCTAATGTGCTACTGCACAGTATTATTATGCTACTGTGCAGTAGCATCACCTAAAAGATGTTGGCTGGTGCTACTGCACAGTAACTCTGGTTTCTACACATTTAGTACTTGCTACTACTTTAGTACTTGCGCAGTAGTATCTTGTGTAGATACCCCTGTAACCTGCTTAGGTGAATATTCAGAATATGACTCTAGAGCACAATACTCATCCAAAGAGTGCAGAAGTGCTCAAGCATCAGATATGTCAGTCAAAGACAACTGTGCACTGGAGACTGTTGTATCACAGACAAATATAAAGCACAGTGTACAGACTACATTCAGTTCCCACACAGGAGGATGTAGATCACTTATGTACATATTTGAATTCTCAGCTAAATTTGCCCACATATGGATATACAATGAAATACAGGCAGTCCTCATACTTAACTACACAATTGGTTCCTGAAAACCCTGTCTTAAGTCGAAACATTGCAACTCAGAACCACTTTTCTTGTAAGAAAATGTTATGAATGGGGGATTGATTCCTGAACCAAAGCCCGGTGCCCTATTTTCAGCAAAAATACCCTAGAATTTTGTACTCAGTCAATTATAGGTGAGTAATATAGCTACATTAATGTATTTATATCATAAATAAAAATCATATTGATTTGGAAGGACTTCGAGATGACTTTGCTGGACTTTTTGAAGGGCTCTTGGTTAGACTTTTTGAAGGGTTCTTGGCTGGAGTCTTCTTGGGAGTCTTGGCTCCAGGTTTTTCTGGAATCTTGTCTGCTTACTTCAAGAAAGTGTCCAAGGAAGTTTGGAGAGATGTTCTACAGGGAGATGGGTGACACAGCAAACTTTTTCACTGGCATGGTGTCACATTGGATCAAGCATTGTAAGTTCAAACTGATGTCAGAAAGTTGAAATGGTGTCAATTTATAAATGTTTAAAGTGCGAAACATTGTAAGTTGAGGACTGCCTGTGTTTTAATATTTTGTTAAAATATTATACAGCTTGCTCTTGGGACAGAAATGCTATAAAATAAAGGTAGGGTATTCAGCAAATACTGTTGAATGTTAATGCATGTGAACTTGTGTTCTACTAAAGAAGTAAAATGGACTTGGTAGTAAACAGAATGAAGCTCCTAAGCAGAGCCTATTTCAGTAGCTGGCAGGCTGGCTACAAAATTAAAACTTACCACTACTCTGAAGTGAAAGCCAAAGCTCCCATTGACTTCAGTGGTGGCAGATTCAGGGTTTTCGGCACAAAAATTAGTTACTGATGCCAGAAATTCATAGTTCAAGTGAAATGAGTTCAGCTAGTGCTCCTGCTTTAAATAAAAGTGCTTCCCAAAGGAGAATGGAATAGAAAATAATGGTGATATTTTTTTCTTTGAGCCTGTAAACATCCTAAAGCAATGACTCTGATTCTGCTTTAATTCATAACAATAAGTTTCCAACTCTGAAATGTAACAGTGCCAATTGACTCCACCACTTATCTAAGCAGAAATCAGACATCTCTGTTTAGCTGAAGTTGTTTGATGCAGTGATACAATTATGTCCAGGAAGAAAGCATTTAATTGCTGTTAAGGTTTCGAGGGTGGTGAACTAGGAATTCAGGTTTTAGAAAAATGTCACCACCTATTCCTATACACAGAAGGCAGAAGGAAACAGGAGATGCCTATAATGTGAAGGATTTGAAAGATTGTTGGAGAGCCAGAGTGGCAAAACAGCCCGACCCCTTCCAAACTGCTCAAGCCACTGGTAGCTTTTTTCCAGAGAACTGCATTAACAATACAATTCTGTAGCCTACTGAGAACTTGGGAGCAGTGTAAGTTGGGATAAACTTTCCAAAAAGTGCTTGAATGTGTAATGCAAGGAATAATATACAACTAAACCAATCCTTCTATGTTAAAATTTGTATGAAGCCATCTCAAATAGTAATGTATTACAGAATTGTTGTAAACCACTGATGGTCTTGTAGAAGAATATATTATTTAACAATATGACTGGAAGTTCAGCAGTGCAGGGGGAGATCGTTAGTGATGGCTACTTTAGGTAATCTAGTCTAGGACAATATAATTAATTGTAGCATTTTTTAAGTAAAGCTTATACTGTGTTAAAAATGATTATAAAAATAGTATTGTGATTGATGGTTCTAGATATGGCTAGAGTAATCTTTTTGTTCACAAATTTAACAGACTTCTAGCTGTTCATACTCCAGCTAGTATACGCAAACAGGTTTTGTGTGTTGTTTTCCTGATTTAGCATTTTGTTACTTGTAACAAGAGTTAATAAATTTATTACCAGTTTTGATAATGTTAAGTGTGAATAGGTGCTCTTGTATTGCATGACCATTTGAAGTAAATATCATAACTGAAATGTAGAAGAAAATATATTTAGAAAATTTTAAATTTAAATATTTTTAGAGAAAAGCAGATTACTCGTGGGAAAAGATGATGCCGCCTTTTTCCTTGTTTCTTCATTCCTCATTCCCTTTCCCCTCTTTAGAATGTAACTGTTCTTCTAAGGAATCGTTACTTTGAGTGAATGAATTCTTCAGAACGTAACTAGGGTTTGGGCGATTCAGCAGTTTCAGTCAGAAAAAGGTAACTTCAGTAGGTTTTGTTTTTGTTTTTAAATAACCTTGTGTATGTTTGGTTTTTGGGTTTTTTTCTGTAGACTGATTCTTCAAAGGATACCACAGACATGCAGGCAAGCAGTTCTGCAGGTAAAGTAAAATAAAATGAAGTGCTGATTTATCAATATTGTCCTTGCATTTTAGAGGATAGGGATCCACTTAACTATTTTTTATTTCTGTGCATCTCTATTTATTCATGCACAAAATTAGATATAATATTAGAAATAATCTTTTTGGGGTGTTGTGAGGCCTGACTATTGTTTAAGTCAGGGGTCAGCAGCCTGTGGTCCTCAAACCAGTTCTGGCCCATAAAACCCTTGGATCCAATCCATGGACATGGAGTGCCTTCTGTGGGTACTTCCTGTGTCACCTTGGGGTTGGGGAGGGGATGGGACATGAGCAGTGGCATTGTCCTAGGACCCACCCACCCACTGACCTGCCTTTGACCTGGGGTGGAGCAGCCCACAGCCAGAAAAGGTTGCATACCTCTGGTTCAAATATTTTGAAATCTGGAAGAAAGGCACCGTACACTTAAAAATTAGTACTTACAGTGAAATGCTATTTCAGTTAGACTCTATCCATGGTCACTTTCATGAAATAAAAAAAGTATTTGTTGTCTTGATCTAGGAAGATAGTGTTTTGTGCATGTAGTTTTTTTCATTTCCATTAATTTTGCTGTTTCTTTAAGAGTTTGCTGTTACTCCTGTTTCTACTCGGACACGAAGCAGTCATTTAAAACGTCCCAGGATAGGAAAAAATAGCAAGGAATCTGAACTTGAAGCTCCTAAAGGAGAGGGTGAGAACATTCATCAGGCATCAGAAAGCGGGTAAGGCTGTAGTTTTTCATTCTGTAGTTTCAATGGTGTTAGAAGTATATAATGCCTATAGGTACCTGCTGTATTCTTTTGCAGTGTTTCTCAACCTTTTAAGTAGCAGGTACCCCCTAACTTCTGAAAATTTCAATAAGTACCCCAACTCTCAATTTTCCAGGGGTTTTGATATTTACAGACTAATGTGTGCCATATGTTGGAAGAAAGGCTGTGTATATAAAACCGTGATATGACAGATGTCTGATCTGGGGTGGGTAGTTGCGGCCTTTTACACCAGGGGAGCACAATTCAAGTATGTACGTGGGCTAGAGGTGATGTTGGCCGAAGTATCATAGTATCATAGTAGCTAGAGTCGGAAGGGACCTGGGCAGATCATCTAGTCCGACCCCCTGCCTTGGCAGGAAAGAGCACCGGGGTCAGAT
>JAGPOW010002514.1:24670500-24698181 GCA_030014935.1 Caiman crocodilus | reverse complement strand
GCTCTCTGCTCTGCAAGGGCTCACATGTGACCGAGACCACACATGAACCCTCTCCGGAGTCTTATAGTCCCCCTGCTCCGCTCCTAACTGCCAAGCAGTTAGGACCCAAGGTAATGAAATGTATGGTGGTATAAAGTAGCCTGATACAATTCATGTGTGCACACTATTGTGTCTTTGTTCATATATGAAATTTAAAGGCACTTAAAGCTGTAAAGTACTGCAAAGTAAATGAGAGAACAGTACCTTTTGGTTACATTATCTGTTCACTTCTAGCCATTTGTATCCTGTTCATTATGGTTGGTATATCTGCTATCTTGAATACTTATTCATTTATACGCTTTATAGATCCTGTACCATTTTACTTGCAAAAAAGTTGTATGAAACTGTACTGGATTTGGGAAAATTGCTATTTTTCTTCATGTCTTTGAAATTTCCTATAAGTAAGGGATTTCCAAAGCAGAAAGCCCTTGTGAAGATGTTGGTTGGTTGTTTTTCTGTGTTAAATTCACATGTAGAGAGAAACATACGTTTTATATACCTCTGCAGTAAAATATTTAGTTAAAAAAAAAAAAATTGTAAACTGTTCAGGGGTTGGCCACTGTCAGTTTTTTGGGGTTTGATTTCCTACTTTTAGATGGTGAGTGCATAGTTGTTTTATTAAAAGTAACATCTTTATTCAAATTATGGTATTTTTCCCATTCAGCATGGGAGGAAGAAGGTAGCCCCTTTCTTGAATTTGAGTACAAGGTGGGGAGCAGACAAGTGGATGCTTTGGCTTCAGCTCTGACACTGACCCAGGCTTGGGGCCAGTCAGAGCTGCAGCCACTGCCCTCTCCCACCCTGCTGCCTGTCATCTCAAGTCGCAGCTCCAGCCCTGGTGCCGGGGCCTGGCCGAGGCTGGGGGCGGGGCAAGAGCTGTCACTGCTGCAGCACTGCTGCTTGGCCAGGCAGGGGCCAGTGACACTAGATGCTCTATGCCTGGGGCTAGGATGGGACTGGAGCCAAATCTGGAACTGAGGGCAAGTGGTGCCAGAGGGCTCAGGCAGTGGGGAGAGCAAGTGCCAAGGGGGTGCAAGTGGCAGATGGGCCAGTTGTGGAGGAAATAGAGGGCAGGCTGCTTGACTCTACTGCCTGCCCTCTGCCGCTGCTTTTCCCACTACAGCAGTGAAGGGGAAAAAAATTTAAGATGACTCTTCACTGGTTAGATACTATACATGGATAATAGAGATCCATATTGTATTGGCACCAATAAAAAGAAAATTGTCAGTATCAGTAATTGGCTTTTTTTTGGCTGATGTGGCTGATTAATGTTGCCAATAAATGCCATGTGTGCGTATTCAGCCACAGGATGTGTGCAGCCAGCCCAGCAACTTGGAAAGCAGCATATGGCTAGTAAGTCGGGGGTGGGGGACAAGGGGCATAGGGGTGCAGATTGAGACCCCTGTGGTGAGCGAGGGAATGGAGCCTGGGGCAGGCCCTGCCTAGCTGGGGCGGGGCACGGGACAGCCTCAAGAAGCTAATCTGGGGAGGTGAGGGCAAATCCCACTGCTACGCACACCTGAGAGGAGCTGTGGGGGAGAGGTGGGGTATATGCCCCCTGATCTGTGTGTGAAGTAAGGGTGGGCTGCTGCTGTGGGCTGGGGCCAGGGGCAACACCAGGATCTTCCTGGTGGTGGGGTTGGACCAAGTCTGTGCTTGGGGTGGGCAGTGGTGGCACTGGGAGGGGGGGCTGTGGAATAGCTACAGTAAATTCTGGGGTGGCTTCAGCCCACCCTATAGCATCTGCAATGCTGCCGCCCACCCTAAGTGCAGCCCTGACCCAACTCCCCTCCTCTCCCTTACCCCCATCAGGAAGAGCCCAGTGCCAGTCCACAGTGGCAGTCTACCTTCACCCCATGCACAGATCCAGGGGGGCACACATCCCCATGGTTCCCCTGGAGTGTATTTTCAAATGGTAAATGCATAATTGTTTTATTAAAAGTAACATTTATTCAAATTACTGTATTTTTCCTGTTCAGCATGGTCAGTGCCTGCTTCAGCCCCAGCTCCATTTGTACCCTCACTACAGGGGACATAATCTGCCCCCACCCCATGCCTCTTCCCTTCCCCCCCTCTACTCCTTCCCCTACAACATACTTACCAGCTGGACACAGCTCTTCAAGCTGCAGGGCTGCATATCAGCATTTGGCATTGGCCAATAATGGCTTGTTAATAATTAGCCATTGGTATCAGCCCAAAAAAATCTTTATCAGTGCACCCCTAATGGATAATTATAACAAATTTTATAAATTTTCCGTGTATAGAATCTATATATTATGGGGTCCTCTTAAATTTGAAACTGTTGGATTTGGGTAAGTACAGTAGGTATTTATGTGGGAAAGTCTTTTTTTAATTGTTAAATGGCATTTCTTCAGTGATTTGTTTAACCTAAAATAAATAAAAGACGGCATCTAATTTCCTGTTGCAGGCTTGAACCTGTTGCATGCACATCTGAAAATTCAGAAGAGTTAGTAGAGGAACGAGGAGATAATACAGTGGAAAATGAGGAAGAATCAGTACCTGAAGATGAGGACACATCATTAATGGAAACAGAGTTACGTACATCACCATATGAGAAACAAGATGAGAAGGAGGTAAATTGAGTGTACCTCTAGATGTGCTGGGAGTCTGCACTGACATGCTGTAATGCTTGATTAATTGAGTCTACTGGAGTGTGGTAATTCCTGCGCTTCACCAGCCTCCTGCATCTTGCGTATCTGTGTCCCTGTGCTTCAAAATGGTGGTAGGGGTGCTTGAACTAGTGCTCCTTGAACAAGCTTTTATTCAAGTGGCCGCCCCTGCCACTATTTTGAATCATGAGGACACTAGTGCATGAGATGCTCTGGGCGTTTCAATTAGAGCAGCTCTCAGAGCTGCTTTAATTTTAAAGTGTCTCCTCACCCCCAACCCCCAGAGCACATGTAGAGCAAGTGCCCTGAAATTGGTTGGATGAGACCCAGATGGTGATGGTAACTGAGGAAACTTTTTTTTCTGTTTACATCTGAGCAAGAGCTAACCATTTTTTCTGTTAAATGTGCTCCTCACTGCCATGACCCATGCTTGTATCTCCTTTTATAAAGGATTGTTGCAAGCCCAATTTAAAGCTGAAGCTGATACAGAATTAGATTTGGGGGAAATTTTCCTTGATTCTTACTGTGACCATTAGGGCCCATAAGATCTTCTGTAAGGTGAATCTCCCCTTGCCCCAGCTTACCTTCCCAATTGCTGTTTGAATGTCACAAAGAAGTTGGAGCAGAGATGAGAATCTGATCCTATATCCCTAAGGAAAATATGACTCTTTCCAGGAACTGGTGGTTTGTGGTATAATTATGATTCCTGTCAATTTTAAGCGTGTTTTGCTAAAATATCGAAAGCTTAACTATTGTAAATATATCTATTTCACTAATAAAAGTTTTTAAAATCAAACATAAAAGCTATGTCAGTGTATAAGTAGAATCTTTTACACTGTGTCTGTGTCAAAAGTTTTGCCCCTCGACCGTTGTTATGATGGGTATGTTCACATTGTAATTCAAAGGTCTGTTTTGCAGCTTGTAGAGACATACCTGAACTAGGCTTAAACTTCCATCAACAACTACATACTGTTGGCATAGAAGGTCTAGCATGGACTATGAAACCTGGACCATAGATAAATATCTAGTTTATACTGAACTTCATGCCACTATAGGTACAATACTACCAATATCCAAGCTAACTTGGGTATCTTTTTACAAGTTGCATTCACACTTTTTGGATTGCACTGTAGACGTACCTGTTGATGTTCTAGTGCAGGGGTTTTCCACCTTTTTGGATCAGTGTATCCCTGGTGGCTGGACATGGAGCAGTTTACCCCCGACGGCTACATGCGGAGCAGGGAGGGGATGCGGGGGTTGGCACACAGCCAAACATGGAGTGGCAGCAGCCACTGCATGCGAGCTTCTCCTGTGCCTGGCTGGGTGGGTGGTGCCTGTGTGGTAGCACAGGATGGTGCCTAGTACTCCCTAGAGACTTCTCAAGTACTCCTGGGGGTATGCGTACCCCTAGTTGACAACCCCTGTTGTGCACTGGCTTGACTTCATGAATGTTATTTTAGGAAACGCCATTGGAACCACTCAATGGTGAGCTAACAGAAGAATCCATCAAGGCATCCCTTATGGCCGAAGAAGAAAATGCTAATGAAGTTCTAGATAGTGAATCAAAACTGCAGTCTGACAGTCCAGAAGAATCTTTAACTGTGTTTGTTCCATTAATCCTGGATTCTTCTGCAAAATCTTCTGAAGACACTGCATCAGATAAGGTGAAGTAAATGCAACATAATATTTTTAAATGTCTTTATACAACATACACACCTTGCTTATTTCTCTAACTAAATAGATACAGTATATGAAGATTGTGAATAACTTGCAAGAGCAGTTATCAGACCAGATGACAAAGGCCCATAAACAGAACAGTGAGACAGCTTTCAGTATTAAGACAGACAAGCCAGACAGAAATAAAAACAAAATTATTTATACGTTTCTGATTATCTCTTATCCCTTTTTCAGAGGTACCTCTCAGCATCCAACACATTTGATTCAAATTGCTACTTTATAGATAAATTATTTTTAAAATTGTTATTAATTTTTTTACTAGCATTCAGTAGGAAGTAAGTCGGTATCCATTATAATTAAGGAAAAGAGGCTTTGGTTCAGTTTTTTCTAGCAATGCTCAAATATTAGGAAAATGGTATGATTAAAAACAAAACAAAAACCCCTCTTATGGTTCATTAATTTCTACTCAATCATTAGATTTTTATAAAATGTATGGGTAAGAATAAAATATAAATAAAGACGGCAATTATTTACTGGTAAAAATACACAAACCAATGAACTATAAAGACCTATGTCGTAAGAACTATGGGCTTAAGGGTACAGGTAATATTACAGCCAACAGAATGATAATTATTGGAATGTCAGCTATCCATATTTCTTGAGCATTCATTTCAAAATATTCCCCTTGTACCTCAGGAATCCTTCGAATTTATTATTATTCTAAGTAAGAAAAATTAGGGACAACACCTCTAATTCAGAACCCAGGCCCAAGTGAAGAAGAGGAGAGAATTAGATGAACATTGCCAACTCCTGTGAACTGCTGAGTGATTCAACTACCTTTTGAAATGGCTGTAGGTTCAAAAGTAGTTGTACCTTACATCTTAAAAGCCTGAGTTGTTCTACTGATTTCAATATGTTTGACCTTTCCCCAGGTTTTGAATGCAGTAGATTCAGAAATGCTGCCAGAAGAAAGCACGTCTGTGGGAAAAGAGGGAAGTGAAGAAGAGCAACAAGAAGTTGAAAGGAAGAAATCACCTGTTGAAAGTGCAAATGCTGTTACTTCAGCATCAAAGGAAGAACCATCAGACAATGGCCTTCCAAACTCTGTGATAACTGAACCACCAGAAGAATCAGTTTCTGAAAATGTGTCACCCAAAACCACTTCTTCGTTGGAAGAGCAAAATGAGGAAGTGGGGCACGACTCCCAGGAGGCCCCTGTTGTCCTTGGTCAGAGTTCTTTGATAGTGGTTGAACTTGAGGATGTCTCATTCCAGCAACATTCAGAAGGGCAAAAAAACCAATCGGAAGAGCAGTCTGAAGAGTCTGCTGAGCAGATGGATCAGTATACACAGACAGCAGCAGAGAGAACTGCTGACAGCAGCTCAGAAGAAGCAGAAATTGAAGTACCAATAGTAGATCGAAGGAACTTGCGAAGAAAGGCCAAAGGATACAAAGGGCCACCCAAGAAGAAAGGAAAACCAGCTTAAAATGAAGTATTATTTAATCCACCTATTTGTAAGAAAGGTATTTTGTTTGAAATGATAGGGTATTATTTAACCATGTAGGAGACAGGATACACACACATTTGAAAAATTGGGTTGGATTTCCCTTTGGGATTCACCACCTTTCCTTAACTTCTCTTGAATTTTTAACCACTACATGTTGAGCTTCATCAGGGTATGAAAGTAAATGGCCAGTCTCCTCCTTTTATAAAGGATAAATACTGAATAAACATAAAACTGTGTTAATAAAGCAACAACTTGCCTTTAAAAGCCTTTTTTGTAAGAACTGTGAGCAGTGAGATTCTGGCCCCAGCAAAATTATTGGGAGTTTTTTCCATTGACTTCAGGAAGCCCAGAACTTTACCTTGATGTTTATAAAATTGCATTTGCTACCTAAAAAGATTAACAGGACAGGAGGGGAAATACCATGTGTACTAACAGAGAATATAGTAAACAAAAGTAACCTGGCACAATTATGGATCTCAAAATGAGTGCATACACAAGACCTACCCATGGAACTTGATAGCCCCAAAATTGCATGAACAGTACTAACCATTTTTAATAATTTTTTTAGGTGAGCTCACCTTTTCCACCCCTAATTCCAAACCACTAATTTGATAATTATTTGAAAGATGGCAGCTAAGTCATTGATATGAAGCCCAACCAAAACAAAGTCTCATATTGTGTGCTGTGGTAATGTAGCTCAATAATGAAGCTTTTCTGTTGAGTTTTAATGATGTTTATATGATAAACTACAAGTTTCCCAATGTATGTTTGCTAAGGATTAGTTTTGCAGCATCGTGTGTGTATGTGGTTATACCCCCACGGTTACAGAATTATTTGACCTCCTTCCCAGCTACTTACATGTGCTGAATAGATTCTTGATCACGTATTTGTGTGCCATCTTACAGAAAATAAGTTGTGAATTTTTGTTTAAAGTGGGCTGAATGGAAGTGCCACCACACATTTTCCACATAGTGGATATGTTTGACAGCTGTTAAAAGTTGTACCTTCAGATGTTGACTCCTGTGAGCCCACAATTTTGACACTTCATTGTTTTAACCTCAAAGTTTAGTGAGGGCTGCAGCAAATGTCTTTGAGGCCAAATCATTTGTCTACATATAGCTACCAGGAAATTGTGAAAAAGGAGTAGTGCTCTTAACTCCAATATAAGTCTAGAGATAAAGGTTTTCCAGTTTCATAGTTTCTTGAAAGGGAACCAAGCATGTAGTCAGGAAAAAAAACCAAGATAATTTATATAAGTCTCTCACAATCCTTCATTATTCCCTTTTTCAGAGGTACCTCTTGGCATCCAACAATTTGATTCAAATTGCAACTTTATATATCAGCTATTTTAAAAATTGCCATTTATTTTTTTCCAGTATTGAAGCTCGTTTGAATAATGGATAAAAACTCAGGAATAAATAAGAATAGTGGTGTGTGCATGGAAAGGAAAAAATGGTACTTGGCTACACACAGGTCCAAAAAGGTCTCAAACAAAGGTAACTATTTCTTTTAGGATTTTTAAATAAAAGGTTCACTTGAATAACTTTAACAGTCTTTTAATTTTTATCTTTTGAAACAATTGTAAGAATCTGTCTTGATTTTATGGCTGTACAGTTTACATTTTTAGATATTTTCTTATCTCTTACTTCAGCTGGTGAAACACCACTATCTTCTTTTTAATCTGTTTTGACTCACTGTAAAAGAGTGCAGGTTTTTCGAGGGTGTATTGCTTGACTTCTGGGTGTGGGGTGCATGGAATCATTGAGTTTAATTCAGATTTTTTTGGAATGTTGCACTTTGTTGTAACTTTTCCTGTCAGTGTACAGTTGTTGTATATTAACTTTGTGGATGAGAAGTGTAAACAGAACTTTCCATGATTATTTGTAAATAAATACATTCAAGTGAACCTTCAGCATTTCTAAAACCAATTAAACATTTTCTATAAAGCACATAGCAAGAACCTTCAATTATGTATACTGTGGCTTCCCTTTTAGTGCTAAGATGTGTTGTAAAAATAGGCAAAGTGGTGGTTGGAAAATGTTACATTTTTGTTGCATCACCAAGGGTTGGACTTCTTAAGGGCTGGTGGGGTCAGACTAAAGAGATGGTTTTCACAAATAGTAAACTTTTAACAAGCAGAAGATAGAGCTGCAAGGAATTAAATGTTAAACAGTAATAGTCTTATGAGTACATCAGCTGATACAAAAGTATCTACTTTTAATTAAAAGTCGCTTTTATAAAAATAATTATAATTGGGTCCTAACTGTTTCAATTATTTCTAGATTGTCTAATGCTCAGCAGTTTTTCAGATTACATATGCTGCATATACTGTTATTTTGTATAAGTAAAGTTTGTACACTTAATTTGGTTCCTTCCTTTCTCCACTTTCTTATGGCTACTACATATCTAGCTTTTACGTTAGGATATTCTCTTTTAGACATCTCCTGATTTTTAAATTCGAAAAAAAAATGTAGTAATGCTATTGGGACCAATTGCAGCTTCCGCTGAAGTGTACTGGAATTCTACTATTGATTTAAGTTGTGGCAAGAGAGAAGATCTAGATGCTGAATCTGATCTCACTTAAACTGGTATAAACTCTGAGTACCTCACCCAAAATGCTACTACATTGGTATTTCAACCAGTATCTGAGATGAGATGAGATAATAGCCTGATTGTTTGAAAAAACAGAACATAAACAACAAATGGATAAGTAGGAATTTGTACAGCCATTCTGCTACTACCTGATGACCCTTTTGTCTAATAAGATTGTACCAATAATTTTGAACCAATTAGTGCAGTTACTTCTGCAAGGAATTATTTTGGTGTTGACCCCCCTGCAGCTAATACTGCCTGGGTACTGAAAAAAAAGATGAATGTGGTGCAGAAAACTGCATTACAGTCTATACCTTCTGCTTGTTAAAGCAAGGAGAATGTCTCCAAGTTGACAACAAATTAGGTCAATGAAAAGTTTAAATTGGAGAAATTAGCCTTTTTTAGGCATGGACAATATACTTCTTGTTGTCTAACTTGCTTATTAGCATTGTACTATTACACAATTTTTAAGGTCTTACTGCACCAGCAATCAATAATTAAAACATTGTATGACTTTATACAGTTTGTACCAAATGTTATTAAAACATCCTGTGGAGCAATGCCTGTAGAATTAAAGCAAGCAGTATTATTCTAATTTTTGTTTAGTCTAGGAATAGAGCTTATAGCACATTAAATTGTGGTCTCAGCTCACACTTGGATGATAAATGGTTTCATATTTGAACCTATTTGTTCAAATGTCTTTAATGTATTGTTAATAAGGAATTACTTTGCCTCTTGCATTCTTTCCTGTTTAATGACTTTTTCCCATTTCGTGCAGAATTCTCGTTTGCCGTTTTCATGCTTTTTTGAATTCATCACATGAAAAGGTTTTTCATATCTTCAGAAATGCTTTTAACTCTTTCAAATGCTGCTCGCTTATCCCTTACCATTGCTGTTTTCTGCACCATCACACTTCCTGTGACACACATGCAAGCAATAAAAAGTCCATGTATCCGCTTCTGTGCTCCATTCTAAGTGATGGCATTTTCAAATTTTATTTCCAATAAGATGTGTTAAATTTATTTTCTGAAGTGTGCTGTTAGGTGTTTTATAAACTTGTACTACGTTTATAAATCTTATGGAAAATGTGTTGCTATTCTAATTACTGTGTTGTCTTGTTATAGTATTTTTGTTTTTCCTTTTTAGTATTGTCTTACTTTTTGAAATGTTTCAAAGTAGTAATTAAACTTATATTTTGTGAGGTTTTTTCTTTTACTTGTTTCAGTACTCGAGTGCCCTCTGCTAAACAATAAATATTTTCATTATTAGATTGGTCCACTGGGCATTATGCAGTTAACTGTAGTCATGTTTATAGTACAGCAACTGGTTATATTTGCTTTAGAGGTGGTGGGTCTTACCTGTGGGAACTCCAATTACATAAAAAACATGCTTATCTAATTGTTGATGGCATCCTGTATGTGAAGATTTAAAAACCCACTCATCTGAAATGCTAGTGATAAGGCCTGGGACCAGGGACTGTACATCTTCATAAAATAGCTTTTTAAAAAGAAATTTGCTTATAGTCGTCATTATGTTCAAACCAGTCACGTCACTTTGTTCTTTTGTTGCATGAACAGTTTGCTTGAAGTATGTTTACAATTCAGAAACCTGGTGTTGGGTAATACACTGGACTGGTAAGATCTCCCTCTTCCCCCCCAAGGACCAGAACTCCTTGTTCAGAAAAATGAAGTTAAGCCTGTCAGTGCAAGAGAGAGCTTTGCACAACAGCCTTTGTAATTTAAAACATTTCAGTTTGCTGCTTGTTTCAGGGTTAATCATTGGTATTTGTATTGGGCTGAGATTATTCCTTGCCTGCAAAAAAATAACAATTTCAGGTTGGACATACCTCTTTGAGAGTCGGATTGTGTAAGCTAATGGAACTGAAGTATGTGTGCATATTTGCAGGGTTGTGGCATTTTTTCACTTTATACTCCAGAAGGCTTAGCTTCACCATTATCACAGTGCTGGAAATGGTAACTATTTAAGTTATATGCTGTGGTACACAGCAAGTATGCCTGATGGTCCTTTTTTTCAGAAGTACCTCTGCTTTTATACTTTAAGTGATAGATAAGGCATTTAACTGTGGAGAACATGAAGTACAGACTGAAAAGCCAAGGGTGTTAACATGTGTATCTGGTCATGTATCTTACTGCTTATGGTTGTTTCCTGCAGTGCTTTCTATTCAACACAGATTCTTTAAGCAGCAAGAAGGATCTGCACATAATTTCAGTTTTTACCTCCTAATCCAGTGGTTCTCAACTGAATGCTATTCAGTGTTTAGTGTGCAAACGTGATTTGCAAGATAAACCCAGAGGTTTCATATAAAAATCCATGCATCACAAACACTGACCTATAGTGGTTTTACTGAGTTCTTTATAAAAAAAAAACTGTTTTCATTCATTTTTTGATGATGGAAAAAAAAACAAGCGCTGGTATTTTCTGAGGGGTACCAAGTCTAAGCAAAGATAAGAATCATCATCCTAGCCCAAACCTGATTTGAAGTTCTATTAAGTGATCTTCAGTCAAAGCATTTCAACTCTGACAAAAACACAGAGAAAGTTACTTAATGATTTATTCCAAAACTAGTTGTAGTCTAGACCAGTGGTTCCCAACCTCCAGGTCACGAAGGGTAGGCTGCCAATCTGCATGAGCGTTGGCTGCCAGACTGGAAATCTGGAACTGACTGGCATACTGCAGCAGGCAGCCAACCCTTTTTTTATATACAGTTGTCTGCCAGTTTGCGGTATGCCAGTCCATGGTCTAAAAAGGTTGAGAACCACTGGTCTAGATCATTACTTATGATCCTTTCTCCAGCTCCTAGTAATAGAAAAACAACCTTTTGCAAATGCCTTGAAGAGGGATAATACTCTAGCTATAATTCTGACCTGAGCAATGTGAAAATAAATTGCACTCCTTTCCTTCTCCAGAATACCCATGGAATATGGCATGCACTACTCTTGATTTGAGTTTCACCCTAACTGAGTTTATTGGAGAAGTGGTAACATGCTCCCTGTGCATGTCATAGTTCTTCCATAAACCATTATCCACAGTTGCCTAGCTATCGTTGGTACTTCATCATGACTCTTCCTGAAAACTGTAGTCCGTTTTCTTCCTTTAAAGATCCTTTTAGCTTAGTATATGAACCTGTTGGATGTGGTATGTGGATAACTGTCTGCTAGGGCTCTGCAAAATTTCAGCAGCTATTTCATTTTGGAAGCGTTTCGGTGCCTGAAATACCAAATCTGAAATAAAAAGGAAGGCTTCAAAACCATCCAAAACCTTTTGGGAATGTTTCGGAGGCACCCCCAGGAAGAGTCCACTACAACCTGAAGTACGGGGCGGCTGAGGCCAGGCAGCCATGGGGGTTTCTCTCGCGGCTCCTCCTGCCCAGAGAGAGGCAGGTACTGCCAAAGGAGCCGTGGGGGAATCTGCAGCTGCCCAACCGTGCCTGTTTCTCCCCAGCCAATCTGAAATTTTGAATCGGTGTTGAAACAGCGGTGAGACTCTGAAACTGTATTGGCTGAATTGAAACAGAACAGCGATCCAAAACACTGAAATGAATCATTGGCTCCAAAACAGCCAAATCCAAAATGAAACATGGCCATTTTGCACAGCCCTACTGTCTGCCCCTTATTTCCCAGTGGCAAGATCACCGCTTGGATTTTAATTATTTTCCAGATTACACTAGCAATTCTCAAGTCACCTATTAGAGAAAAAACAATTATCAGTTTCAGTTAATTACAGAAACCTGAAAAAATAAATTTAGAACAAACTGACAACCCAAAACAGAAAAACTGAGAATTTATTCTGACATTGGTCAATGGACCCATCATCATCAAGGTTTCATAGTTGTAGTTTTTCAAAAACTTAAGTTGTTTAGCATCCTCTCTCTTCATGGGTTCAACAAATTCTTGTTCATTTAGAAGCTCAAGCTTTTTCAGGTAGTCCTACCAACACCTTTACAAGAGTCCGGGTACAGTATTTACTGTCTGAAATGCCACTCAAACAAGCAGAAGTGCATTGATGCATCCGTCATTTTCTGGGTTGTTGGTTACTTGTGCATATTTCCCTAAAGAAGGGGACAAAAAGGGGATTGAGAGTGAAGCTAAATCACATTGTTTTCCAATAGCTCCTGTTCTAACAGAAAATTATACACCATGAAATGTGGTAAGTTAACTCAGCCTTGGTTTAAAAGTTAGGAAAGTTAAGATTTTCATAGGCACGGTGTAGCCCATCCCCTGTGCGCAGTGCTGCCTGAGCCATACCAGCACTGAGCTCAGCACCATTCCCCATTTTCTGTGAGTGGTACCAGGCTCGGCACTTAGCTGGGGATGTGTTGCTCACAGGGGTTGGGCTGGGCTTGGCTGGCACAGCCCCATCCCCTAGGGCTTAGCAGCATTGCTCACATCTCCTGCAAGCAGTGCTGCCAAGCCCGATGCTGCTCAAAGTGAACAAAGCTGGGCTCAGGACTCGATAGTGCCACTCCCAGTGGATGGGGCCAGACTCAGTGCTTGGCTTGTGTGTTGCTCATAGAGGATGGGGCAATGCCAGCCCAGCCTCGTCCCCCATGAGCAGGGCTGCCTGGGATGTGCTAGCTGAGCACAGAGCCTGGTGCCACTTGCAGGAGAAGGTGGTACAGTGTATAAGTTGAGGTTACATTCTCAGAGGCCAAAATTGGGCTGCAAACCTAACTTATACAATATGTTTGAGCATCTTAAATCTGTCAAAGTCCTCTCTACAAACATTCCAGTCTAGTCTAAGACTTTCCCAGCCAGTGTGCTGTCACAAATTAGCAGGTGTACCACAGAATTTTGCCATGGCAATGAGCTACAATAAGCGCAGAAGTGTGGGGCTGGGGAATGCCTTAACAGGTGTGCTACAGAAAATGTGTTAATGTAGGTGTGCCTTGGGCTGGAAAAGGTTGAGAGACACTGGACTAAGAGACTCCTGCTCTAAGACACTATTTATACTAAAGCTGCTGTTTGATCTTGTTAGGCAATGATCTTCAACTTATATTTTTCTAATTTACTTAGCAGCACCCATCCAAATTCTAGAACATTAATTAGACCCTTGGAACACCTATTTTAATCTCACCAAAAAAACAGAACTGGTAGGTAAGAGAAGATCCTGTCTCATTTATTTGACTGCAGTAGGTTATGAAGTTGTTATAAAGACTTGTGCAAAGACTTAGCTTTATCCGCTTTGAGTTAGTTGCACTGATTTCAGTGGAACCCTTGTGTCAAATTATTCATGTGCTTAACTGTAGAAATGAGACTTTTTCAATATCACACAGCTAAGGAAGCAACCCAGAACTTAGCTCTAAGAAAGAAAGATTTTAAATATTTTATATAAAGTACAATTAAATATGCATTTACTGCATTGCTAACATTGAAGCTATAAGCTTTAAGTGCCAACTTATTTAAGACTAACATGCTTGTAAGACAAATTTCAGAATCAATACTTTAAATTAGACATGTACATCTACTATTGTTGTACTTTTGCAGTTGCCTAAGGGTATTTGAGGATAGATGGGGAAGCGGCCTGCTTTTGGGCCTCTCAATCAAAGACAGCAAGCTTTTTCCTTGCCCTTTATTCTTCTTCTTCTTAAGATTCAAGACCATTTATACAATGTAGCTGATCGCTACTGGCTGGATACTTACCCCAGATAACTTTGCCACCTTGTGTCACAAGACCAAGCTCACTCACATTCACCTCTATGACTGTACCTTTGGTAATTACACCCAAAGTTGTGTACAGAGGAGAAGAGGGATTTTTCTTTACACCAAGGATAGGCAGGCAAAAGGTAGCTTTAAGTTCAGGATGAGTTACATGAGCCTTCTTGAAACGTAAACCCTGTGACAAACAAACATTAGAGTGGTTTAGCACCACACAAAATTCTTAAAGCCGTTGCTAAAAAGTTAAAATCCAGTCAAATCACATTTATTTCCCTAACCTTTTCTATTTCCAGGTATTACTGAAAAACAGTGAAATGAGCTGTAAACTAAAACTAAAAATCACCTATTTTAAGATACCAGATTTGTTAAATTGTGATAAAATAATCTGATACAAATTCTGGGGAGTGATATAAATGCATCACTTCAGATGTCAGCATATCTCCTTTTAAATTGGCATAGGGCAAAAAGTATTCTGCAGGCTGGAAAGAACCTCACCAGGTCATCTAGTCCAGCCCCCTACTCATGGCAGGATCATCCCTGGCTAAACCATCCCACTCAACTACCTGTCCAGTCTGCTATTGATAATTTCCAGGGATGGAGATTCCACTACTTCTCTAGGTAGCCTGTTCCACTACTTAACTATCCTCCCAGTCAAAGAGTTCCTCCTAATCTCCAACCTAAATTTCCTCTGCTTGTAGCCCACCAGATCCCTGACCTTGTTAAAGTCTGCTTTTCTGAAGTGCAGTGTCCTCATTCTGTTGATCATCTTATGATCTTGAACTCAATCATTTTGTGGTCACTATCACCCAAGTTATCTTCCATCCTCGCACATTCTCAACCAGTTGCTGCTCACAAAACCAGAAGCAAGTTGAGACAAGCTTCTCCCTAATTATACAGCATGTCCAAAGATGTCAGAGCTCTTTAGAAGGCAGGTATTTTTAACCCCAATTTTATACCTAGTGGGAGGTGGGGAATGACCTGCCTTAAAAGTACCCAAGCAGGCCAGTGGCAGAATTAGGAAGAGAGACCAGGTGGACTGTCTCTTAAAATCAGCCACATAAAAGGAGGCCATTTGTCTCTATATAACATTCTCCTCACATAGCAGATTTTAAAGCTTCGTTCTTAACCTTCCTCTAGCTTCATACATTGTCAGGTAAGAGTTTAGAATAGAGATTCTCAGTGTCACAAAATCCACACAATGTTTTCACTGTTAGGTATGCACACGTGATTCACAAGATAAACCTTGAGATTTCAAATAAGAATTCACAGCATTAAAATCATTAAAGATGAGAAAAAGCCTTTATGATCAGCATTTATCAGAGGAAAGGAGAATGTAGATTGCCACAAACGATTACAGAAATGAGCCTGATAGAGCTACAGCTAAAACTGTCCTATGAATTATCCCAGAAGAGAAAGAGAAGTCTTAATAATGATAAACAGCATAGTGATTCAACACTACAGGAATGCCCAAATACACCTATAAGTAACTTACCATTGGTCGAATAAATCGCTCATATTTAGGAGGTTTTCGAGTAAAGCCATCCCCAACAAAGCAGACTTTGGTAACCATCCTCTTCCAGGCCTTTTTTTTTCTCTTTCCTGTTCGGATCACTTTCAGAACTTCTGTTTCTCCCTGAGCACGAACTTTTGGCACAGGAACCTCCCATTTCCCCTACAAGAGATACCATAGTACCATTAGAGTTTTAGTGTTGGTAAGTGACGGAGAAGACAACACAATAAAACAAAGTTTTACTGAAAGGAAATTACAATCTCTCCCCTTTGTACATCTAAGTTGTACCAACTCCTAATACATAATACTTGTATGTATCATAGGAACTGAACTTTTGGAAATCCTTCTAACAAAACTATAGTTGGTATGGACAGTATGTTCACAAGTCTCAATCAGCTGAATCTGATCAGTGAGCCAGTTTGATTTGCTGTTTGTTTTGTCTTTTGTTCTTAATAAAATGTAGAAAAGAAAAGTAAGGCGATATGTTTGTTTGTTTTTAAACTGCTATCTAACTACTTATGAAAGCTAGTTACTGCATATGCTTGTTTGCTACTTTCCAGATTTAAACATCTCTTAGCAATTTAAAAGAGTTGATATCAGATATGCATAAGTGTTTAGATGTTGCTCAGAGTGTAAGGAAACAGAATTAATACTAAACAGCTCTTGCTTTTTCATCTGTGTCAGTATAATTACTTACAGCTTTCTCTTTTCGTTTCTGCTTGATCATATTAGAAAGGACTTTAGCCCGGGATTGGCCCTCTCTATCCAGGAGGTATGCTGGCATAGCTCCTTCAGGGGTCTTCTCATCATTCTTTTGTTTGGTGTTTCTCTTTTCATGCATCTTAATGCTAGAAGGAAAATCAAGCAACTTTCAGAAAACATTGTCAAGGGATATAGAGATACTTTTAAGGAGAAGCACACTATAAAACCCCTGTCCTTTATAAGTTAAACTCTGTACTCAGAAATTAATTTCAGGGATTTAAAATGTGACTTATGTGGATAAACTTGTTCTGCTAAAAAGCATGTATTGTTTAAGACTAATCCTTAATTATATTTGATCTCATTTTTTTCAACCCCAGTTCTGAAGAATAACTTAATTCGTAGTACAAAGCGAGCAAACATTTACTTAAATGGACTGACTTCTTTATCAATAAATGTGCAGAAGACACAGAGACTCAGTTTCTAGGCATTATGAAGTGGTTCCTAGTGGTCTTAAAGGCAGTCTGTATTGCATAATACACTCCTGTTTGTTCCTCAGGGTTTTCCCTCAATCTTTACTTGTCCACTTTGCTCTTTATCCCTGATTCTACATTTTGCAGGAACACTAACAGACAACCTGCAGATTGACCCTGACTCCTGTTCTTGGATGTGGAGATAGTGGTTAGGATTTGGTGCCAAATTCAAGCCAGAGTGAGCTTGTTTTGAAAAAGCAAATAAAAGACAGAGGATTGTCTTTTATGCCAACAACAGGACAGTAACCAGTTACTCCAGCAGAAACAGCAAAACTGACTGTACTTGATGTGTGCTCTGAAACAGCCCCAGAGAATACAACCCCTGAATCTTATTTCCTCAGTTGTGTTTAAGAAGCTAACAAAGTTGTTTTAAGACTAGCACCATACCTTCTTAAGAGCCAAATGATGAAACTGCATGAAAGGTTGACAGTTTCCTACTCTATTCGAAATACAGTGTTGTGCTTTTTCCTATTACATATGAACTGCAATGTACTGGTTCAGACCATAGGTCCAGCTTGCCCAGTAGCCTGCACCATGCAGCAGTGTTAGACTTGGGGGCCTAGGACCATATTCCCTGGCACATCAAATACACTTGTATTGTACAGAGAAGAGGGTGAATGATGGATTCATTCCAATGATGGAACCAGGGTTCCCCCACATTCATCTCATTCGCAGCCTCCAGCATGTAAGGGTTGTTAATCTATTCTACAAGGCAGCATCTGAACAGCTAGGCAAGCTATGGGAAAGTCCCTTGGGCAGATTCCCCGCTGCATCTGTACTGTCTTAGAAGCAGGCCCGGGGCTTGTTACACACCAAGCACATCCAGTGCCTGGCATCCCACTGCAGGCTTGGGGCGGGCTGGATTCAGCTCTGCCTCCACCCCAGAACAAGCGGGTGCTTTACTCCTGCATTTTCAGCCCCAGGCAGGCAGGGCCAGACAGCTCGCGGGGGTGTTACGCACGTCTTTTTCATCTGGATCTTCTCGGCGTGGCGCTGCTTGTGGTAGAGTTTGGCTTTCAGCCCGATCAGCTTCTTGGCCTTCCTGGAGCGCTCGTGGGCCTCGCGGCCCTCCCGCTTCCTGCGCCGCTCATGGTGGTCGAGGCGGTAGCCGTAGCGCTTGCGGTGCAGCTCGATGTGCTCGTTCTGCGGCTGCAGGACACAGGCGACAGGTCAGTGGCCGCGACCAGGGTCCGTTCCGCTCTCTAACCCGCACCCACACCCTTCCCCGCCCGCGAGCCGCCCTGGCCCTCGCGCTCACCATGGTGGCGGCGGCGGGAACAGCCCGCACTCAAGTCGGCCGCGGCCAGCCCAGACCCGCACGCGGAAAGAAAAGGCTGGTCCAGCCACGAAACGGCTTCGGGTAGAGCTACTTCCGGCACGTTAGTTGTACCCCTCTGAAGCCGGTACCGTAGCCTTTGCTTCCGGCCTTTTTGTCCTCCGGGGGGGCGGGGAGGGGACGACGACGATGAGTGGAAGCAGGGACCAGAACTCGCGGCCGGCCCTATTGCAGCGGCCGGAACCCAAAAGCTGCGGGGATGGGGCTGCCCGGAAGGGAGAGAAGGACGCGCGGAGGAAGCGGAAGTGGTAGGAAGGTGAAGACAAGTCGTTTCCGCCGCCCGCTTGCGCGGGAGCAATTGTTTGCTGAACGAAGGGGCGCGCGGCTCCGCGGTGGGTGCCCCGGGTAGGGGGGCGCCTGGCCTGGGTTTCCCCGTAGCCACCTCCCTCCCTCGCGGCTCGGGCTGGGCTCCCCTGCACCGTATCCCCGGCCTGTCCCCGGTGCCCGCTCTATTGGCAGAACCCCCAGCGCTGCGCTGGGCCCCGCTGGAACCCGGGCCCGGGCTGGGCATCGCCCTCGCGGCGGGTGCAAGTCCCACTCGAAATGGGGAGGTGGGACAACAGCAGAGCAGAGCCGAGCGGTAGCATATGAGCTCAGGGCTCCTCGCCCTGCTCCTCTCGGCCCGGTAGCAGCAGGTGGCACAGCTCCACCCCGCGCGGCAGGCGAGGGCACAGGGTTCCCGAGGTGCCACTTAGGTGGACCTGGCAGTGGGAACGGGGTGCGGGATGGCTGGGTAGCTTTAACAACTGTGGGAGCCTGAGGGAAACATATTGCTCTGATTGCTGGTTGATGGAGAGAAAGTGGGTCTCGTGCCACATGGCTACTCGTTTTCTGGCTGAAACTGGTAGTGACAGTCTCAGATTGGCAAATGCTTGTCTTGTTTCTTAACTGACTGCTGTCCAGTTAATCAGGAACAGACTAGGTTTCTTTACCAGTTGTTGAATTATTGAACATGCCACAGGGTCAGATGGCAGGGTCCTTGAAAACTTGATAGTGTTGTATTACTACTGTGAAATCATGCTTTTTCCTCACAGCTAGAGGTGCTATAACATAGTTCTTTTTATTTTAGCTGAGTTCCAGGATTTTCAGATAATTGGCACCTAAACATGGCCTGTTTTGCTAAGCTTAGTCCTTTCCTCTTTGCAAAATGGGTATTGATATATTTTTTTTCTTTGATAAGTACGTGCTGGATGTTTGTGAGGTGTGGTAGTTATAACATCTTGTGTTGTTTTTAGTTTCTGATAAATTACGGTCAGATTTTGCTAATCTGGTGGGAAGCGGGATGGCGTTAGGCGGAGCTTGCATAGTGCAGTTCTGCCAGCAGAGCTTTGAGAGTGCATGCACACAAAGTTCTCTGCAGCAACACAACCAACTGAACAAGGAAAGCTTCTGCTATTTCTGAGCAGGCAGTGGAAGGCATGCACCTGCACTTTCAGCTGGCCACTGTGGTCCCTTTTGTAGCTGGCGCGTTCCCAGAGTACACTTCCTCCTCCTCAGCTGCTGTGGAGGAGCTGTCCAAGGCATGCAGGCGTGCATGTTGTCTGGTGGCTTGTCAGTACAGGCTATAGCAGGAGCAGGCAGTTATTTCGGGTGAAGGGCCAGAGATAGCTGAGGCTGCGTACACATGTTCAGATGATCTAAGAGATCATGATCTAAGAGAATTTTTCCTTGTTTGTTTTCCTGGTTAAAAAAACCCCCCAAAACTTAATTGGAGATGCCTGAATAGACATTTGAATGCTGATCCCTTGAAAAGCAGAAAGCTTGCAGTGATCACTGTGCAGCCAAAGGATCTCTGTGTGTGCATCTCTTCTGGCTCCCCTAGTTTGCCTGGGAACAGATGGCAGTAAGGCAGCCCTGATTGGCTGACCTGGACTGCTCAGGATCAGCCTTTGTGTCCCTGCAGCACAGAGTGTGGTTGTGAAGGAGGGTTATGTTCTGCTCTGTGCTGTGCTGGAGCAGTGGAGTCCAGCCTGAGAACCATGTTGTCTCTGGGAGGAGGAAACGAGCAAAGCACCCATGGATGCTGAAGAACTATTGTGGCTTTTCTCAGAGGAGAATGTATACAGACATTTACTATCCCAGGGAAAACTATTCTGGGAGTGATTTAACTCAGGTTGCTCTCACGTTTTTCTTCTGGAGTGTCATTTTTGCACAGGGGGAAAAAATCTTGAACATCTGTACACATGGCTTCTACTGGGAGAGTAGCAAGTCTCATAGGAAAAACTTAATATTTGTATATACTTGTATAGGTGTAGCCTTAGATTATTTACTATTATGATTTACTTGAATAGAAGTACTAAAGATGCTTAATTTGGGTCGTCAGCCTTTTATATACAGTTTGTTTGTATTGGCAGGTTGTGGCTGTAGATGGTAGAACAATAATGTTCAGTGTCATGAGGAAATTGCCAATAAATGTTCTGACAGCTTCAAGTTGGTGCAATGGGGTAAGACTTTTCCCAAATTTTTATATAGATGCTCCATATTTTTCTTTAGCGAAAAATAGTTGAGTTTCCTTGTGTATATCATCTCAATAAAATAATACAGTAAAATCTCCATTTTCCAACATGAGTGAGGAATGCTGGGTGCTGGTAATATAAAAATGCTGGTTGTCTAAAAATACTGGAGCCGGAGTGGGGGGGGTCTTGCTCATGGCAGCGAGGGGGTTCTAGATGGCAGTCGGGGCGGGGCAGGCATTAGCACATGGCTTACATGCAACGGTGGCACAGGGTGGTGGATGGCGGTGGCACAGCAGCAGCATGGGGTTGTTGCACGTGGACGTGGTACAGAGTGGTGGATGGCAACACAGTAGAGTTTAATACAGTATGCCAGTTAGTAGAATGCCAGAAATCAGGGATTTTTCTGTAGTTTTCATCAACTTTTTTTGGTACCTGTAAATCCAGTGAGATTCCATGTCTTGTGTTGTCTTATTTTCATTAGACTACGAATCTTACTAGATTTGGATATTGTGGGGGGTGGGCTTCTTGACACCAGGAATTTGTAATGGTGAAATGCCTGAAAACAGCAGACATCAGGTTTTAGAATATCTCACACAGATATAATTGTATTATTCACCTGTGTTTCCCCAGACACCAGTAATATTCATATTTGGGAGAAAAATGAAGGAAGAATCCTTAATTGGAGACAAAGTATTTCTGCAAACTAATTACTTAGAGCTGTAATTGTTTCTCTCTTTCTGTCTTTCTCTTTCCAGTATGTACATTACAGGAGAACAAGGGTGATGGTTATAAAAGCACAAGCATGCAGTCAAAAAAATTACTGTTCTCTGCCAGGTATTTGATTTTAAATTATTTTTGGGTTCTCTGTAACATCTTACAGAATGATACTGAGAATGCTGGGCAGTTATCCTCTATTCTTTTAGTTCACTTTCCCCTTTTGCTCCTAAATTGCATCTTTTTCAAAGAGCGTCCATTTGCTACTTTTCTTAAACAGTCCATTAAAAGTGAGGAATGCTCCTTTCAGAGGTCTTCTTTTTGACCAATAAAATTTCACTCATACAGTGAAAATTTGTTTTAACAAGCCTTGTTCTTTTTTTCTCATTCTTATTTGTAAAACAGAAGATGTCAAATCTCTGCGTTCGATCATCACACCACATATATCTAAGTAAGTAACTCCTTTTCTGTATTATAATTTCTGCATGTTAGAAATAAAGTTTATGACACTTAAGCAAAAGCCCCATAGGCTATGATAGTGATGGCTGCTTAAATTCAGGTATGTTTTAAATTGTAGGTGATAGAATATATGTTCATTAAAGAATTGCTAAGGATAGATGTAAGGAGGTAGGAGACAACAGTTGATAGTAAAGTAGTCTCAGGCTGATGGAATTGGAGTTCTTCCTTTGACTTCCTCCTCTGCCTGAGCTTGAACCCTTAATGAGAAGGTTAATGTATGTATTTTGACATTTATTGTAGTTTTTGACATGGTGGTTGTTATTGATAAAAGACAAATGACATTAATTCTATATCTTTATTTTGCTGCTGGTACCTGAGTGTGATATTCAAATGGTATGAGTAATATAAATGTATGTTTCTTGTTCTTTGATCCTTTTAGTACTTTGTACGCTTATTGGTCAAACCGTCACAGGGCATGTTTGAAGAAAGCCCACGGCTTGAATTCTAAACCATTTTAACTGCAAAATTTCACAAGTGCACACACTATATTATGTGTGCAACAATGCAATGGTATCTTCGGATGTGTTGAAATTACTTGCCTTATTAGAATGATAATATCACTGTATAAATATTAATTACTGTGTTAAATAATGTCCGGCTTGTTTGGGGGTTTTTTGTGCAGAATCCGGAACATTGGCATCATGGCACATATTGATGCTGGGAAAACTACAACCACAGAGAGAATGCTGTATTATTCTGGATACACAAGAGCATTGGGAGGTTAGAATTACTCTTTAAATTTACAGGAAAACTTCATTAATTTGCAATGCAGGGGGCAAAAATACTGACTTGGAAACAAACAGGTTCAAAATAAACATACCAATGGTAATTTGCATGTATGTAAATTACTATGGCTACATACAGACATAGTTCACCCATGTTTGGCTCTTACTGACTGATAAGAACAAAGTGAGGAGTTATCCCAGTGACAAATGAAAGATGTCATGGTATGTAGCACAAGGAGTTACTAATGCAGAACAGTAGCAATGATCTAATGGCCATAAGTGCAGATCTGTCCTGCTAACTCCACCTGATCCCACCCAACCCTAGTCCCACTATGCCCCCTATAGACCTGCCATTCCCAATCCCATGACCCCGCCCCTAATCCCACAAACTCCTGATCCTGCATGTAGCTGGAGTTGACTGCCCTTATCTCCTACCCCTGCAGATTCCCCTGTGCTGTGACACTTACTGTCCTGACCTCTGGCTCTTCACTTTGCTCCCACCTCCTTGGGTACTCCCAGCCTGCAGGGATTCCCTTGAGATAGAAAATTAGGGTTGGAAAGGCTTTCAGAGGTCATCTAGTCCAACCCCTTGCTCAAAGCAGGACCATCCCCAACTAGATCATCCCAGCCAAGGCTTTGCCTAGCCAGGTCTTAAAAACCTCTAAGAGTGGTGATTCCACAACCTTTCTCTAACCTGTTCCAGTGTTTTACTACTTTCCTAGTGAGAGAGTTTTTCCTAATATCTAACCTAAAGCCCCTTGTTGCAACTTGAGACCATTGCTCCTTGTTCTGCCATCTGCCACCACTGCGAGCACTCTAGCTCCATCCTCTTTGGAACCATCCTTCAGGTAGTTGAAGGCTGCTGTTAAATCTGTCCTCAGTCTTCTCTTCTTCAGACTTCATAAGCCCAGTTCCCTTAGCCTAGTGGTTCCCAGTCTTGGGGTCACAACAATGAAAAATGTGGTCAGACAGTGTCAGCTGATTATGATGAATACACTTCCTGTTTATAAATATGTACATAGCAGTTTTTAATTCACACACAACAATTGCAACTCCTATGCAAAGCACTTGTACCTTACAGGAAACTGACGTAAAATCAGTATGATTTTACTGGCTGAAATAAATTTTACATGATAGAGAACTCTAACATGGATGCTTTTCTCTGAAAAGTTTCTGCTTCAAGCTGTAGAAGTAAAACTAGTGACAAGGATGAGAATGAGAAATGAAAGAATTGCAAGATATGAAAGAAATTTGATTAATCCTTCCTTGTTGCTCTTGTCTGTATAGTTTTGGGGTCACAAAAAATTTCCAATGTTTAAATGGGGTCATGCTGAGGAAAAGCTTGGGAAGCCTTGCTTAGCCTCTCCTCAGAAGTCATGTGCACTAGCCCCTTAACCATATTTGTTGTCCTCCACTGGACACTCTCCAGTTTGTCCACATCCTTTCTGTAGTAGGAACCCAAAACTGGACACAGTACTCCAGATGTGGCCTTATCAGTGCTGACTAGAGGGAAATAATCCCTTCCCTTGATCTAGCAACGCTCCTCCTAATGCAGCCCACTATGTTGTTAGCTTTCTTCGCAACAAGGGCACCATATGTTGGCTCATATTCATCTTAATTGTCCACTGTAATCGTGAGGCCCATTGTATACTCCCTGCAGAGGCAGGTCTTTGTGCATGGCTGGCCCAGCTGCCCTCACTCATACTGCAAGACAGTGGGGTTGCAGCCCCTGCCTTCCATCTGGCCATTGCCTGCCAGGCTTTTATTGCAATGTGTGCTCTGCAGGAACCACGTCATAGTCCATAGCCTGGAAAAACTCCACTTTGGTGTGATTGGGGGCACCCCAAGTTATGGGGTATTGTGAGATCCCTTCAAGGGTGATCCTGTATGCCATGCAGTACTAAGAGATTAGGCATGCTAACCTTACAGATGATTCACAAGATAAATCCAGAGATTTCAAATCAAAATTTGTAGCATCAAAAATATTTCGGCCTGTTATGATCTTTCTGAGTTCTTTGCAACCAAAGAATTGCTCTAATATTTTTCCATACTCAAAAAATTAGTGATAGCTTAGAACTGAAAATTTCTGAGGGATGTCTTGTCAAATGACATTGAAAATCACTGATATAAGTAAAATTCTAAGATAGTGACAACTCTTACAGATTTTCAGGTTAATTCTTCAACAATTTATAACCCAATTATCTTTTAATTCCTAATAAAGTTTGTGTATTGTTTATGGAATATTCTAAGACAATTCTATCAAGTTAGGTGAAATTCCCCACTCTTGTTCAGTCGTCTTTATGCCATGTGAAGCTGTATTTTGTATAGTTTCCTGATTCTAGGAATAGCTGTTCCCCAGGGAAGCAGTGGTAACTTAGAGCAGCATTTCCCAACCTTTTCCATCCCACGGCACATGCACATGGCCCTTTCAATCCCATGGCACACTGGCTGGACACAGTTCAAAATCATATGAGCTTCCCCTTCTGTAGTCTATTACAGGTACTTCACAGTCATCTTCTTCAATATTATAATAATGAAGTGCCCTTAAATGTTTAAAAACAGGTATTTCTAGGATCTAAATACCAGCACACTATTGCTTGAAATAGTGGTGCTTCTACAGTGAGAGTAACAGTAATATTGTTAAAAACAGGCTTAATACATATGAAAAAATGGAAAGGAATAGGAAGCAGGCTGCATATAACAACTGTTCACACAGGTAGTCATAATTTTGGTTTTGCCTTGAGGTTTGAGTTTTACAGATAACAGTGATACGTAAAGAACAGTGTTGGAGGGCATCCAGGTTGTAGCCATACTGGTCTAGAGGCAAAAGCAGTCGGGGCTTGTGGTAAAGGTGATATCTTTTATTAGACCAATATTTTTGCAAAAAGAAGTCTTTAATTGCAAGCTTTTGGACACAAGCACCCTTCATCAGGCATTGAAGAAAAGATTGTAAAAGTTTTCCTGAGTAGAAATGAAAATTCATATTTCATAGGATTTCATATTTCATATAGTTTGTTTCATAGTATTGTTGGAAGCACTTGGCTGTGATTTACTTTCTTGACTTTACTCAAAATTAATCAAATATTTCACAAAAAATACCACAAGAATTTGAAAATTAGGATACTTTGTTCTTTGCCATATTCATGTTGGCTTGTGTTCTACGTAGGGTCCACTGGCTAATTAAATATTTGCAGGTGTTTAGTGCAGAGAAACAAAGTAAGAAAATTAGCTGGCAGTAAGAGAATATATAAGCTTTTTTAATGTTGAAATTATGGGCCCCACCTGGTGGGAAGTTTTTATTAGCACATTACAAAAACAAATCCAAATGGAAACAAGAAGGACTGAAGAAACACTGTGAGAATAGATGCTAGCCCTAGCTTTGAAGTAAATCTCTGTGGCTTGAAGCTGATGCAGATGGTTCTATGCTACCACCTTCCCAGCCTCAGTATAGGCAGTGCTTTGGAAAAAAGGGGTTTGATTGATATTCTGTTGTGCTTTAGTGATTTTTACAGTTGGCCAACTCGGCTTAAACAGTTTTTAGGATTGCTTTAAATTGTGTAGCACATCAAATCAGTAACCAGTTGGCTACAGGACTGGGAAGTGAAGGTAAAAGAATGTCACCTTTCCAACCAAAAAACGTGGAGTGGAAGATAGTTCTGTCATACCTGGGAATTCAGCTCCTTCTCCAGAATAGTTGTTTTCCAGGAAAGAAATTCAGTTCAGCTGGCATTTACCAATAACATTATCATTCCATTCCTTGGATAAGAAGGTTTCTTGGCTTAGAAGTATACTGACTAGATGGTCAGTATAGGAGGTATGGGGTATACAAGAAAACATCATTGTATTTACTTCATTTCAAGGCAGGTATTTTATAAAGCTAAATTTATGTGACTGAACTGAAATGATGCATATATCCATGCTGCTTTAGATGTCGATGATGGGGACACAGTGACAGATTTCATGGCACAAGAGCGAGAACGTGGCATAACCATTCAATCTGCTGCAGTTACTTTTGAGTGGAAGGACTGCAGAATCAATCTGATTGACACACCAGGTACTATGTTTTGAATATGATCTATTAGGCTTTGATGGTGGGGAGGAACAGATGGATCAAGTGTGTTGCACAGGAACACCATGCAACTCCCACATAGTATGGAAAGGGTCTGAGAGTTGACAGGTTGGGTTTATAATTCAAACCTTTTATAGGAGGAATAGCATCCTAGCCCCACTAAGTAGACAGGCAAGTTGGTGGCACCCTAAAGAGTAGCACAAGGTGTAGTTCCAACATCAGCTAACTAGAGCTGAAAGGATTTCAGGTCTTCTGTCTTCTCCTGGCCCTTGTAATAGTCAGAATTTTAGCTTTTTTTCCCCCTACTGGGTCTTGCCTTGTATTGTTGAGACTGGCTCTTTCCCACATTGGTCTGTTTAACTTTGAGCCTCTGGAGACCCAGCTCAAACCTATTTACAAGTGGGCCTGCAGAGATACCAGTTAGACAATATATATCCCTCTGTAGAAGTGTAATTTTTGAAAGGGAGGATTTTCTTATCTTCTCCATTTGGCTTGTTGCTAACGTGAAAATACAGTTTTCTAAACTCCCTCCCTCATTCCACGTGCTCTGTGGTCGCTACCAAGTTTAACAATTCATTTACACTTAGGTCTTTGTGTTTGCACTTGTCTTGGGGAGGAGTTGGTCTGAGGACTTAACAATACATAAACAAGATTGCTGATAGTAATTAGCATACTTGATCTGAAACTACAGGTGAACCTAGGCATCTCAGACAAAGTATATTAGCAGTTTGTTTGAGTGGTTAGGCCTCAGACTCTCTTGCAGACCTTGCTAATTTGTTCCTAACCTTTTTCAAAAGCAGTGGCATGGAATATGGTGCTCGCAGCCCATGGGAAGGCAGAGATCTTCAATGGGTTCTTTGCCTCGGTCTTCCTGAGGGGGGACTGGGACTTCCCTCCCGCTGGAAGCCTGTATTCCCCCTCAGGAATCACTGCTAGGCTGTGGGTGAGGGTTGACCTGGTGGAAGGGCTTCTGGAAGGGCTGGATGTCTTTAAGTCGGC
>JAGPOW010002514.1:24562364-24668406 GCA_030014935.1 Caiman crocodilus | reverse complement strand
CCTGTGACCCCAGCACTTGTTTCCTGCCATTGGCAGGGGGTCAGACTAGATGGCCTGCTCTAGGCCTCTTCTGACCCTAGTTACTATGAAACTATGAAAAAATTATAAAGAAATAGAGGAAGTAAATTAAAGGAGGTCTCATCTTTTAATAAATAGGGATTTAGATGTGAGGGTTGCTGTTTTTGCTTCCTGGGATGACTGGGAGGTAAGAGTAGTGTTTTTGCAGGAATTAGTACCCATGCAGTAGGAAGGAAAACCCCAGCTCATGGGGATCTCATCTGGCCCCCTATATTGCACCCCCTTGCTCCCGGACCCATCTATGCCCTGCAACCTGGCTAGCTGGCATGTGCTCTGCAGCCTGATTGCACAGGGTTGCACCCCTGGGGGTGGGAAGGGGTGCTGGCTTGGGGCTGGAACTGCCCCCTGGGCAGTAGAGCTCAGGGGTTAGAAAATTTGTCCACAGAATAGGAGGGTGGGGAAGGATATGCTGCATCCTGAGATGCTAGAGGGCTGCAACTTGGATGGTTTATCCATGGGGAGTGGCCACACATTAATGGAATGTGAGCTGCATAACACACGTCAGAACGAAACCTGCTCTGGAGTGGCATAACTAAGCCACGTAAGCGATGCTTAAAACTAGTTTCAGGTGTTAACCTCTGGACTGTCCACATATTAAGGGCATCAAGAGCTGCCTAAAATTAATTTGCAATAACGTCCTAAATTTCCTCTGTTTTTCCACTTACTTTAACTCTTTCCTAGGTTGAAGATTAGAGGATGAAGCAGTTAAGAAGAGACTGGTTGGGACAAAGCTCCTTTGGGAGTTCATTTTTGCTTCCTTTAATAGATCAAGAGGATATAGCTGTCCCTTCCTTTGCTTGTGTTGTACTCTTGCTTGCTTGCTGCAAGGGTAAAGAGTATTAGAAAAAGGAAGGCGTTTGATCTCCTACATTGGCATATGCTATCTTTCAGATGTCTAGACAAGTGTGTTGATACACTTTTTTGCTTTTAGGCGCAGACTTTGACCGTGTGGAGACAAGCAGACAAGCACTGTATACCACGGATTTGTTTTTTAAACAAGATGGACAAAAATGAAGCAGAGTATGTGGACAATCATTTCTATTTTTAGAAGCGACTAAAAGCATGTTGTGGGGGAGGCTGTGAAAGAATCACTTTAATTTATAATTGAAGCCGCACATTTCCTAATTAGAGCTAAAAATACCAAACTTGTGGGTAGGTAGTAAAATATCTAGTACTAGATGTGCATCCACCTTTTGCGTGCGTGTCCAAAATGCATTTTCTTGCAACTATGAGAGTAGTTTTGCAGCAAGTAAATGGCAAACTCATTTGTTACATACCATTACAATTGGATAACTTTTTCAACTTCTGTTATTTTAATATAGTTTTGCCTATGCTATAGAGAGCATCAAACAAAAATTGAAGACAAAACCTCTGCTTTTGCAGGTAAAATAATTATTTTGTTATGACCAAATCTGAAACATGTTTGATATCTTAATGTGGGAGGTAGGTTTTATCTTCATACTTGCATTTCCTAATGGAGCAACATTGTTTTATCCACAGTTGCCAATTGGAGAAGCCAAAACTTTCAAGGGATTGATTGATCTAGTGACCAAGGAACAAATTATTTGGAAACCCACTTCTAGTTCTGATGATGGAAAAGTTTTTGAACAAAAACCTCTGACAGAAACTGATGATCCTGTACTTTTAAAGGAAGCAAAAGATGCAAGAAATGCCTTAATAGAACAAGTAAAGTTTTAAAGTAAATATGTAATGTAAATATTTTAACTTTCTTCACTTTTATATTGTTTTCTTTCCATCGCAGGATGTTGAGGCATTTGTAGAGGCATTTAGTAAATTAGGGAAAACTTGCTTAATTGTAAGCAGAATTGGACTTATTAGTCTCACTACACTTGAGACAAAGCACAGAGTGATTAAGTATTTTAGCCAGATAAATACAGGAAGTTCATAGCAGACATGAAAATACAGGTTCTGCTCTCTTAACTCATGGTTCTTTATTTTAGGTGCAAGTGTATGTTTCTCTTGCTCAGATTACAACTTTTGAGGAGGTATTTTTGCAGCTAGAAATATATTGATTGATTTCTGCATGATGGCTTAAAAGTAGATTTACTATAATTCGTTTGGTTAAGAGGACTGAAATACTAAACAGTTTTACATGTAAAAAGGACAGGGTATTTTTGAGTGGGCTTTTTAAAAGGGCTGTTCTGAGTTCACATTATAACATTGAACACTCTGGGATAGCTTGCATAAATTGTAATGTGGGGATTAGCTTTCCCTGTAGGGTTTTACTGCATTTTAGTGAGATTTGTTCTCTCAAAAAACAGTAATTTATTTTTTGTTTACATTCAGTTATTTGTAAGAATAGTTGTAACAAGTACTGAATAGAGAAAGTGACCATGGCTGTATAATTTTGTAACTTCCAGTATTTGTTATTCAGGTTAAAATTATGGTGGTTGACTGTTTTGGGTATAAGTTGCCCTACTGGGTTTATCAAGGGAGATTCTTCCACCCAGCCATGAGTAGAATGTCACAGCTGATTGGGTGGATGAAAGAGGACTTTCAGCTTTCTCTAAACCAGTAATTCTCAGGTGGGGTGCCATGAAACCCTTCCTCAGGAGTGCCACAGTACCTGGCCCCTGCACAAGTAGGTTTTTCCCCCTGCCTGCCTCAGTCCTATGGACAAAGAGGCACCTGTGGATTCCATCCTTGAACAGCCCTTGTGCTGGCCGCTCTGACTGGTAGCGCTGTGCCATGGACAGGTGGATGGAGAGCCATGTTCTTCAGCCTGACTCATCCCCCTGTTCTTCTCCTCTTCCCAGGGCCAGTGATAGGGCTGTGGAGGCAGGTAATTCTGAGTCCTGGCATTTGAATCCCTAGAGGAGTAGCTGCAGTGTCAGGAATTTTGCTTGCTTCCTGAGATACAGACTAGGAGTGGGGAGAGGGGCTACAGCCAGGTGTTCTATTGGCCCCCTCTCCCCAGCAGCCCCTGCACAACCATGAGGGGCTTAAGCCACCGTGCCACTCTGGGAGCAAATGTGCACGGGGCCAGGCAGAGACAGAGCACCTGAAGGGGTGACGTATTGTATTACATTTTATATTATAGTCTAATATAGTGATGCAATTAAAAACACATTCATTAATAACATGGAGTTTCTAATATACATATATTTGTTTTTAAAATGTGATGCTGCTAAATTTTGAAAACTTGTGGAGCAGAGTCTTGAGACTAAAAAGGTTGAGAACCACTGCTCTAAGATGTCAGATATGGGAGACAATGGAAGACTGTCATGGTTACAGTGTCTCAGAACTGGGAGAGCTATTCCATATTTCTCCTAAAATTGCATGGGAAAATAATAGAATCTCTTTGTTCCTGAGATTTGGTCGTCTGCAGGATGGGGAATTATAATACATAACTCAATTTCGCTTCTAGCAGAAGGCAACGCACGGTAGGATCTTTGTGTGAATCATTTTGATCTTGTCAGATAAAAGCACTGTATAAATGTAGAGCGTGTAATTTTACTTAATCATTCTTCCTAGCAGCTGAATAGGGCTTGATTGTTTGGGAAAACAAAGTTCTCTTCATGAAGTGCTGTATATTTTATTACTTTCAGTCCTCTAGTGCTTTCTTTGAGTAAAAGCCATCAGTCAGCGCTGCTTTAACATTTATTAAATGGACAACATATCTTATAAAATGTAGCATTTTCCGTTTCATTTAATTAACAGAAATAAATGCATTGCTTTGTTCTTAATATGTAGTCAAGTAGATTTCTTTTTCCAAATATATAATACTCGGTTTAGCTGACCAGGTGCTTTTACAGCCACTAGAGAGAGGGAACAGCATAATAGCATAGTGCTTTACAGCAGTGTTTCTCAATTTTTTCAAAGACATGACATCTTTCCACAATTCTTTTTCAATGTAGCAGTACCTTCAGCACCTCTATTGGTGCTGCCTGAATTTACCTCAGTTCTTTCTGACCAGATTGGTGCTGCCTTCAGGTAAAACTGCCTCTCATACTTGCTGCACAGTCAACTGGGAAAGGGCTATGGCATGTGCATGCCTTCCTCCTTGTATTCGCATCTCCACCGGCCTTACACTTCTTCCAGAACTAGCGTCTTGTGGGTGGAACTGTCCTGCATGTTTCTGTTTCCAGGAGAAATTGGTGTGGGGAGGTGGACTATACCCATCTTGCTTTAGGGTTATTAGGGAGCCCTAATTTAGCAGATGTGCATGTGCACAAGGGGCAGTTCTATCTGGCTGCTGCCTCAACATCCCAGCTGAGAACCCCTGTTTTACAGCAGTGTTGAGGATTTCCTCTCCAAGCAGTGTACCAAGAACCTAGGTAGCCATGCTCAAGAATTGAAGAGGAATTGAAAATCTTGTTCTACTTAATGTGTTGCTGGGTAGAATGTACCTAATGTGCCACCTGAGCATTTTTGGATTCAGTGCATTTCTTTTGTTTTTCAATTCAGAGGCTTTTTCCCCCAAGGAAAGCAAATTGCTTTGGTTTTTGCTTTTAGAGAATGCTGAAAAATGTATTCATTTATAAACTACTAGGTTTTGTAATACAAGAAGGAAACATTCATTTTAAAATGTTTAATGATCACCATTATTTAAGTTAATTTTTTCAGTAGTTAACAGTTGTGATATGTGCATTAATCTTGTTAAATTTGTGAATGTTATTGTATAAATGATAAATATATTATTCAAGGGGATTCAAAATGTGATAAATTCTCTAAACTCTAATGTCCACAGAGACTTTGTTTCTATCCCATGTAATTATCAGGTCCAGATAACAAGCATTGCTGGATTACCTTTGAAATAATGTTGCACATAATGCGAAAGTGTTCTCTTGCAGGTCGCAGATCTCGATGATGAATTTGCTGAGCTGCTGTTAGGAGAGTTTAGTGAAAATTTTGACTTGTTACCAGCTGATAAGGTACATTTTTACTGTTCTTTACTAAGATTGCATTTCTATCAGCCCTCGTGCTGAGTGGCTTTTATTGATTTTAATATTGCACAGGTAGAATGTGACTCAGCAAATGTATGATTTGAATGCTAAAAAAAGAAAGCACTTTTAAATTGCAGGTGCAGGTTGCTAAAATCAGTTGTAGATCATGTGAAGAATGAGCTTCATAAGATTTGCTCTCCAGGTAGTTCCTTTCAGTATTAAAATATAAACCAACTTGGTGATGAAAGTCTTGTGAATTTACCACGAAGTAAGTTCAGCTACATATCAAGGTTCATTTGATATTGCAAATATATGTGATTATCAAACATGTTGGGCACTTCAAATAATAAAAAATTATTATTTAATAATAACATTCATAATAAAATTTCTATAGAAAGGCAAGTAGCTACTGGAGTGGAAAATAAGGGAAGGGACAATTAGATCATCAATATGTAATGCACCAGCTTTTGCTCTGTGCTGTTCTGGAGTTACATTAGTGTAACAGCAAAATCTGGTGTGAAGTGAATTGATGAAATTCTCACGTTTCTGGATTGGCATCTGACAAAAATGATGCCCCTTTCTTCACAGGAGGGACCAGAACAGGGTCAGCCTTCATTAACTGGTTTGGGTTAGAATCTGAGGTCTAGCATTGTTACAGCAGTTCCTTGTGTTTCATCTACATGTGCAGTTTTTTGGCTTGATCCAGAAAGTCTGTGGAAAGATCCAGATCGGCTTTAATAGGACTTCCCATGGGTAGTGACCTACCAAATTCAAGGTGAAAGTGGGGTGCGCTATGGTTCTTTTAATTTGCAGGTTCCCCTGCAGGTCCCCCCGCCCCCTCGATTGGTGGAGTGGCCCTGCTTGTGGCTCACTCCTGATCAGCAGGGAGGTGAAAATGGTTTTAAATAAGGCATTGTTTTTGCCTCTCACCACTGATTGACTGAGCCCCGTACAGCCCTACTGTTTGTTGCTGACTAGCTGGGAGGCAAAAATGGCACCATGTTTAAAACAGTGGTTTTAGCTTCCCTGCTGACCAGGAAGGAGTAGTGGGGTCCTCCACTGAGCAGCAGGGATGGGGGAGGGGGAGCACATGGGTTGGAAACATGCGAGATTAAAGGAGCTGCCACACATTCTGCTTGCACCATGAATTCGGTAGGTCCTTACCCATAGGTGTGGAGTTAAGCACACTGGCAGCCTCGAGGAATAAAATTGTATTTTTATTAAAAATTTCCTCTAGTGGTAGAAAACTGTTGTCACTTGGAAAAAAATGCTGTGGTGTGAACTCTGAAAAGTTGTTTAAACTTCAGTATATGATAAGTTATTTTTTCTGTGTGCATGCACCAACACTGTAAAATACTTGAGCCTAAATTTACATGCCAGAGTTTGGATCTAAGACCTGAAAAGCATAATTTTGGAACAACACCTATGGGATTTAGTTCCACAAGTATTGTTTACTCCCTGTTGTTATAGGTTGGTTGAAGGTCTTTGATTTTTCTTAACTTGATATGCTAACTCATAAAAATCAGTTTTGTTTGCAAATACAATCCTGTGCTATTTGACTATAAATTTTGTTTGAATTTGTGATATTACCGTATTTACTTGCATAACTCATCCACCCTTTCCCCAGAAAATAGCCATCCAAAATTGGGGTGTGCCTTAACCAGGGAAGATGCTTCTTTGGAATAGAAGCATGGAAAGAAACACTGCTGCAAGATGGCTGCCATGGTTCTACCTTTGCCAGCATCAGGAAATAGGGAGAGGAAAAGGGAGAGAGTTTACCCCTCAGGGTTAGCGCTAGTGTTAACTCTCAGACCCACAGCTGCTGCAGTCAGGCTTTAGCCATGGTTAGAAAAAATGTTCTTTCTTCATTCTGCTTTCCCAAAAGAAGGTGTGTGTTGTATTTAGAGACTGGTATATGAGAAAATACAGTATAACAAGAAGGTTACTGATGAGGCTGTGACTTGTCTTTTCAGTGTACCACTAGCATTTTCAAGTATAAAACTTCAGAGCATCTCTTAACTTCTATGAAACTAAGGCAACAAGTAGAAAATAACCACTTAATAATATAATGGGAAGACAATGAAAATAAATGTATATGTAAAAATCTGATTTTTTTAATCTGTTGTGAAATGATTTGATCTGTAATCTCTAGTTACTAGTTGGCTTTTACATTCATCTTCAGACATTTGTTCAAAAAATTTTCCAAATGACAAGTGAATAAATTGCATCTGCCTTGAAATAGTTCAGTATGTAACTTCAATACTTCTAGTTTTCTGTACACATTGAGATATAAGATGTCATGGGTTAATTTTCTGTGCATGAGTCCTGTGTCTAACTTTTGTTTACAAAGGTGAAAAACATAAACTGATCTGCCTTTATTGGTGTAGTAAATAGAGGCTAGATTTTATTTTGTAGTTTAGAGAAGAAAAAATGGTTATTTTTGGTGAGGGGAATTGAAGCCAGCTTAGAAAGTAGTGACTGACTTGCTTGTGGATTATTGTTTATGATAGTTATAGCAATGTAAGAACTTGCTCTAATTTTACCTGATTTGGAGAATTGTGGTAGTTGTGAAGATCATAAATTAATAACTTTTTACATCTTAAATTGGTTAACATATTGGTTTTCTTTTACATTGTGGTTTTTGTCTTATTTGGGAGATTTCCACAAATTTCTGCACACCCTCTGAGTACAATTTGCATCAGATCAGGGTCCCAGTTTGGCTTTCTGGAATTGTGCCACGGTTTTTCTTGCTTCTTCCCTACTTATGTTTTCATGTATTGAAACGGAGCAGAAATCAAGGTGAAAGCATATATGTGTATAAACACCGGAATTGAAAATATTCCCATTTCTTCTCTTCTGCAGTTACAATCTGCAATACGAAGAGTGACACTGGCTCAGAAAGCAGTGCCTGTGCTATGTGGAAGTGCATTGAAGAATAAAGGCGTACAGCCATTACTGGATGCTGTTGTTATGTACTTGCCTGCACCTGATGAATGTTCCTATGACTTCTTGTAAGTGCATTGAGAAGGTAAAGGAACAGGAAAATTATCTGGGAAAATGCTAAAGTTAAAATTAAACCTATTTTATTTCCAAAATAAGGAGACTATTTTTAAAGGTTTTGACTTGTTTCTTATTCATTTTAGAATACAGGGACACTGCATCAGGCTTGTATCTATCAGTTTGTCATGCTATCTACCCTTTTCTCCATTACTTCTTAGACAGTGTGGCAGAGAATGGAGCATTGTGGGTTTCTGGAGGGTCTTTGTGTTCCCTGTCTCTATGCAAGCATAACTTGAAGTGAAGTGTTTCTAAATAGCATCTCATTTCAAGATGTACTATTTTGGATTGCTTTGACTACTTTTATAATACTTCAGACAATATGCTTTTTACAAATGCAAAGGCATTTGAAGCATTTTAAATGTTATGTTTGTTCACAGCTCAAAATGTGCTTTCATTGAAAATATAGTTTATAAGTACACAGCCAGTGCTATCTAAAATGGGAGGGGCTTTTTTTTAGACTGCATTGATTATATCACATTTTAGCATGTACCTGATTTTGTTGCCATTGGAACTACATGGAGTGATACCAATTGTATACATTTACTTTGGGGTATACATTTAATGTGGTGTTAATGAGAGCTAACAGTTGTCACTACAGAAGCTTAGTTTAAATGAGTGGAAATGTAATTAAATGCTGGGGTGCCTTTTTCTTTTTAAACCAGTGAAATCATGAAATTTGTCCTAATTTGTTACCTTTATTTTTCAGGCAGTGGTACAAAGATGACTTGTGTGCCTTGGCATTTAAAGTTCTTCATGATAAACAGCGTGGGCCTCTAGTTTTCATTCGCATTTACTCAGGCTCTGTGAAACCTCAATCAATTGTATACAACATTAACAAAAACTGCACGTGAGTAAGAGTGAGTTGTGCCACTGGTTGTAGCTTTGGCACTGTTGAGTAGCAAATAATGTGAAAATTTAACTTGTAGGGAGAGACTGAGTCGCCTTATCCTGCCATTTGCTGACCAGCAAGTTGAAATACCTTCACTGACAGCTGGCAATATTGCTGTTACAGTTGGGCTAAAACAGGTAAAGGAAAAATGTTTGATTGTTTTATGGGCAGCTTACTTTAAAAAGGCACATTTGCCTCATACATCTGAAAAACATTGTCATGCTCTCTTAGTTTAAAACTTTTTGCCTTTGTCATAAAATATTTGATTTTTCTCAATATTAACATCTCTAAATAGCTAGCTATATTTTTTTCCTTTTAAAATGAAAATTGATAGCATACCAACTTCAGAAAGTGATCTGAAGAAATGCCAGCTTAGTTGGGGAATAGACTGAAGCTGGTCTTGTAAGTGAAAAGTTTGCTTTTCTCATATACCATCAAATGTGATGTTAGAGACAGGATTTAAATCAATAAATGTGAAATAAGAACTATGTTGCTGACTATTTTGTCCAGATGGTCACTGCAGCACCAAGCTAACTTACAAGCTACTTGCCAGTTTCATTGTTTACGCTCTTTGTTAGTTCAGTTAAACACCGGGATAAAAAGGACTTATGTAGCACAGTTCAGTTGTACTACCTTTTCTAAAAAGGATTCCATCTTGTACATGGAGGAATTTATATACAGTTTGGCTTTGCAAATGCTTACACTGTTTAAAAGCAATATGGCAAAGAAAGTATTATAATAGCTGGGCTGCTGGTGAGCAAAGTTACATAATTAGTGTTTCTGCTCTCCTGGCTTTTTCCTTTAATCAAGAGAACCCATAATAACTGCTTGTTTGTAAATGTCTTTTGTGATGAAAACCAGTATTTGCAAACAATACAGTGTCTTTGTTTGGCATGCTCTAGAGTGCCACTGGAGACACCATCGTTTCATCCAAGTCCTCCGCTGTGGCTGCTGCCTGTCAGGCTGGAAGAAATGTTGGGAGAAAGCAGAGTTGTAACAGTGAAGTAGCAAGCCTTCTGTTGGCTGGTGTGGAGATTCCAGAGCCAGTCTTCTTTTGTACAATAGAGCCACCTTCACTGACCAAGCAGTCAGGTACAGCACAGCTACTTGAACAATTTTAGAGCCATACTGTACCCTTAATTCGCACACACAAATATGGTGGGCATCAGTGATACAGTAAGACCTTGTGACTTTGCACAAATGCCGTGTTTTATAATTTGTATGTATTTTGTGAATGTGGTATGGCTTTGCTAATATGGTGCATGACCTTTGTATGATCATTTTGGCTGGAAAATAAAGATTAGATTATTGGTTCTTTATTGTAAAAGAGGTGGCATTTTTTTTACTTCCCCCTCTCATTCCCAATGATGTTTTGAGGTTACTAACCTGTTTCTTCCATATCAGTAGATTTAGTATGGGTTGTCTTGCTCAGTTTTTTTAAAAGCTACTTTTATTCAAGATAAAAATTGCCTTGACATATTTTTTGTATGATTTAATAAACTCACGTGAGTAAAGAAAGAGTGGGGGTTTTTTTGTTGTTTTTTTTTTTTTTTACCACAACACTTTGGGTTCACATAATCTGAGTTGAGAAAAGTCTGTAAATGGAAATGATTTAGTATCTGAATTATAGGGCCAAAACATGTGTTTTTATGGCTATATATGCAGTCTCAGTGATTCCTTTTGAGAGCAGAACCTGACCCATGGGTGAACTCATTACTGTTCTGGGCTAGTCACTAGTTAGTAACATTTTTCATACATAACAATATTTTATATTTTTACACAGACTTGGATAATGCCTTGATATGCCTTCAGCGGGAGGATCCAAGCTTAAAAGTGAAGATAGATCCTGATACTGGCCAAGTAAGAGTGTTAATAATATATTATTCGTTTGAGCCACAGATTTTGAGGAATTTTTTTAGCGGTATTTCTTTTTAATATAAACATATAAAACTCAGTATTACCACAATATATTTTACTGGCAGGAGGGTCAAGCCCTCTCCCCAGTTTAGTTCACTTAAATATTTTCACAACTTGGGGTCAGAAGTGCTATGTAAATGCTCACATTATAAATAGAATTACTGTGTCAGATCATCAGACTGAAATAAAACCCTTCTTTGTGAAGAGATTGATTATCTTTGTGCTATCTAAATAGCACATATTTTGTTTTTATATGAATTCTAAAAGTAAATTCAGACTTTCTAAACTGAAAAACTAATATGGGAAGAATGATCATTTTTGGTAGTAATAGAGCTGTAGCAGCCATCTTCATTTAAGTGTGAGACCCAAAATAAGTCATAAAGCCTCCTTATTTCCACTGGTAATATCTGCGTTTCTTATAGAATCTTAAAAAAAAGTAAAAGCATGTAAACAGCACAGTATGTAAAAGCAGGTGTACTGAAAACCAGCTAGGTGTTTCTGCCTACAAGCATAGGTTTTAAATACATATTACCTTTTCTCACTTAGTTTGTGCTTTTAACCAGAATATCCTTTGTGGTATGGGAGAGCTTCACATTGAAATTGTTCATGACCGGATCAAACGTGAATATGGAATTGAGACCTATCTGGGACCTCTTCAGGTAGCATATAGAGAAACCATCCTAAACTCAGTTCAAGCTACAGGTAAAGTGAACAAGTGCACAGAGTATTAGTGCTCTATTCTTTTGATGTATTTACTTTAGCCATTTACTGAAGTGGTTTTCTGATATTATTCATTTACCTTAAACTTTTAGATAGCATTGAGCTAAAACCACGTGCTAAAAATATTCACTGTATTTTATCCACAGATACACTGGACAGAACAATAGGAGGTAAGCGGCACTTGGTGACCGTTGAGCTAGGAGTGAGTCCCTGGACGGGGGAGAGAACAATACTACCAGTCATTCAGTATGCTGAAAATTTCACTGAGCCACTTCATCCAGAGTTTCAGGAAGCTATAGAAAATGGAATTAGCAGTATGTCTCTTCAAGGTAATAGAGCTGTTACAAGAGTATTTTTGTGTGCCTTAAGAAGTTGTGTCTAGGTTGTATTAAAAAGTATAAATGGGCTTCTAGGAAAAAGGACTTTTGTTTGGACAGACTTGTCTCATGGGAGGAGGAGCACCTGTTAATTCAAGGTCTAAAAGGAAGCTTTCAAAATTTCTTCAGCTTGAGCAGTCATGCTGAAGGGTGCTTTTCCCACGTTGAGGGGCTGTTCTGTTTGTGCTAACCTTTCCTTATTTCAGGTCTCTCAGTATGGAGCCCGCCTTTGAACTGATTCTTTATCCAATGTGATGCCCCAGTCTGCATATTCTTATGACATCATAAACTATGTTGTAGGGGAAATGACCCATAGGGTGAGAAAAGAAGAGGGAGTCATGTAAATACATGTTTGTGTTTTCTGATTCTTCTGTCTAGGATAAAATATTTGCAAACCTCAAAGTATAAAATAAAGTACTTTGCCATATTATACATCGTGGGCTCCATAGCACTGTATTGTCTTTCATGTTACAGTTGTGGTGCTTTTCACCAGTTCTTCTGGCAGCATTGTGAAGGTAGTTAAAAGCTGAACCTCTGAAATGTCATGAGCCCATGTATCAAAGCTAGGGGTCCTAGTCTCTCCCTTGTGTCTTAACCATACTATCAGTATGGGAGAACTCAAAACAAGAAGTAAAAAAACAAGGGAAAATAGCAATGCAGCAGTCAGTAATCCAATAGAGGAGAGTAGAAATTTGGAGAAGACTTGGTGAGATGGGATGGGACACATGCTGTAACAATTCAAATTCTTTCCTCCCCCATGTTAGTAACTAACTAAAAAGCTGGGAACTAGGGCTGTGTAAAGCTTTCATAGCCAATTCAATCTGGAGGAGATTCAGCCCAATTCGAAGACCAAATCTCCAAATCCAAATTGAATCGGGAGACCAAGTAAAATCTCTGAATTGATTTGAAGCATCCAAATCGATTTGGAAAAGGTTCGGGTGATTTCGGAGATTCGGCCATAGACCCAAACAGGCAGCTAACAGCTGCCTCCAGCTGGTAAATCTGTTGGGGTTGGGGGAGGAAAGGGGTGTGGGGGTGGGAGGAATTGGGGCTGGGGCTGAGATGAGCTGCCCAGCTGGGGGAGGGGGCAGTGGTATGGGATGTGAGTGCAGCAGTGCTGGGAGCAGGGGCTGTGCCATGCTGCCGCTTGCTAGCTGGGGTGGAATGTGGGCACGGCTTGCTCCAGGAGGAAGGGGACAAGTGGCAGCAGGACATAAGCCCAGCTGCCGTTGAAGGAATTGTGGGAGAAGCCCCCGTGGCTGCCCTGCTGGGCCGAGCCTGGCCTCTGGCACTTTTTTTTTGTGCGTGTTTTGTTTAAAGCCCTCAAATGTGACTGGCTTGTGTCCAAGTACCCTTTCTCAAAAGGATTCAGGAAAGGTGATGGTGGCAGTGATAAAACTAACATTAAGAGAAGGAATGAGAAAAGTCGCTCTATTCCTCAGAGGGAGGAAGACTGTCAGTCTTCAAATAAATGCAAAAACATTTCCCCTGGTTAATATGAAAAACAGCATTGAATGCTAATGCCTTGTTTTTTCTTCATGTAGGACCACTGCTAGGATTCCCAATTCAAGATGTAGCAGTGACTGTGTATTCAGTGACTTTGCACCCTGATACTTCTCTGCCAATGGTGTCTGCTTGTGTTTCTCGTTGCATGCAAAAGGTACAACAGAACTAAAATAACTAACATAAAATAGTTATGCTGCATTGTATTAGTAAAAAAAACCAAACAGTAGTTGGTAAATGATGAAAATACAGCCTTTCTGAAGTTGACATGTAGGTTTTTACTTGTTTCTTTGTTCCATGTTATGGAATACTCAAAACATGAGAGATGTCTAGAATCTTCCATTTTTACCCTTGTTACTCTGCAGGATTTTCATGAACATCATGTCTAGCAAGGTAGTTTTCAGCAAAATACTTTAACTTAGCAAAGCATCCTCGGTCTCTAACTAAGAAAGCCTTTGATAGTGGTATAATTATTTTTATACCTGGAAAATGCTGTTTGCCTCAGGAGTATCTGGTTTTTATTGGTTTGCATATTTTGTGATCTTAAAAGATTTTTTTGTACAGATTTAAAATGTACATTCCATTCTTATGTACTGTCACTCCATATATTGATTTAATGGAACCTCCATATAAGATGATGAAATATACTATTATATGCATCTTCTACATCATGTATGTATGTTTTTGAGTCTTTTCTGACTCATCTTCTTTCTCGTTAATTTTTATTTTGTAAGATTATAACAGTACATGCAATCTTTCTTGTTACAATTCTAATTTTTGTAAGTATTTGTTCTCTTAGTGATGCTTTCCACTTTTTAGCAGTCATATCATAGTTAACGTCAGCCAAAAAGTGGAATCCTTTGTTATAAGCTTTCTGGTGTATTCTCAGTGAAAGTCACCAGTGTTTGGTATCTAAGGCATGAAGACGTGGAATAAAATCAAACTGTTTGAATCCATAGAATTGAGTAAAGTCTTGAAAAATCCATTTAGAAACCTCTAAAACAGTGGTCTCCAACCTTTTTATGGGGAAAATCACTTTTTGCAAGTAAAGGGCACCCCAGGATCTACCACCTGTCCCTACCCCCCTCCCGGCAAGCTGCACAGAGTCTGACCCCATTCACCCAGCCCAGCCCAGGTGGCAGGGGGCATGGCTCATCCCAGCCACATGTCCTGCTGATCCCAATTGTGGAGTCTCTGACAGACTGAGATTGACTATCAGAGGCTTCATGATAAACCAGTTGGTGACCACTGCTCTAAAATATTGTTTGATTGCACTGTGGGAATTACACAAAGGCTTTCTCTTCCTTTCTCCCCCCTGATTCTTACTATTTTGTTTGTGGTTTATTTTTCCTATTATTATTTTGCTTGTGTGTCACTGTAGGTTGACTAAGTAGTATATGGCTTCCTGCACACAGTGAAGTCAGACACATTTTGATTTTATAATTGAGCTGCTTTTCACAATTCTTCCCTGGCATAAACTGTTAAATTCTTTAGTGATAATCCTAATCTTCAAAAATGGTAGTCTAGACCTGTAATTTGTCACACCTGGCTTATTCCAGCTTTGTAATGTTTCCCTTTTTGGCTTTTCTTCCCCTGTAACCTTTCTTCTAATATACTGACCTGCAGTACCCAGTTCCATATCACTATGTTATGATAGTCTTTGGGGCCTTATATAGACATTTTCTTCTGGGAGAGTCACTGCTCTCCAAGAGTAAAAATGACCACTATAAGAGAGATTATTTGGGAACAACCTGAGTTATTTAACTCCTTGGAGTTTCTCCTGGGGTAGCAGATGTCTGTAATGCCATGGTGTCTCTCAGATTAGAACGTCCCCTTCCCCCCAAGACAGCTTGCTAGACTGCTGCTCCAGAACATTACCTTTTAGTACAGTGGTTGTCAACTGGAGTGGGGGGGTTACGTGTACCCCTAGGGATACTTAAAAATGTTGTAGGAGGTATGAGGAGGTGGCTCCTGCTGCTGTGTGCACCCCCAGGAAAGCCTGAGGGCACATCCCCCACCCCCGATCTATGTGTGGGGCTGAGGCGGCTGCTGCTGTGCACTGGGCTTTGTGCCTCGCTGTAACTGCCCCAGGAGCAGTGTGATGCTATGTGCAGCAGCAGCAGCCCCTCCATATAATTTTAATATAAAGGGGTACATGAGCTGAAACTGAGCCAGAAGTGGTACACTTGTTAAAAAAAGATTGAACACCTGCTTAGTACACCAGAGATGACAATAACTGATTGTGTAAGGTGAATATGAATGTGTATGATAAATTCAGATTGTTAGGGGCTGGAAGGGACCTCACAAGATCATCAGGTCCAGCCCCCCTGTACTAAGCAGAAAAGACAGTTGGGGTCAGGTGACCCCAGCGAAGTAACCGTCCAGTCTCCTCTTGAAGATTTCCAGGATAGGTGATTATACCACCTCTGAAGAGAATTTATTCCACAGTCTGGACAACTAAGTGTGAAAGTTTTTTCTAGTGTTAAGCCTGAAACAGTCTTCTAGTTCATGGCCATTACTTCTGGTTTTCCCTGGTTATACTCATTATTATGGTATGTTTCTTTTTCTTCTCATTTAATACACTTCATAGGGAAACGCACCCTGAAGTAGGGAGCATGAGACAAAAGTAGGTGTTATAACCTATACATTTTACAATATTGCCCATTATATGGAAGAATTTGTTTTTATAAAGGAATAAGGTAACTTATTTCTTCTCCACTTCAGGCTCTGAAGAAAGCTAGTAAACAAATGCTGGAGCCCTTGATGAGCCTGGAAATTACAACTAGTGAAGATCATCTCAGCACAGTACTAGCTGACCTTGCACAGAGGAGAGGCAACATACAAGAAATCCACACTCGCCAAGATAACAAGGTTGTGGTCGCAGTTGTTCCATTAGCAGAAATGATGGTATGTGGTCACATTAATTGCAAGAACAATTTCATTTAAAAAAAAAGTGCCCTTGTTTGATTTGGTTTTCATACAAGTAAATCAGGAACTGTTATTTCTAATGGATGAAAGCTCTTAAGTAAGAGTTCTGGAGGCTACATGTCTGAAAGTGTTTCTTACAGCTGTGGCAGGAGAATGATGTATTGTTTTACATGAATCGTGTACCAAACACTTTTTTTTGGCTAAACTACTGTTGGAAATAGGATAGCTTAATTTCAGATACCATGTTAAAATAGTTAATGTACTCATACTTAGTTGGTGAAGAAACTGCTGCAACCACTAAATTAGGCTAATAAATCAGTGCTTACTTTCACTGTACTCTGGACTGACTGGCAGAATAACATTTTAAACATATTTTGTGTTTGTCTAGGGCTACTCTACAGCTCTGCGCTCTTTAACATCAGGCTCTGCAACTTTTACTTTGGAACTGGCCAATTACCAAGCTATGGACATGCAAAAGCAAAATGCATTGCTTCAGAAGAAAGGGCTCATGTGATCAGCAGAAGAACAAAGAGTTACTTTATTTTCACTAAAATGTTACTTGGGGACACATTTGACAAACCTCCTTGCTGCCAAGTGGCTATGGCAAAGAGTATATGGCTTTAGCTGCTTTAGTATTCCAAACTGTCCAGTGGAAGGTGTAAAGGGAAAAGATAAACCTGCTGTGGAATGCTGGAATAGCTTCATAGTTTAGATGATATAGTTTAAATAAAGTTCTTTCCCAAAAGCCATTTAAGAAGACCTGCAGTCTTGAAGACAACATTCCAAGCCCCCTACAAGAAATGTTTCATCTACAAAAATAAACTTAATAGAAACTGTTGCGCTTCACTCTTTCTTGGTTTGATCTTCAGGAGGCCTGTACACATGTGAGGATTCTGCTCTGACATGCTGTCATTAATCATTTACTGAGCTTTAATTTAAGTGTCCCTGCTGCCATTTTGAAGTGTGGAGATGCTGATATATGAGATGCTGGGGTCACTTATTTGAGCGGCCCTCAGGGCTGCTCTAATTAAAGTGCCCCCCACCAAGTATCCACATAACGTGTAAAGATGCCCCAGGTGGTCAGAATTATTGCTGGTGTGTGAAGCTGTGAGGATAAAAGTATAGTTTTCCTTACCGTTAAACTCTTTGATCCAGGACATCCTGAACTTAACTGCTAAAGCAGCATAAAAGAGAGTAAACAGACTATGTACTTGATATCAAGATGGATAGGGCAAAAAAAAAAATCCTTTGAAAGATGGGGGAAAATGCTGTTTAAGAGAAATATAGAATTTTTTTTTTTGTAAATGTGATTGTGCCTAATATTAATTGACTCATTTAAAATTGAATTCTTAGCACTGTTATATAAGCTCAAAGTCTAGCTTGAGTTATGAATCGGCCCTTGAGCAATGAATGATGTGGGGGTTAGCTTGTCAGTAATTCACTGTTGTAGATTTTCAGTACTTGTTGAAAGTTACCAGAGAAACCAGCACAGAAGAGACCTACCTAGTTTCATTTTTCCCTTGCAAGAGTTACTCAGAGTAAATTTAAGGACTGATTAGAAGTAAATTGAGATAAAAACTTACCTTCTACACTTACCCCAAACTTGTAAGCATATATATTTAACAAGAGTACTCTGTGGGTGGGTGGGTGTGTGTTATAATAGCATTTGCCAGGTAATGGAGAACTATTGGCAATAAGTTCTACTTTGCACAAAGCTATGAGCCAAAAAGATTTGTGTCCTTTTGTCATCTACTAATACCAATTGATCATCTGGTTGCAGTAGACATATTGCAGGATGCTACTGTAAAGAATTGCTACATCAGTTGCAAGTTAAAGATGCATTTACATCTGGGTCAAGTAATGGTACAGGTGCCTGTTGAAATTATAGGTTTTTTTAGGTATGGAAAAAACCTGTCATTTAGAGTTTGACTGAGGAAGTTTTGGTTCATTGGTTAATCTCTTCACTCCTATTGGGTTTTTGAATATGGTTTTTATTTATTTTTTTTAAAAGCAGTTTTTATTCCACCTAAGGCTTGTATCAAATTCACATGATTTTTATTCTAAAAGTGTAAAATTAACATCCAACATTCAAAATTGTTAGTGCAAATCTCATCCTGAATATGCAGATTCATTTCCTTTGGAGGCACTTTAGGTAATTTGGCAGATTCTTCATGTGGCAGTTATGGGCCTCTAGCTTCATGAGGACAGTATCCAACATACACTGGTTCAGCTGCTATTCCACGACTGTTAAAATAAACATATGGTATAATCAGACTAATTTTAATAAACTACTAAAGAAACTAAGACACTGTCACATTGTTTATAGAGTTGATTAAAGCAGAATTTTATCCTGTTTGTCCATCCACGAAGTGAAATAATGTGGAGTCCTATTTAAGGAATGAAAAGATGGCCAAATGTTGAGGGTGGCATTCATAATTTATACTGTTAGATATGCAACAGGGTATTGTCTAATCAATAATTCCAACCTTTTTAGGACTATACAGGGTCAGGAGAGGACAGCTTGGGGTGCTGGGGTCTGTGCAGGCTGAAAGACTGCTTAACCCTTTGGAGAGAGTAGGGTTTTCTTGTTGGGTGGCCTTTGTTCTAATAACTGTCTTGGGTGCTTTAAAGGTGCTTCCCCTTTGAAGAGAAGTTCCCCTCAGGAGATAAATTAGAAGAAAGGGTGAGGAAGATAGGGACAGTGAGGAATGGGAAGACTGGGTTCTTGAGAGAGAGGTTGTCCCCTCTCCCTCAGCATGATTGAGAAACTGGCTTCAGAGCAAACTTGTGACCAGTTCCAAACTGACACCCCCACTTTTTTGGCCAAACACTTAGAGAATATTAGTCTGGTAACTGTTCAAGTCCATCATTAATGTAGCAGTCACTCCATCCCTTGGGATCATGTCGTCTCTTAATACTACTTAGGGGTTCTTGTTGGGTTTTTTAAGTTAGATTTGGTATCACAGTGGATCCTAAGCTTCCAAATAAGTCTGCATTTTCAGCCTCTGTTCTAATCTGTCATATAGAAATAAGAAACTACAGTATGGACTGAAGATAGTTTGAAAGATGGGCAGTAGTATTCTTAATCAACTGCAATTCCTAGAGCTAGATATTCTAGTAAGATAACCACTGCACCTGGTGGTTCAGCCCTCAGCCTGTGGATCTGTGAGATCCAGCCTGTAGGGCTCTCCAAGGGTGCAGAAATTTGGCAGGGTTGGGGGGAGTAGTGGCAATTAATTGCTGCCATTGTTCCCTTGTCACCAGATTTCTAAGTCCTGTAAGCCAGTTGACATGGTCCTGTGCACAAGATCCCACCAGTGCACAGGGGACTGGAGTTGAGGCAGCAGGGTCTGAGCCAATGTGTACAAGTCCAGGGTGGTGGGCCAGATTTGGCCTGAGGAGTCACCTACACCTTTCTTCCATCCTCTGGGGCCAAAGGTTGAGCATCACTGCATTACAACAACGGCCGATGTTAGCATTTAAACTAAGTTTCAGAGATACAGTAGAAGGAATGGGATAGTTAATACCCAACGACCAACCACTGGCCACAGCTCTGCAAGGCTCTTAAAGGTTTTACCCTGACAAAGGTTCATGTAGTACATACTTAATGCAATGTAAGTGCTCAAGTGTTTGCCTTTTGAAGGAGAGAAACTAGTTTCCCTGGAGTCTGTTAAACATTTTAAGAAATCCTGAAGAAGAGAAAGTAGTTCTTGCAGAGAAGGCTTCATTGGTGTTTGGTTTCGAATAACATGCTGCTTTAAGGAAGTAGGCTTTGGTTCTTGGTATGAGAAGGAATGCAGGGATCAAGTCAGAGACTGCAGGGATGCATATAATTCTCCACCAGCTTTAGTGTGGCCTACAGGAGGATTTAGGGTCTCCAAAGTCCAGAGAACACAAGTGCTACACCCAGGCTATATTGTCAGAGCCTAGAAAACTTAAGTATCTTTGTTCTTCAGCACCAGTGTTGTCATTTGTCATCTATGATAAATTCTTCAGATAATTTAAAGGTGGTTCCTGGCTGAGGGCTAGATGCAACAGATGTGATAATTTTTTAATCTGTAGTTGCCACTTTCCCCTGGATGGTTTATCCATGCCCTTATTACATGGAATTGACAGACCACTGGAAATAATATACTTCCAGTATAAAATTAAGTTCCTCCTCATCCCTCTTCCGGCAATACTTACAAAGCCTTCTTTAAAAACAGACAGGAGGCAAGTGGCATAGAAATACTCAAGGAAAGGCTTATGGTTTTGTCTGCATACAGAATTCATAGTTTCATAGTTGGTAGGGTCAGAAGGGACCTAAGCAGATCATCTAGTCCGACCCCTTGCCACGGGCAGGAAAGGATGCTGGGGTCAAATGGCTGTCTAGCTTCCTTTTGAAGACCCCCCAGGGTAGGGGCAAGCACCACTTCCCTTGGAAGTTGGTTCCAGCTCCTAGCCACCCTGACTGTGAAGTAGTGCCTCCTGGTAACTAGCCTGAATCTACTCTCAGTCAACTTAATGGCCGTTATTCCTTGTTAGCCTTGTTACTAAGTGTGAATTAATTGGATTCACACTTCCACGCAGCTGCAAGTGTGAATGTAGCAACTTTATCTTGTCTGCTTGATAAATATGACTCAATCAACTTCAGTATCCCTGAAAAGGATATGTGATATAGCTATTTGTAGATTTGTGGCTACAAAGCCTGCCCTTACGCTCTTTGAGCAGGACTCTGTTGGCCTCTTGAGAGAGTATTTTTCTCAAGAAGAAAAGTGGACATCTGCTCTAAGGAAGAACCCTCTTATCAGGATAATTTCTCAGACTTAAGACTTCCTCAGTGTGCATGACCTTGACTGAGTGTTTGACAACGTAAAGGAACGTGCAGAATTCAGTAGGTATGACTGTTCTTGATGGCTGCTGAAATACCACCAGGTTCTGCAAGTGTGAATGTGGAGATAAATACTGTATTTTCTCTATTTAAAGATGAAGCTCTTCCCCATTTAACATGGGAGGAAAAGCCCCTTGTCTTAGAATATGGGGGGGGAGGGAAGACACAACAGGAAGCTGCTGTGGCTTGGGCTCCAGCCTCTACCTGAGGCCACAGCTGCTACTGCTCCCCCCTCCCTGGCTGCCTCTGCACACTGTGATTTCCCCATCCCTCCCCACCACGCAGCCTCTGCTCCCCTGCCTGCCTCTCTCCCTTCTTCCCTTACCCTTGCTCCATCAGCAGGCTCCATCCATGCTGCAGCCTGGGGCACTGAGCACAACCTGTCTGGCCTTGTAATAGCAGCAAGCAGCCTACACGGCTGCTACAGGGCTGGGACAGGACCATGTTTAGTGCCCCATTCTAGAACAGGGATGGAGCCTGTTGGCACAGAGCAGAGTGTGATGGAGAGGGGCTGGGAAATGACAGATAAGGGGCAGAAGTAGCAGAAGGGCAGGCACAAGCAGGGAATAAGCTGTTTGACCAACCTCCCCCACCCACCAGTGCCTGCTTTCATGCAATGGTGGAAAGAATGAATTAAATTAGATTCTATACATGGAAAATAAACTTTAAAAACCTGGAATTTTTTCCATATATAAAATGCATTTATAGGGGGAGATGTCTTAAATTCAGGTCATCTTAGATTTGAGTAAATACAGTACTTGCAGAATAGTTTTTGGTTCAACAATTAGAACAATAAATCCTTTCTAAAGATGCAACTGCAGTTAGCAAGATAGGTTTTAAAACTTAGGACATGTCCATAGCTTCTATAGGCCAAGCCCACTGCACCCAGAAACAGCCTTAAGTATCTGAGGCTGCACACTAGGTGCATGGTAGTCATGGGCCTGACAAACGGTTTTTGAACCAGAAAGCTTGCTTAATAACTATTCTCCAACCATTTGGGTTGGTCTAATAAAAGATATCAAATTCACCTAAGGAACCTTGTCTGGTTGTCATGGGAGACTTTAACTACCCGGACATCTCATGGGAAGAGTACTTGGCCAAATCCAATCGGTCATAAACCTTCCTCAGGTGTGTGGATGAGCTCTACTTGACCCAAGAAGTCTATGGGCTGATGAGAGGTAAAGTGTTGCTGGACCTGGTACTAGCCAAACGGGATGACCTAGTCAGTGACTTAAGAATCGGGAAGCTGGGTGATAGCAACCACAAGTTGATCACCTTTACTATTTATCATAAAGCTGGCAAGTTGGTCAGCAATACAGAAGTCCTTGACTTCAGGAAAGCTGACTTTGACAAGGCTCAGGAGCCTCGTTGAGGCCCTAAGGGACCACAACTGGAGAGGAAGATGAGTCCAAGAGGAGTGGTTGCTCCTCATGGAAGCAATCCTGACAGCACAAGGGATGGCCATCCCATCTCAGAGAAAGGGTAGCAAAAGGGTGGAGCAACCCCCTTGGCTCAGAAGGGAATATGAGGACCTCCTACACCTCAAAAGAGACTTACAAAGGATGGAAGTACCACCAAGGAGGAGTACTTAGCACTGGCCCATACCTGCAGGGGGTGGATCAGGAAAGCCAAGGCTGCAACTGAGCTCCATCTGGCTTCACATATCAAGGATAACAAAAAGTCCTTTTTCAGATACGTAGGAGGTCAGAAGAGAAGCAAGGGTAACACTGGATCCCTGCAGAACCAAACAGGATCTGATAACCGACACCCAGGAAAAGACCAATCTACTTAATGGGTATTTTGCGTCTGTCTTTTATCAGTCCAATGGGACTGCCCTGCCTAGCAAGATGCGGGACGGCCAGGGTGAGGGCATATTTCTACCCAGCATTGGTGTTGATCTAGTCAAGGATCACCTTGACACTTTCAAGTCAGCTGGTTCTGACAGATTACACCCCAGAATATTCAAAGAGCTGGCAGGTATCCTAGTCCAACCATTGGCAAAAATATTTGAAAACTCGTGGTGTACAGGTGAAGTACCTGAAGACTGGAAGAAAGCCAGTGTAGTACCCACCTTCAAGACAGGGTGGAAAGTAGATCCTGGGAATTACAGGTCAATCAACCCAACCTCAATCCCTAGTCAGATTCTGGAGAAAATCATCAAGGAGACCCTTCTGGATAAGATGGTAGAGGGCAACATCCTGAGGGACAGCCAGCACGGGTTTGTTGTGGGTAGGTTTTGCCTGACCAATCTCATCTCCTTTTATGACTAGGTGACGTATCACTGAACAAGGGAGAAGAGATAGATATCATATATCTGGACCTTAAAAAAGCCTTTGATGTGGCATCCCATGACCTCCTCAAGGAAAAATTTGCCAACTGTGGCCCAGCTTCACCATAGTCCGGTGGCTGGGAAATTGGCTCCGAGGACAGATCCAGAGAGTAGTAGTAGATGGTAGCAAATCATTATGGCACTCCGTGACCAATGGCATCCCCCAAGGCTGTGTTCTTGGACTGGTTCTCTTTAACATCTTTATCAACAATGTGGACATTGGTGTCAGAAGTGCACTCTCTAAGTTCACCAATGACACTAAACTTTGGGGCTAGCGTCCACACCTGAGGACAGGCTAGTGGTCCAGGCTGACTTGGATAAACTTAGTAAGTGGGCAGATACAAACCTGATGACATTCAATTTTGATAAATGTAAGGTATTCCCCCGGGGGGGGGGGGGACGACTTGCACCATACTTATAGGCTTGGCAGTGCTACGTTTGCTAGCACCACTGCTGAAAGAGACTTGGGGGTCATGATTGACCACAAGATGAACATGAGCCACCAATGCAATGTTGCAGCCGGCAAAGCAAACAAAACTCCGGCTTGCATCCATAGATGCTTCTCAAGTAAATATCAGTATGTCATCCTCCCACTGTACTCAGCCTTGGTGAGGCTGCAGCTGGAGTACTGCATCCAAGTCTGGGCTCCACAATTGAAGAAGGATGTGGAGAAGCTTGCGAGAGTCCAGAGAAGAGCCACATGCATAAATCAGAGGGCAAGAGAATAGACTTTATGAAGAGAGACTGAGAGCCATGAGACCCTTCAGCCTAGAAAAGTCCAGACTTGGGGGACCTGGTGGCTGCCTATAAGTACATAAGGGGTGTGCATCAGGATCTGGGGGAACGTTTGTTCACCAGGGCGCCCCAAGGGATAACAAGGACCAGTGGTCATAAACCCCTCCAAAACTGTTTTAGACTGGACATAAGGAAAAATTTCTTTACTGGCTGAGCCCCCAAGACCTGGAATAGATTCCCTCCAGAAGTGGTGCAGGCACCTACTCTGGACTCATTCAGGAAATGTTTGGCTGCTTATCTTGCTGGGATCCTTTGACCCCAGATGACTTCCTGCCCCTAGGGCAGCGGGCTGGACTTGATGATCTTCAAGGTCCCTTCCAGCTCTAACTTCTATGAAATGAATGAAATCTCACCGTTCCACCTAAGCCCCAGGACCTATTTCTCCATCCTCCCCTTTCAGACAATGCCTCTGTTCCCTCCTTCCTCATGCCACAGGCTGTATAAATTCTCCCAATTCTCCATGACAAGCAGCTCTGCATACCCTTAAATCTCAATTCTTCTCTTCCCCAGCCTCCTCAGTTTCTTTGCCCACTACCATTATATAAATAATTCAGGGTGCCAATATATCAAACTATTAAGAGGAGAGGTAGACAGTAGGAATATTATGCTATAAGGGATTAAGAGCTGAATGCCAGGTTGGTCCACACAATTGCAATCCTGCTTGAAGCTACGGCTGTACTATAAAACTAGTAGGGGTTCCATAGATTCCTTACCCCTCTTCTGGCTTTCTAGTCTTCCTGATAATTTTCTCCCTTGCTTCTGTCCCAAAAAACACCACACCAAGGTTCTACTCACTGCTGCCTAAAATAATCATTTAAACTTTGGAACTGATTAGACAAGGTGTTCAAGAACCATTTTATACAAGCAGGCCAAAGACTTAATGCTGTGATGCCATTTGTCTTATAAGCCTAGTCAATAAGATAAAAGATTGCTGTGTAAGTGGATTGTTTTCTTATGGTTAATTTAGGATCATGCTTGAGCACATTTGAAATCTACCAGCTGACTGAATTAATCAGTCAAGTCTTACTATAACTATTAATCTTACCTGAGCATGCGACATCGATGCTTAGTCAGTCTGTTATATGCATCACTTAAATTAGTCACGTTTTGGCTGCTCCAGAGCCTCTCTGCAATGGCACTTGCCCGAGGCCTGTGCAAAGATATTAAACATTGCTATTAGCAACAAAATACAGGCTGAAGTAATAAACTCTGGCTCAGTGCTAGTATAGGTCATTGGTCCCACTGACCCACAGCATATTGCAGGATTAGTTCAGGTTCATTTTGATTAAAGTTTTCTGAAATCTAAAAGGGAACAAGAAGTTTTGTACCATAATCTTGGCGTGAGGTTAGTTGCATCCACAAACTCTCCCCAAAGGCAGGCTTCTCCACCTATCACCAGGCTTTTCTGCTTTTGACTCCCTGTATTCAAAACAGAAATAATTTGGAAGTTAGAAACTCCAGCATATGCATATAAGCATACTGCACTTATAAGTAGTCTATGATGAACAAAGCTGAGGGTAAATAGATGCTTCAGTTTTTAGACAGCTACTTACACCAATCAACTAGGAGTCATTTTATAAACATACAGACAGTAGGTATATGGATAAAGGCTATAAGAAATAGAAAGTGCCAATGATTTGAGCATCATTGCAGTTCTCAATATGACTTTGGTGACAGTAGGGTAGGTTGTGAGCAAATAATGCTGCAAATAACTGAACTGTTTTTTAAGCAAGCCATAAAAAAGGCAGCTGGACACTTAGAATCATAAAGTAAGGGTTGGAAGGGACCTCAGGAGATCACCTGGTCCAACCCCCTGCTCAAAGCAGAACCATCCCCAACTAGATCATCCCAGCCAAAGCTTTGTCTAGCTGAGTGTTGAAAATCTCCATGGATGGAGCTTCTACTACTTCTCTGTTATTTACAACTTGTAGGAAATCTTTAAAATCTACTTTTTAAAGTTGCCTCAAAAGTTTCAAGTTTTAGTCAAGTACTGGAGGACATAGCGTATTAGGACTGAAGGAAACTTTGCATCCTCCTTAGAATATGAGTAGGGGTCTACTCAAAATCAAAGCAGCCAGCTGATTTTGCAGGCAGATCATGCGTCCAGCTGCCATTTTCATGAGCTTATTGCGCACCGTTGATTGGTGATGAGGGGTGAGGCTGCACAACAGGCAATCTTCTCAACCAAATCAGTGGAGTGGCAACCATCTTGCCTGCTTGTCCCTTTTATATGCCAGGCTGCATAGCCAGGAGGCTTGCTGGCTCTCACTGGGGAGCCAGCATTTTATTTTGAGGGGGTTCCCCCCGCAGATTTCACAGAGATCACCCAATTTTGCAATTTCCGTGAAATCCATGAAATCATAATTTGAGTAGGTCCCTAAACACAGGTCATGCCCAGGACTATAAGAATGGATTTTTGATTCAGCAACCAAATCTAAATAAACTTTGGTTTGCTCAAATATATTTTTTGGTTTTGTCAAAAAACAAAACAAAACAACCCACACCAAAAAAAAAAAACAACACCTAGAAAGCTTTTTGTTTTACAAGCGTTTTGTTTTAAAAGTGTTTTACAAGCACTTGAGTATAATGCAAGACTAAATACCCTAAACTTTCTGAGGGAGGAATTTCTGGTAGTCTCCTTTTAAATACTAGATTAGCTGCTTTCAGCATTAGCCCAGCATCTGAGATACCCAATTTCAATTCCCTCTTTTACTGGATCTCTCTGCATCACTCATGGAAGTATCCTAACACCCTCCCCCCTAGCTTATACTATATTCTTGAGTGGTGTTGTCAGTCCCCCTCTGCTGAAATTGTTCCAATATGGATAACTAACTAGATGCTGGAACCCAGGTAGTCTACATGCCAGGAAAGTGTCCAAAGCCTGTATTGTCACTCTTGTGCTCTCTGTTACCATTTTAAAGTATTTTATAGATGTTGGTTTTATTTTATTGTTATAATATGAACACTGATATTATAATTACCAAGAAAGTATTTTATAGAGTGAAATCAAAAGCTTCAACAGGAGGGACTGAGCACACCCACTGCAGAATAGCTGACAGCCTGGTGGTTAGGGAACTTACCTGAAAAGCTAGAGATACAGGTTCAAATTTCATTAAGTGAAGAAAGAAACTGAACCTGGGTTTGCTACATTCTGAGCAAGTATTAAAACCTGGAGCTAGGGATAAAAGGCCCATCAGCACTGCCTCCTGCCAGCAGTTTGAATCTAGCACCAAAAATAGTTCCAAAGAACTACTGAACAAGGGAGTTGACTAGTCATCACTTGAAAATAGCCAGAATTGTTTTTGGCATACTTACAATTCACCCCAAAAAAAGTTTTGACCAGATCTAATCATAACAGATTAAACCCCCAAGTCCATTCAAACCAATATCATGCGTCAAAAAATGGCCATTACCAATACTTCAGAGGATGGTGCAAGAAATTTAGGCTGATTTGGGAAATTTTACCTCAGCACATACCCTAATAAAAGTTTAGATGAAATATCTCATTTCAGGTTGCAAGTCTCTTTCAAAGTTATGTTGGATTCTATAGCGCTGCATGCATTGCATGCATCTGTTTCCAAGCACAGAATAATGGCTGTATGTTAACAACATTTCATGCCTTTTGAGAAGCCACGTACAAGTTCAAAAGCAATTAACAAACCAAGAAAGTTGAGTGGCTCAACACTGTAGTATTTCTTCCAGTCTTGCCCGTAACTAATGTAGTCTAAGTACCAAGGAGCTGCCAGGATAGTGGTGAACCCCGCATGTGTTACACGGCTCAGTTCTGCAGAATACTGGTTCCCAATCCACACTTCAACTACTGTGTCTGATTTTAGCTAGAAAAATGAAAACATGGATTTTTTTAAAGGGTTAAAGGAGATTTTTGTCACTAGTCCCATCACTAAATACCAATACTAAGGGATTTTTTTTTTGTTGAAATGAGCATTTAAAAAGTGATCACACGCATCTATTTTGGTTTTCTTTTGAAGTATTGATTCTTTGCTATAGAAGTTCTTAGTCTTGCCACATCACTACTAAGCCTGTTTGTGTTAAAGGAATTCATAATACAGCGTAGCCCAGAACATGCATTAGCTTTGTAAGTATTCAACTCAATGTGATTTTCTTCCATAAGATATTGTCAGACTGTTAATGATTAATGTTTGTTCCAGATGCAGCTTTAGGAGGGAACTCGGCCCTAAAAAGGGATCCATGGTTTCTCCCACCCTTCCAAGAGACTTGGAAATTCCTGTTCTACCCATTTTACTTGACAAAGATGTACTGATTTGAGGTTGACCTCAATCCTGTACAGCTTTACCATATTTACTCAAATCAAAGACAAGATTTTTTTCCCCACCCAATCAGCATGGGGATGGGTGGGAGCTTCATTTTGGATTCATGTACCAGCTTGGGGTAGGCAGCAGCTCAGTTCTGGTTTTTGCCTCAGGCTCACAACAGAAGCTGAAGTTGAGCCATCATCTGCCCTGGGGTCAGAACAGTTTGGGGGAGTGTGAGAGTGGAACCTGCAGCCTTCTCTCCCACCCCATGCCCACATCCTTTCTCCTCTCTCCCAGCTGCCTGCTCTCTACTTACTTTCTGCAGGGGGTGAGAGCAGGCATCCTGCCACTGCTTTCCCCGCCATCATGAATGCCACATGCCCCCAGGGGCTGGGGAGAAATGGCAAACTATCACAGGCAGTGGTGGCGGGACTGTGGCAGCGGTGAGCTACTGCAGGCAGCCACAGTGCTGGCCACGGTGGGAGAGGGTGTGGGGAAAGGAAGCACCAACCTGTGGTCAGTGACCACCCGCAGACACTGCTAGCAGTGGCAATTGGTGACCATCTACAGACACCACCAGCAGTGTTGGTGATAAGGGGGAGGGTGGCAAGCGGCAGCCACCCACAGGCACAACTAGCAGTGTCGGTGACGCCTTTTTGCAGGGGATGCACCGCCAAGCTGAGGAGGTGCACATGTACCCATCTGCAATCCCTATGCATCACCAATGCCCACCAAAGCAGTGAGGGCTATGAATTTAAGACTACCTTCTGCTAATTAATTATTAATTCATAATTTCTCATGTATAGAATCTGGTTATTGTGGGGGAGGGAGATCATCTTGATTCAGGTAAATACATATAGTTTCAGAAGTCAAACTATTTACATTTTTGCAGATTTTGGGTTTAGTCTACAAAGTTTGGGCAGCATAGTTTTGGCTCTGGGAATAAAAAGATCAGAACACACTCATGCACACCAGCTCTCATTGGTAATACCTCTGGCATCAATGAAGCTATACTGACAGAATAACTTGTAGGCTTAGCTTGTATATTTCAGGGATGCGGTGTAACTAAGCCAAAAGTATAACTCCTTCTATATGTACAGTAGGAATCTCTTCTGACACACCTATGCCAGTGTAACTATTTCATCAGAGAATTCATTGTGTTGATGTGCATATGTTCATACATATTGCATTTTTTAAGCCTATCACAATACTGTACAGTGGTACCTCGGTACTCGTTGTTAATTGGTTCCAGGAGGCGCGTTGAGTACCAAAAATGAGTACCAAACAAACCCTTTGTTTCCGCTGGAAAGAGTAGCGAGTCACGAGGCAAGCAACACCGACAAATTCTAGCTTGCGCGTCGAGTACCAAGCAAACAACGAGTACCAGGACAAAATTTTTGCGTCAAAATGTGTCGAGTACCAAATTCGACAAGTTTCAAGGCAGTCGAGTACCGAGGTATCACTGTACTGCTAAGGTCCCTGCCACACATTCAAATTAAAACTCAACAGAAACCAGTTGCACATCTTCAAGCACTAACTTTGTAGCTGGTTGGCTCTTTTTATAGCTGGAGCAACATTTTTATGGGGTGATAATTATTTTGCAAGTTTATTATGTAATTAACCAGTTAATTGCGTAATATATGTAAGATGTGGTAGGGGCCAAAGCAATGCATCTGTCTACTTGTCAGATCTTACCTTTGCTCCATTATCAAATACTTCCTGCCAGACAACATAGCCTTTGTTAAAAGAGGAAACAATATCCAAGATTCTAGAATTAAAAACAGAATTACATGTAAAAACTACCACTATCACACTTCAGTCTTGAATTTACTGCAGAGATATTGACCTGTGTCACGTTTGTATCTTTAACAAGCTTTGTAAACAAAAGCATATCAACCAAGGTGATGAGACTTAAGCATTTCTTAACTGTCATTGGTCTGCCCCATACAGGACACCTACCTATGAAAACAATGTGCAAACATATGGCTATACTGCATCTGAATGTTTGTAAGCATTAATGCAAACTAGTGTCTCCAGCCACAGACTCACTACTACAAAGTCAATGGAGTTGAACAGCTGCTTAAAAGCACTGGAGGTAAGTCAATATCAACAAAAAGGAATGAAGAAAAAATGATTGTACAAAAGAAACAAAGGTCCTTCTAGTATACTAATTATAAAAGCTAACTGATCTCAGATTTACGAGTGATATTTAAAGTGATATGTTTAGCATTTAGATTGCTCATAACTATAACATCCAAAAGTAGTGTACAACTAACATTGCAATGAAGTTGTAAATTTAATGCTAGAAGTTTGAAAGAGGGGGAGTGGTCTCCTAGGGCACTTTTACATGTGCTCTGGGGGTGGGGGATGCTTAAATTAGAGCAGCCTGTGTATCAGCATCCCTGTGCTTAAAATGAGTTTTAGTTCAAGCTCCCCCACCACCATTTTTGAGCATGGGGATGCTGATACACAAGACACAGGAGGCTGCTGAAGCATGGTAGTTGTCCCACTCTGGACTCAATTGAGTCTGCTCCAACATGCTGCAATCACAGAACATAGGAGCAGCTTCTGCGCTCATTGCCAGGTTTTGTGTGTTACTCTAACAGCAGCAGCACCTCAGCTACATACATGCTACAGTCTGATTTAAACCAATTTTGATTTTAAGGGTAAGTTTTTGGAGGCTAGGAAAAAAGAGCTGGGAAGAATGTGAAACAAAATTACTTACTTCTGAACATAGTAGGATTCCAGTTTAGCATAGTCAGTGCCAAATCCCTGCTGCTTCATGAACTTGTTCACATCAGGGTTAGATTTCCTTAGAAAATGGGGGGAAAAAGCAGTAGTATGATACACAAACCCAAATTTTAGTAATGTTTTTTTGTATGCAGCATAGGGAATGGGAGGGTGCCCAATAACAAAATATGCCAGTTCTGAGCGGCCCAAACAGGTGTCCTTGCATGTTTGGGCCGCCACCTCTCCTGCTGCATCTGGGGTGCCGGTCTTCCTGTGGGCCCCGAGAGAGAGAGGCAGGCCTTGCACAGGCTGCTATGCCCTGGGCCATAGGGGCTTGGCAGTGCAGACTGCTCTGTCCTGGGCCATGGGGGCCTGGCAAAACTGGAAGTGCCACAGTAGGCACTTCCAGGTTTGCTTTTACCTTACAAGTTGGTGTGCCAGTTAATAGAGGATTCTGGCTTGTAAGGTGCCAGATAAGGCAGCTTTTACTGTATTTATTTTGAGTATTTTAAAGCATCAAAAAACGGTTTTTAGCGTGGCTGTCTAAAACCTACCTATCCCCAGGAAACTCATCAAGAGCTAGAAACACTCCAACCTGTTGTATAGTCAAGTAATCCAACTAGAATTAGAAGAAGCCTTTTGGGTCAAAAGTTCAGCCCCTGTATCAAGCAGGGAAAGCCATAATTCAAAGCATAACTACATTAATACCTGCCTAAACCAAGCAACTCTCTCATCATACCAGCAAGTGAAGTCCACTTCATCTCCTCCCAAATGGATGAAGACTTCAGGAAATGTGCTACTAATTTCTTTGAAGAATGCAGTCATAAATTCGTAAGTTGTATTCAAAATGGGGTTTACAGGTCCAAAAGAACCATTTGGTTGCTCTCCATTGTAACATTGTGTAAGGAGATCTTTTTGACCTAATAAAAAAAATGACAGGAAATGCAACATTATGTAATCTTTAGTATAAAAAAAAATGTTTCAAACTTCTATAGTCCCAAGACTAATTATGTATTGTTGCCATTTGAAATGAGAAAACAGGAGTGTGGGGATAAAATGGTTGTCCAAGATGATAGAAGGAATCCAAGTTAGAACTTGTGACTTTCCATCTGTCATGCTTGTGCCCAAACCACACATTATTTACAGAACATGTTACCGACTGGATTCATCCCTGGATGGGAAATTCCACAGTAAGCCTAAAAAAGAAACAAAGTCACCGCAAAATTTTCTAAGATGATCTCTCTAAAAATTTCAGATAGCAGCTTCCAGGCAAACTCTTCTGAGTGCTCTCTGTGTCCTGCCCCTGCCCTGGCCCTACATTAAAATGCTTCTCATAGCATTGAGTAGGATTGAGTTTATACTCCAAAAGTATTGAGACAAAATGTAAACCAAGCAACACAGGGAAGACACAAAAGGTATGATAAAAGAAATTGTGCAGAAGTATTGCCTCCTGACTTATCAAGATGCATAGGGCTCAAATTGCATGAACAAAGTTAATGAGACCAGAACAAGAGTTCTAAAATGTTAGTGGTACAGGAAATGGTTGCTCCTCCATTTCTTTCTCTCTCATTTCTTTATCTGTATTCTCTGCTATCTGAGTAACAGTATAGATGCTCCCTGCATCGTGCCCTCTGGCGGAATGCAGTCAGCAAATAAAAGCAGCACCTACTGGCCAAAGGCCTGAACTACAGAAATAGCACAGTGCCACCTGGTGGTGAAAGAAAATAATTACAAGTCCAAGTTGCTTGGTGTTTGCATGCCACACAAATCCATAGATAAGGTGATGGAAGTGGTGGCGATGCAAACTTAAACATGTCTGAACAGCTTTAGTTTAATGCACCAAAAAAATTTTAAAGCGGTGGGGAATCCCACTCGTGCAAACACAAACACAGTTGTGGCGGCATAAACAGGCAATCTCATGGCATGTACAAACAGCCATAGGCTCCTAAAGACGGTTCTTCAGCCACCTTGCCCACCACCTAGCTGCAAGGCTCCATTTTCTTTGCAGCAATTAATGCAAAGCAACATGAAAAGATCATTAAAGGAGCCAAGGCGAAAGAGGAAACATTTGCTTCATTCTATCCATTTTATATCTTTACCCATGTTTATGGCTGTGGAATTTCTCTACCAAGTTTCTTTTCATTGCCTGTAATTCAGTGTTTGGTCACTTGACACTAAGTCTAGACTTGTCAGTCTTGGAAAACAGCAGTGTTGATTGCAACTGAGAAGCAGTGTCCAAGCAAGTTAGCTAGCCAACTACATCTCTGAAAAAGTCCCCCAGAACACTGGGCCAAGCAAAACACCAACAGAAATGGTCTTTCTTGAAGTTAAGAGATTCAGCTCGGTAGTCCACCTGGTAGATTTTCCTGACTACCAACTGTTATATCTACATAAAAAACAAGAGACCATTCTACGTTAAGGACTTAAAAGTAGCTGATTGGAAGTATAGTGTACCCTGAGCATGGCCACTAGTTTTTACGGTAACATTACACTGTGTCACCTTGTGAGAGGCAGATGCAACTTACCTTTCCCCCAAGATTGGGTATGTCCTGGAGTATCAAATTCTGGGATAACCCTAATACCTCTTAACCGAGCATACTCAATCACCAGACTGATGTCAGAGGGGGTATAGACATAGTTATAGGAATAGGCTCCCTGTGAAATGAAATGGTCAGATATAAAAGACAGGTTTTTGTAATAAAAGGTATGTCAGGAACTTAAACTCCAGTTCCATTTTTTTGCAACTACTTTAATTAAGACAGAAGCAATTAGGTAAATGGGCCAAATAACTGCACCAAAAGAATTACATGCAAGTCAGAGATGGTTATGGTCAGAGGACAGACTGGCCCAGAGATACTTTTTTTGCTGCAGCATGATATCCATTTTCAAGAAAGGTCTGTGACAATGAAATTAAGTCAGTTACTTTTTTCAGTTGAAAACAAACCTGACAGTACAAGCAAACTGCTGTAAGTCATGGATCTGTCATATAGCTTCAGCAGATAGCTTTTCTGTACAAACATTTCCCCCCCTACACCCATCCTTTTGCAACAGCAGTTCTGGTGCTGAAATATTATAGGTCCTCATTGGCCATGTACAAAAACAGATTGATAGGAAATGTTAGCAAATTGAGGAATTGGTTGGTAATTACCATGCCTCTAGTTGTCAATTTCAGTCTATTGCCTCATTTGATATCAGTGTCCATTTTGTGATGCCAATTTGAACACCAGGCCTCCACCTTCCCTCTGTAGTCCCCAGCAGAAGTGAGAGTGACATGAGGTTGTTTTTTTTTTTAATATTATACCAAACTGCTGCTTTCAAGAGGAAGCAACATGCCCCTTCATGACCAATATTGTCTCAAGCTTTAGTTTAACCTCTAACAGCTTCGGCATTGAGTCACAAGCTTTAAAAAAAAAAAATCACGTTACTGAGGCAAGATGCGTTCCTTCCCTTTACTTAAGTGTTGCCAAAAATCTTGGGAGACCTGCTGCTATAGGTAGGAGACCTAATAGCAGGAATCTTGGGAGACTTGGGGCTAATCACCATACTGGAATTCCAGTAACAGACTAATTTAAGTGTTTAAATTAACAATACTACTGTATTAAAGTATATAGAGCAGAGCCTCACTAACAACAGGCAAATGCTGCAAATTAGGAAGTGAGTAAACACCATGCACAGTTCAACCAGTGTTGTCTTGTACTCTAGACAGCTCAGAGTGTACTGCCTTTTGTGGAGCTGAAATGTAGGCATGAAATTTCACATCTAACTTTATCTGGTCTTGGAAAATTGCAACAGAAGCCACTGAAATATTCCAGGCATGCACATATAGCAAGTTTATAATTGTGTAGACAGTAGGTGAAAGTTGTAGAGTAGTGCATGGACCCTTATGTAGTAAGCAAAACCTATGAAGTGGCAGATGCTTGTTGACTGTAAGTTACACTGGACACTACCAGTGTAATTTTTCCAAGGCCAGACAACAAGCTAGATAAGTATTTACCTTGTTTGCCTGCATACATTTTATTTTGGAGAGCTGAATAAGGAACTTAAGGGCTTCACTATTTGGTTTACTCACCTTGTTACTCAAATCTGGGAAAGTGATGCTCTGGTAAGGGAATGAATGGTCATCTACTATATGCCAGTGGAAAACATTGAACTTATTAAAAGCCATCGCATCCTGTAATAAACAATGCAAGGAAACATTTTGGTTAACTGCTTCGTGCTTTTTGCAGAGCTGAAGGGGGCCACTGGTCCCTTTCAAGTCAGTCTGGTTAAAGCTGTGCCATCCTGTAGTGCCCAACAGGACCAACAAAATGAAGGAAAAAAGTTCTTTGCTACCCCCAGGTCATCCTGAACCCCAGAAATATAAACCCAAAAGCTTCTAGCTGTTTCTCCTCTTTTCAACTATTCAGTGATTCAGCCTTTTAGTGCATAGTCTGCCTGATCCTGCTTGGCTGGGTAGTCAGAATGCAACTGTCTGATTAAAACACATTTATATTTCACACTAAATCTGGCTAACTCTCCATCCACAGTGCTGCAGCTGAACAGTCATAAACTACCACCAGTTTCCACTTACCAAGTTTTTAATAGTTTGAAATTCAATCTAGGGCTACTGAAACCAACACACACATGCAAAATATGCTAACTGTTTCCTTTTCATTTCCCCTTATTTACAGTCTATCTGGTATAGACATTTTTATTTTGTTAAAACACAATCAAAATGTCCTATGTTAATACTATGAATTCCAGGCATTGAAACTGGATAGAATGTACGAGCTTTCCTGCTTTTGGTTAATAATATGCATCTCTTTAGTCAAACTGATTCTCGAGTTAAGTGAGGACTACAGTTCTCCTCAGCCCCAGCACCTCCAACCTTTATCATCCAATTAGAACAAACATGAGTCAACTGGTAGTTACCACTTTTCAAAAATGAATGGTGGGTTATCCTTCAAATGCTCCCCCCCACCCTCCAAGCAAATGATTTCTGGTTCCACTGTCCTTACTGAAGCACTACAGTACTTCCCATATCTGGTGCTTACTCCCTAGCCTGATAAATGTATATGTTAAGAGACTGCTGCTTTGAGCATCTAAAATGTCACTCCCAATTAGACAGTTATAACTTGCTCTTACAAGATTAGTAATGAAGTCAAATTAAATATTATCTTAAACATGGCAGAAGAGCATTCTTGTTTCTTTAAACAATGGAATTCAATCACTCAAGGTTCCTAGTGCTCGCTGCCTGACAAACATTTTAAAATTCTGGTCCTTTCCTATGGTCAGTCAATTTCTTACACTGAAATATTAAAATTACAGCCAGGTGTGCATGCAGGCAGAGGCAGCTATACAAAGAGACTTGAGTTGCCTAGCACCTCTAAAGTTAAAATCAAGATCTTGGATTTCTAGCACTAATCGATGATCCTAATAAGTACTGAAAATAATGAATGGCTACTCACTATTTAACACTATTTTTGTGAAGTTTGTCAATAAACAGTACAATAAGTACTGGGCAGACATTTAGGGAACATATTTGTTAAGTCAAAACTGCTAACTTACCAGGTTTGTAAAAATAGTTTTCAAAGGTAGGTAGTGTCTTGATGTATCAAGTAAGATTCCTCTGTGAGCAAATCTTGGGAAATCAGTGATTTCAGATTCATTGATAAAGAACTATTATTAGAACAGAATTTGAAGATTAAAAAGATACAATTGTTTTAATAGTATTTTCATGACCTTCTCATGTTAAGATGTATTATCTTGTACAGGATCACAGCTCAAACAGATTTCTTATTTTCTGCATTTTAAATTAATGAACTATCAAATGTAAGAGTTAATTAACTTCAAAGGAGTATTTTACAAAGAAAGATGACACTCACAACACTGCACTTGGTTGAGGGGCCATGATAGAGGAAGGACAGATGAGCACATGGAGCTATGGAGATCTAAAGTGCAGCAAGTGATAGATGGGTCCACTGACCACCAGATGATTAGGTGGATGGAGGTCGCTGATGACTGGTTAAGTGGATGCAGGCTCTCATGCTAATGTTGAGTGGGTAGCAAGCAGGAAGTGGTGGCAAGTTGCCATTAGGGCAATAAATGAGGGTGGCCACCTGAGGCCTGTCACCTCTGGACTGTAGTTTTGTGATCAGCGCCAGAGGGGCTGGATTTGGTGCCAAAACAGTGCATTGCAGAATGCCTGGAGGACTGATTAGGCTGCTTGTTCCATGATATTGCAGGACAACCATTCAGATGTCCTTCATCGTGAGTATGGAACAAATCATTAGTACCTTTTATTCTGCAGAACCTTTTGGCAGCTTTGTCCTGTGACAAGCAACAAGAACATCTGAATACTTGTGCACTGTTCTAGGCATGCTGAGAAAGGATAAAGCTTTAAGGTTTTACTATGTATTCTGTAAATGTCTATGTCCATGTGATATGCCCAATAGAGTACAATAAAGAAGTGTTATTTATATAGTGCTGAAAGTGTATAGAATACTCTCTGATGGATAATCTGCATCAAAACAAAATGTATACCTTGCCCCAAAAAATGTCCCATGTTCTCCTGGAGAATGCTGTTCATAGCCCAAGAGCGATCAAAGAAACCAAAAGAAGATTCCTCTTCTAGCAATACCTATGTGGAGTGCTAGTGGTAACAAAACTGTGCATTTTTAGTTGACTGTTATACTTACACTTCCATAATCATCTTCATAGACCAATTGGCTGAAGGTTTCCAGACCTAAAAAGACCACATTAAGTGTTAGTAACAAGTGTTTCCCTGAGAAGCAGAATTCAATACAAGACCCAGACCAGTTACTGTATTGTACATAGCTAGGAAAGCCCAGCTATCCTTTGAGATGCGCTTCTCTATATTATTTGGGGTCTTTGTGGAGACTGAGATGAAACACTGGAAAAGAATGATTAATCCTGAAGATGAAAACATTTCTATATACAATATTGTACGTATAAATGCACTGTAGCTCAATTGTAAGAGATTAATCTCTTAACACAAAAAACCTACTAAGATGCTATTATTTGGCAGGTAAGTCCAAGAATGACAACTCCAATTCTAGTTTCGTCATTAGCAAAGGAATAGTTGTTACAGAACCATAAAAACTCCCAGTTCAATGGAAAAAGTCTAGTAGTCTGGATAACATTTCTACTATCATTGTTCTCACAAATGTTCACTTTCTGGATTCAGTTCAGATTCAGTTAAGTGGGAATGCAGTTTTGTTTCTAACTGTCTTAAGTATGCAAATATGAATCATATGCTTGAGAAAATGATAGAGGAGAAATGTCAAGTGATCTTACCTCTTAATGCACCCCAAACCTTTTCCGCCTTCAATATAGCTACAGGTTCCGTTATATGTAAATTATCTTTAAAAGAAGAATCACAAAATATAGGTTATTCATTCAAAATAGCAACTAACAAGCAGCAAGGATACGACTTAAACATATACTATCCTTTTTCATGCATCAACTTTTAACTGTGACCTCTGCTGCTTTAATGGTGGAATCCTACCACTGTTTGGCATTTACCATATTTATCTGAATTTAAGATTATTTCAGATTTGAACACAACCCTCCAGTAATTAGATTCTACATAAGGAAAATGTATACATTTGTTACAATTTTTCATGCATAGAATCTGATTATTGGGGGACTGGCATAAATTTGTTCCCTCCCCACTGCTGCGATGGGGAAAGCAGTGGATGGGAAGGGGAAGCAGGTACCCCCTGTTGCCTGTCCTCTCCCAACCACTTACGCTCCACCTCCATAATGATGCTTTCCCCACAAAGCCTGTGCCCCCTTGCAGGACCTGTGTACCCTACTGCCTGTATCCCCCAATACCTGCCCTTCCTCAAAACCACAGTGTACAATGAGTTCCAGCTGCAGCCTGGAACACAGAACATATGCTGGCTCTGGCCCCTGCCTGACCAGACAGCAGCAGGAGCAGTGGCAGCTGTAGCTGCTGTGTCAGAGCTGAAGTCAAGACTGGAGCCATCACCATCACCACTGCCTGGGCTCATGCTGAAGCTGTGACTCAGAATAAACTGGAGTGGCAGGGCAGGAAGAAGGAGAGAAATAAGTGGCAAGGGAGCAGAGGCAGTGCAGAGCAGAGGTGGCAGGGGATAGATAGGAATGCATAGGAACTAGGAGTGCACCGATACAGATTTTTGGGGCCAATACTGATATCTAATTTTTAAGGAGGCATATCAGTTGATACCAATCTGACTGCCGATTCAGCATGGAGAGCTGCATCCAGCTGGTAAGTCTGTTGTGGAGGAAGGAGAGGGGGAAGGGAAGGGGTGTGGGGAGAAGGCCCTTATGGTGAGGGAGGAGTGGGGCAGGGGCTGAGGCAGGCACTGCTCAGCCGGGGTTGGATGGAGCCGTGGCTTGTCCAGGGCATGTGGTGGTGGGGGGCAGCTCCCACTGCTGTGTGGACCCCAGGAGGGCACCGGGGGGCACGTGCCCCCAGATCTGCATGGGGTAGGGCAGGGTGGACAGCAGCGGTGCTGAGAGGGAAACCTGTACAGAGCTTTGCATCCATGCAAGATGCTTACACAAGGCAAACCACTAAACCATATCAAACAATAGGTCCTATTCCTCCATTTCACAAAAAGGAAAGATATGCTAAGTAATGGTTAGTTTGTCAGGTCTAATCATACACTCTTACTAAAATAGGGACTAGCTTCCATTCCTATATGCTCTATGCCTGTCATTTTTAATAGTGACATATCAAGTTATATTATGTGATACAATATTAAAAGATATATTATAAAAAAGGATGTGTCAAGATTTAAGCTATACTTTAAATTCAGTCTACTCTAAGTGCATTCTGTAACAGTACCCTTCAATATAAGGAAGCTTCATTACCCAGGCAGCCTAATCAAAGGTCTGCAAATAGTTCAAGCCATGTTGTTTACTGTAATTTGAAGTGGGTGATTAAGCATTTTCAGCAGAGAGATGTATTTCTAAAGAATATTTCCTTTGTCTTAAACAAATACTATTGTATTGAAGTAGCAAATGCAAAATATAACATTTTAAAGGTGAAGCAACTAAAATGTCATGAGACTGAGGCCTGATTCCATAAGACTTTAAAGAAAACTCTGGACAACTGCCAATCTTACTAACTGTATCAGTAAAATGTAGAGATTAATCACATATTGGTACAGATGACTAACTGCTTAGAATTATTTCACCCACTTATTTCTTCTTGGGAGATGGGTCAAACAGATGAATCCACTATCTGTGTCTTGCAGCACAATGAGCTACTAAACAGAGACAGAACCATGTAGAAGAATGAAAGGTTTGACAAAATACCTGTTAACTTCAAGACAGAAGATTCTGCAGATAGCTACACATTCTGATGCAAAAAAATAAATGGAGTAGTGCAAAGCTGCCCATACAATTGTACCCCAAAGAAGCCCACAGAAAGTAGCCGGAGAAACTAAGCTGCTCACCAGAGCTACGCCAACAGGTATTTATTTTATGTTCTAATACAGTGGTGGCCAACCTTTTTGGCAAGCGTGACATTAACCAGCCACTGCCATTGCCCAGTGTGACCAAATCCCATCACCACCAGGATATGGCAACATTGAATTTGGCTGTATCTACTTTTGCAGATCCTCCAGGTCCAAGCCCATATGGACTTTTGATCGCTACCTCCTCACTGACTGCCACTCTGCTTCCTGCCCCAACCCTCTGATCTGTCACACACAGTGGGTACCTGTGCCACTTTTGCTATGGGTTGGCCAACACTGCTCTAATGTCCTACAAACTTGTGGGGCACGAGAATTTGTACAGAGATACTGGAATTTGCTAGACAAAACCGAAAGAAGCCATAAAAAGACAATTTTCATCACTAGAAAAGAAAGCCAAAGCTCACAAAGGTGCTATATGAAATTTGGGCCAGAAAATGACGTAGATCAGCTGACAAGAGAAGGAAGCAAGCAACACTACCCAGCAATGCCCTGTGGTATTTAATACATTGATTCCCATATCAAAACATTTGAATGGGAGACACTATGCGCAAGACACCCATCTGACCATTGTTTGTTAAACTGAAGTCACATCACAAATAATTACCTTGTCAACTCCATCTTTAAAAGACTTGTTTAATGAAACTATTGCAAGAATATAAACAGAATAAGATAAGTATGCTGATGCATTGAGTAACAATGACTATTATCTCAAGATAAGGGTAATTACAATTGGAAATCTGAGCTGAATAATCAACCTTTGTGCCAATTCCAATTGAAGCATACCAAGATAACTTGTGTATGTATATTTTTTTTACTTAAAGTAACATAATTTATGTTAAATGTAAAGGTTTCTCAGCAAATACATACCTGTTGAAACTCTTGTGAGTGACTAAAATATAGTTTACTGAATACAGTTTAATTGTGATTCATTTAGTGTAACTTCTAGATATCCATGTAGAGGGAAAGTCAAGTGTTGAGGCTGGCAAAGTCATTTACATTAATCCTCATATTATTTGTAATGGAAAATATTTTTGTCTAAGTTCTATTCACTCTGAGTTCTGACTGTTTCTAAAAGTTCAGTCTGCAGGTCATATTGATTGTGAAAAAAATAACTGACCAAAAAACCACCATCAGGAAGTATTAGTTTTGAATCAGCTTGTAAAACTGATGATAATAGGTTTGTCATAATAGAGAAAGGCAGGAAGGGACCTCAAGAGATCATCTAGTCCAACCGGGAAGGTTTGGGGTTTGTTTTTTTTTCCACTTGTTGAAAATAAAAAGTGCAACATTTAACATAAGTGATGTTACTGGTAAAATTCTAGTGCAGATCTTATATTGTTTAACGTGTGATAACCTTTCATAAATTGTAGTACTTCAGCATGACACCACCTGAGCAAGGCACGATTAAAATGACAAGATTCTACTGTACAAACCTGACTGAAGTTGAGAATGATGTCTCGTACAGAGTTCCTTAACCCCAGGGTTCTACCAAATCTCAATTGCTTAGACAGATAGAAAAGTTTTACCTTAAAACAGGCCTTAAGTTTATGCTCCATATGGTTGCATGTCCTTTATAAAAATACTATCCATACTGGGTTCAGTTTGGTAGCATGACTGCTACCAGTTAGCCATCTTTCCTTTGTTTAATGTAAAGTCTTGTTTGCTTTAAAAATGTTTTGGATAAATAACTCAACACTTATAATTCTTCAACTTACACTAACGGGATAGCAATCCACTGAATAATGAAAAGCCTAACAGAGGTCAGAGCCACAGCTGCTGCCTAGTGCCCCTTCCCACCCTTCTCCAGTTGCCTTTGCACCCCGCACTGCTCTTCCATTGCAGCATCATGCCCCTGTCTCCCATCCAAGCCCCCTTTCCCCCATTCTCTGCCCCCCACCCAGCACTTACTTTTGCTCTGGTGTCAGCAGACTCCTTCCTATCTTTACTGCAGCCAGGAGAACTGAATATGGGCCCACCCCACTGCATAGCAGAGATTCCAGCTCCATGCTGCTGCTACGGGACCAGGCTTGAGCCATGCTCCATACCCCAGGCTGCAGTGGGGGAATGTAGCCTGCTGGTGCTGGAGCAAAGGTAAAGGGGATGTAGAAAGGCATAGACTTAAGGGCAGGTGGAGACAGGAGGGGTGGGGGAGGGGAAGGGACCTGAGGCTGCAGGGGGCAGAAACAATGCAGAGCAGTGTACCAGGGGGACAGGGGAAACAGGCCTGAGGCTGCAGGGGACAGACACAAAGGAGAGGAGAGGTAAGTGTGGGAGGGACAGGTGGCTGGGGCCAAGCTACCTGCCTGCCCCACTGGCTTTACACTACCTGTTCCCCTACTGCTCATCTCCCACTGCTCCCTCTGCCTGTCCCCTGCTTCCCCTACACAAGTCCCCCCACTACCTCCCCTATGTCTGCTGCCTTACCACCTGCCCCCCACTACTTTCGCCAGTCTGTCCCTCCACTGCCTCCCCCCCACCACCTTCCCCATGTCCCCACCACCTGCCCCATTACTAACCCCCTTATTGCCTGTTTCATCACCACCTGCAGTTGGGGGTGGGTACAAATTTGAGACAATCTTCCAATAATTAGATTCTCTACATGGAAAATTATAACAAATGTGTACATTTTCCATGTACTGAATGTTATTATTAACTGAATATAAGATGACCCCCTAAATACAGTATTTCATCTTCATTTGTTCAAAAGATGGGTAGCTCTGTAATATAAGATGCAAAACTAGACTGTGAAAGGTGGAGGAAGGATACTGTTTTGACTATTTCTAAAGGTCACAATGCAAAATCAAATCTGGGGATGTGTCATGGTTACTAGAGGGACTATAGTCAAGGGGCCATAACAAGCATCATAAAAAGTTACAAGTACTAGCCTGGTTACCTGGACATTAAATTGTGAAGTCACATACTATAGCTAGAACTAGCTTATCATAAACTGTAGGAAGAAAAAAAAATTACTGGGTGTGGGGCAATAATAATAAAGCAATAAGTTACCTGGTGTTGCCATTGCAAAATGTTTCCAATGCCTTTTTTAAGACCACAAACCACAAACTTTATTATGTAGCTTCATGGAGAACAAGTCTTTCAAATAAGCTACAGTTACATGCCAGTGATGTGTAAGGTGGGGAAAAAATACTACAGGAGTCTGGAAGGGTTGTTTAGAGCTGTCAAAAGAGAAATGTGATTCCAGACAGCAGCAGGATTTTCAGTGGAATCCTTCTTGTCCTTAAAAGTTGGCTACACCTTACAACTCAAGGGTGGCCAGTCTACAGCACCTGGGCCATAGGCAGCCCAGCCTGTGTGCGTGGCATAGAGCAGCTTAGATAGGGTAAGTATTATCAAGCCCCTTTTATAAATTCATGCTGCATCCACACCTTGAATACTAAGCCCAGTTCTGGTTCCCCCACACCTCAAAAAAAGAAGACAGAAGAACTATAGAAGGTCCAGAGAAAGGCAACAAGGATGATCAGCAATATGGAGGGCCTTTCATATGAAGAGAGACTGAAGAGGCTTAGGCCTATTCAGTTCAGAAAAGAGATGCTTGAGGGGGAACATGATAAGCATTTACAAAAGACTAAATAGCAGAAAGAAAGTAAACAGGGATGGTATGATTTGCTCTCTCACGATACAAGAACTAGGGGTCACAAAATGAAACTAGCAGGTCGTAAGTTCAGAACAAACACAAGCACGTTTTTCCACCCAGCACATCATTCACGTGCGGCACTCACTGCTACCGGATGCTGTGGAAGTGCACAGTTTAGCCAGATTCAAAAAGGGATTGGAAAATTCTTGGAGAAAAGGGGGCATCCATTGCTACTGAGCACAGGAGTTAGGGACACTGCCTCAGTGTAAACTTCCTAGACCTTAAATGCTGGAGGCTGCAAAAAAATAGGGGAACAGGGGGGAAAACCCCTGGTCATGCCCTGCCCAGTTTACTCTCCCTTTTCAGGATCTGCTCTCCGCCACTGGGTGACAGGGACCTATTGGATGTGCCAGACTATTGTGGGCTTTGGCCCACCATGAAACACTAGAAGCCTCCCTGAACAACAGAGGCCAGTAGGGACACACCAGTAGCTCTGGGGTCAAGGTAAAGGAAAGGCTGAAGTCTACGACAGACTGGTAAGGAGGGAGCTGAAAGCAGACACTGAGCAGAGCACACAGGCTGCCGCCCGAAACAGCGGGGAGCCCACGGACTCCTACCCCTGGCCCTACCAGGACGGGGCGCTCTTAAGGAGAGGGGAGAGGGTGCTGCCAGGTACTCACAGGCCTCGCTGGACGTGGGGCCGGGGTAGCTGTCGCACTCGTGCTGCGGGGAAGTGATGAGCACCTGCAGCTCCGCGAGCTCGGCCGCCATCGCCCGCCCACGGCCGCGCCGCCAGGAGAAGCCGAACACATAGTCGAAGTACCTGGGGCACAGGCAGCCGCCGTGAGCGCCACGCCCCGGCCTCGGCCCCTCCAGCCCGCGCCCCTCTCCGGCCCGCACCTGCGGAAGGCGTCCTGTAGCAGCGCGCAGCCAGGCCCGGCCGCCGAGTCCGGCCCGAGCCCGAAGCGGAACCGCTCAGGGGCCAGCTGCAGCCGCGCCGGGGAGCTGCGCAGCGCGCGGGGCAAAGGCCACAGGGAGCCGGCGGGAGACTCGCCCGGCGCCGGTGCCGCCTCCTGCGGGCGGCGGTACAGGCTGGAGGCGCCCAGTGCCACGGACACGCACAGGAACCCCCACGCCAGCGCCACCAGCCCCATGGCTCTGCCCACGTCCCGCGGCGCTGGGGTTGGGGTTGGGCAGGAGCCGCGCTCAGCCTCCCGCTGTCACGGGATCTGCCGCTCCGCCCTGGGGGACAGCCCGAGCCGCGGGCCCGCCTTGGAGCTGCGTGGGGGCGGGAGCAGGTCTCTCCCCGCAGCCCCTTGTCGGGAACCCCCGGGGAACCGGGGCTGGAAGGCGCGCAGGGATCGTTTATAGGGTGGCCATCGTAGAGGACAGTCCGGTTGTCCTCTGTCCTCATACGAAACCCGACTCTTTTATGTCCTCTGCAAGTGAGGCTGCAAGTGAAAGAGAAACGAAGGGGGGGGGGGGACGGGAATTCTTTCTTCAAGAGAAAAATAGTGGGCATAAAGGTGTCAGGTTTTGTATCCAGAGAGGGCAGAATAGCAGAAAACCAGAATGTCCTCTACAAGGCCACCCTAGTCATCTAGGCTGGCTCCTGCCTTAGGCACCACTGCCCTGACCCAAACCCACCCCTAGAAACCTGCAATTTGGTCTTTTTACAGACCTGCAGTCAACCTGGACACCTCAGGGACATCTCTAGCAGCTTCAGGCCCCACTGTTGAAGGTCCTGAGGCTCCTAGACATGGGCTTGAGGCTGGGAGTGGTTTCCCCAAGGTATGGGGCTCAGGCCTAAGGTAGAGCAAGGCTGGCATGGGTTTGCTCTCTTGCACCTCTCCTGAGCAGTGAGAGGGGTTAGCCACATTGGCCTCAAGTCAGGCTGCAGACAATGTAGAGATGCACATTCAGGTGCAAACATGTAACACTTTGAATGCTTTACATACCCTCTAAACCCCAAGCATCTAGACATGCAGGCCATGTTATCTGAACATCTTAATAGCACACCAGGAATATCAAATACTGTTTTGAGCTGGTCCTCCTTGAACCAGTTCAATGCTACGAGTGGGCAAAGAGCATTCTGTGCCTAGCATCTGCCCTGTCCTCCAAGCATCCCAGCACCACTCCTTGTGCCTCCACACTCATGCAAGGCAATGGGGCTGCTTTGAGGTGCACTGCAGCCAGGACTCTACTGCCCAAAGATCTAGTGCCTGCAGAGATGGGGAAGCAGAAAGCCTGTGTCATTTTCACTTCCCTGCTAGGGACTCTCATTTTGGGTAAGGAGTAGTCAGGTTCTGGGGAAGGTGGTCTTTGTATCCTCCTGGTGATGGTGAGTGCATGGTTGTGCCCATAACAGTAAACACCTGTCAATCACTGGGTGGTTGTGGGGGGGAAACAGAGCCATTGCACAGTGGACACTTAACAGAACAGACTGGCTGTCAAATTCCTGCTCCCACAGCACCAGGAAACACTTAGTCTCCAACCCCTTTTCTTCTGTCCCCTTGTGAGGGCTCCTGGGGAAATTCTAAGCTCTGACCCCTGGAAGGCTTGATTGTTTGAGTACTCAACCAACCTCTAGTGGTGGTCTGGCAGCAATACAAGCCCTGAAAGGTAAGGGTTCTACTTAGAAACCTCAGCAGTGTATGTGTGGTCAACTACCATCCAGGAGCAATTGTGAACCAATTCCCAACCAGTGATGTTCTTGGAACAGTTAAACTGTTTTGTCTGTCTGCACCCCGAATGACAACCTAAATTAGAGGTGCATAAGCCCCTTAATGAAGGGGGAAAGGAGTTGGGGGAAATGTCCCAACCACTGACTTGGCAGGGGTGAAAACACCAGCTGCTGCCAGAAGCTGTGCTTTGTGTTTGTTTGTGATCATCACGGTGGCAACTGGAAGTCCTTGCTTCAGCTTTGCCCTGGGTGCCCAACTGTGTCTATACACTACTGTGCATAAGCATTCATGATTCCCAAGCTCGCTTTGCTTCAGCTGGTTAAGTGAGCTAAGGCTCATGAAAGCTTATGCATCTCTGATATAGTTAAGTGCCTCTCTACCCTGCCTTCTTACAGGAAGGACAAGGAGCCAGCTACCACTTGCAACCACAGGTAATTTCTCAGGTGATAGAGGCCTATATTTATGTAGGTGAAGGTATGGGCTTTTAATCTTACCCCCTCTTACATGTATTTATTTATCTGGTAATTGTATCTGGTTTATGCAGCACATGACTGCATTATAATCTCTTGCTTCATCAAAACCTGAGGAGAGGAGAGAGAAATTCTGCATTGCACTGGGTCAAGTAAACAGTATCTATCGTGATGTGCAGTGGAACAACCACTGATGTTAGTAGATTTCCACAGACATCAAAGGAAGAACTTGGCCTTTGTAAGTTTATATGCTATGTGTTCAAGCCATTATTGCTTTTATAAGTCAAAATAAAAATGTGCTCCCTTTTGAGGGCCACAACTACTTCAGTTTTGTCCTGTTCTGTCTTCAAGTTCCTTGTCCAAAGTGTTTGTCGTATATCCTACCATCTACTACAATGCTGTGGATCAGTAGTTTTCTAATGGATCTTTTCTTGTGTCAGAAAAGACATTGCTCAAATTGAATTTGTCCATAGGAATGTGATAACTTTAGCAAGTTTTCTTCTTAGAATTACCATCAGTTTTTAAAATGTGCTCTGATAAAAGATGAAATGTTCTATTTCAGTTTTATCAGGACTATTTCCATTTTTCCTTTCAAAATGTCTCGTTTTCACATACATTTTTATTGCAAGAAAAATCTAAATTGGGATGAAGAATTCTGATTTTATTGAAATATAATTTTTTAATATTTTGATTCAGTAAAAATAATTATGTTCCAGTGGAACAGTGCAACAATCCTCCTGTGTGCAAGATACTGAAGGTTTGAGGATTTAATCATTTTAAGCATTGCACAAATAGCTGGATGGATAGATAGCCATGTATCTCAATTACAAGATAACAAGGCATTTTATAAGCAGCTTCTTAGGGAGGACACAATTAGCAAACAAAACATGAATGAAAATGTTGTAACATTGGGGAAGTTTTGTTGAGATCCGAATGGCATGTGAGGTTAGAAAGTGACAGCAATGTGAGCCCCTTGCTTTGGACTGCCGTCCTGCCTTGGTTGAGGAAGAGGATACAGACCTAGAAAATGAAATGGTTGGCAAATCTGTGCTGTTGAGAACTGCCTGATCTTTAAAATCAGGTACCAAAGACATTCAGAAACTCTACTGAGGGAGCATAAATATCTGGTTATGTATAGTCTTATATGATCATTGATAAGTCAGTTAATAGTGGGTCATCACCCTTTATGTTAAATAATCCTGTATTATGAGGAAAGTCGGACACACCATGTCTTCACTGAAATAGTTACAGAGGCTTGGAAGAAACACACACACACACAGAGGAAATTTAAAGTTTGAAGAACATGGTTTTGCTGTTCCCACTCTTGGTGCTCACAACTCCCCATGCAACTTCCTTATGCTTCATTCTCAAAGATTTAAAAAAAAAATTGTGGCATGTAATAGATCCCTCTAATGCATGATATCATTCCGGGCTGTTTAACTGGTAGCCCATGTGTTACATGCAGCCCCTGGAGGGTTGGCATGCAGCTCCCAGACTCTCGGCCAGCTGCCATTTCTCCTCCCCATCTGTTCCTGCTGTGGCAGCTGGGAGGGTGCTGGACTGCCCAAGCATATGGCAAAGAGAGCCTGCCTACACTGCATATGGGTGGTGTGTGTGGTCGGGAGAGTGTATGGGTGTGCCAAAGGAAATGCAAACTGCTTGAGCAATGGGGAGGAGGCCCATGTGGCTGGGAAACGGGGGAGCCAGGTTGCCCACATTGGCTGGTTGGGCGAGTGATGGCAGCTCACCTCCCTTCTTCTCTCAGCCACACACATCACACGGGGAAAGCTGGACTGCCTGTGCTTGTAGGATACACACAGCTGGAGGAGAGCTGAACAGCCTGGCTCCGCCTCCCAAACTGCACATGCAGTAATACCTATCCTTCCCTGCAGGGAGGGAGCTGGGCTGCCTTTGCTGGCAGGGGGGCTGTCCCCACACCCCCTGCATGCAGCTGAAACAGGAGAGAGCTGGGCTATATGGACAGTTAGAGGGGTAGGGGTGGCACTGGGCAGCCCACATGGCTGAGGAGACGCTGGGGGGGCATGCAGTCCCTGTGTCTGTGACCCATGTGGCATCCAACTCCTGGCTTTCTGGAAGTTGGACAATCCTGCAATAATGCAGTCACAAAGCTTCTTATCATGCGTGAATGACCTTTATCTGACTCAAGAAGTCTACCGGAGGTAAAGTGCTGCTCAACCTAATACTGTCTACTGGGGATGACCTAATCGGTGATCTAGTGATCGATGGGAAGCTGGGTAACAGTGACCACAATCTGATCACCTTCACCATCTCCCATAAAGCTGGCAAGTCAGTCAGCAACACAGAAGTCCTTGACTTCAGGAAAGCCAACTTTGACAAGCTCAGAAGGCTTGTCAGTGAGGCCCTAAGGGACCATGACCCCATGGGGAGGGGAGTTCAGGAAGAGTGGTTGCTCCTCAAGGCAGCAATCCTCAATGCGCAAGCTAATTCTATTCCATCTTGGAGGAAAGGCAGCAAGAGGGCACAGCAGCCCCCCTGGCTCTCCAGGGATCTAGCAGACCTCCTGAGGCTACAAAGAAAGGCCTACAAAGGATGGGATTCACTTCCAAGGAGGAATATTCTGCACTGGTCCAGTCCTGCAGGGAGCAACGCAGGAAACCAAGGCTGCAACTGAACTCCAAGTAGCTTTGAGCATCAAGGACAATAAAAAGTCCTTTTTCAGATATGTGGGGAGCTGGAGGAAAAGCAAGGGCAACACTGGACCCCTGCTGAACCAGTTGGGACAACTGACATCCGACACCCAGGAAAAAGCCAACCTATTAATTGGATACTTTGCGTCGGTCTTTCATCAATCCTATGGGACGCCCATGCCCACTATGGGACAGGGAGGTCCGGGTGAAGGAGATCCTCTGCCCTTCATCAATGCCGACCTCATGAAGGAACACCTGGAGAGGCTGGATACCTTCAAGTCAGCTGGCCCTGACAATCTATAGCCCAGGGTACACACGGAGCTGGCGAGTATCATAGCCCAGCCACTGGCACAGATCTTTGAGAACTCCTGGTGCTCTGGTCTAATGCCCAAAGACTGGAGAAGGCCAATGTGGTACCTCTGTTCAAGAAAGGGAGGAAAGTGAATCTGGCAAACTATAGACCCATCAGCCTGACCTCTATCCCAGGGAAGATCTTAGAAAAGTTTATTAAAGAGGTCATCCTTAATGGACTGGCTGACGCCAACATCCTGAGGGATAGCCAACACAGGTTTATTGTGGGTAGGTCTTGCTTGACCAATCTCATTTCCTTTTATGACCAGGTGACCTATCACCCAGACAAGGGAGACGAGATTGATGTCATATATCTTGACTTCAAAAAAGCCTTCAATCTGGTATCCCATGATCACCTCTTGGCACAACTGGCTAATTGTGGCCCTGGGTCCACGAGGACTTGCTGGCTGGGAAATTGGCTCTGTGGTCAGACCCAGAGGGTGGTAATTGATGGAAGTCAACTGTTATGGTGCCCTGTGACCAGTGGAGTTCACCAAGGCTCTGTCCTTGGATCCATATTATTCAACATCTTCATTAATGATGTGGACAATGGAGCCAGAAGCGGACTGGCCAAGTTCACTGATGACACCAAACTTTGGGAAAAGCATCCACACCAAAAGACAGGAGGGTGATCCAGGCTGACATGGGCAGGCTCAGAAAATAGGCGGACAAGAACCTGATGGTGTTTAACACTTAAAGATGCAAGGTTCTCCACCTTGGGAGGAAAAACCTGCACCATCCTTATAGGCTCGGCAGTGTTACACTGGCTAGGACTATGGAAGAAAGATGAACATGAGCCTATAATGCGATGCTGCAGCTAGTAAAGCGATCAAAATGCTGGCTTGCATCCCTAGATGCTTCTCAGGCAAATCCCAGGATTTCTCCCTTTGTACTTAGCCTTGGTGAGGCTGCACCTGGAGTACTGCATCCAGTTTTGGGCCCAACAACTCAAAAAGGATATGGAGAAGCTTGAGAAAGTCCAGGGAAGAGCCATGTGCATGATAAGACGTCAGGAAAACAGACCTGACGACAACAGGCTGAGAGCTATGGGGCTCTTGAGTCTGAAAAAGCGCAGGCTCAGGGGTGATCTGATGGCCACCTATAAGTTTATCAGGGGTGACCACCAGTATCTGGGAAAACGTTTGTTCACCAAAGTGCCCCAAGGGATGATGAGGTCAAATGGTTATAAACTACTGCAAGACTGTTTCAGGCTGGACATAAGGAAGAAATTCTTTACTATCTAAGTCCCCAAGATCTGGAATAGCCTGCCTTCAGAGGTGGTTCAAGCACCTACATTGAACACCTTCAAGAATAAATTGGATGCTTATCTTGCTGGGATCCTATGACCCCAGCTGACTTCCCTGCCTTTCAGGCAGGGGGCTCGATTTGATGATTTTCCGAGGTCCCTTCCAGCCCTAATGTCTATGACATCTATGAAATGCAAATTGTGACCTCTGATCTCAGGCACAATACAGTTGCACATGTGCATTAGCAAAGCATGTGTTCTGAGGGAAGGCATATGAAAATGAAGTTCAAGTCCTCTGCTGAAGTGTGAGTTAGTGAAATGCATTACGTGCTCCACATTAGTATTATGTCTTATTCTGCGGGAGGCAGAAAGAATGTTTGAAGATGAAAGTTCTGCTAATGGGAGTTATTAATGGGTGTGTGCCTGGCAAGACTTGTTATCAAAGATTCCTTGACCGTGACCCCCGAATGTGAGGCTTAGGTGGACCCAACCTCCCACAGAAACCGCAGAAAACCCTCATATTGGTTCACTTCTTCCATGGTCTCTTAGATTTATCTGGATGGTAGGGGAAGCCAATGGAACATTAAGCTCTCTGTATACATTCCCTACCATCTACCAGTTTTACGTTCCCCACTGGGAACATTCTTTCTTTATCTGCTGGCATTGCCAAGCTAACAGGCTTTCTCTGGCTCTTCATAACAGCTAAGCTAGAGGTCACTGGCTATTCAGAAAAAAGTTTCTGAGGAGTGAGGATGCCTCAAGCTTAGATGGTTTAAGGGAAATGTGTCATGACTTCTCTGTGCAACCTCTTCTAGTCTTCAATTTACTGACCTATTCGTCTCTAAACAAGAAGTAATCAGAAGAGCAAGTGGTACTTCTCAGTATAGTTTCTGGCAGTTTTAAGAAAAAGAAGTATGTATTTTTAAATACATTTTGAACTGTTACCCTTATACCATTGGAGATTCTGCATCTGAAGTAAAGAGGAAGTACATTTCAGAGATGTTTTTGAGGTTTATGTGGAACTCAGTATGAAGTAAGAAACTCAACACCACCAATCAAAAATGCTTCCCTTAAAAAAAAAAAAAAAAGACAACTAACCTGAGTTACAAAGGACTATAGATGGTAAATCAAGATGGACTCTTAACTATGGTGGCACATTTACACTTCCATATTGTTACTTTTACAACTAGCAAAGGCTGCTGCTGCTAATGTCATGTTCCCTTCTTTCTGGATTCTGGATTTGTGTTACTAAACCATAGATCAGCCTGGGAAGGCTGCTGCAACTTGAGCCCAAATCCTAGGGCTGAGCACAAATCCTGAGGAGGGGGAGGAATACGATGGTGGAGGGTTATGACATACCAGTGCCCTGCCCCTGACCATTCTGCTGCCCCTCACTGACAAGCCACACCCCCCAGCCCTGCCAGTGTCCCTCGCTCCCAAACAACAGTACCCTGCCCCCCACCCCTTGCTGGTGCCCTTCACTACCAACCCGCAGCCCCCTGGCGCTGCCAGTGCCCTGCGCCTCAACCCACAGTCACCCGTCTCGTCCTCTGTGCTCCCCACTCCTAATCCGCAGCCCCGGCGGCGCCTCTCACTCCCGATCTACAGCTCCCGCACCGCGAGCACACCCACCCGCGCTCTCCATTTACCTCGGTTGTCCGAGCCTGCACGGGGAGCACGTGACCCCAGACAGCCAATCACCTTGCCTGAAGCAGCCAGCCCCAGAGAGCAGAAAACCCGGACGTTTGCTGTTATTTTAAAAACCTGCTCAGATGGAGCATAAGGGTCAAAAAAAATGAGGGCATATCCGGGAAAACTCGGGCGCACGGTAACCCTATCTACATTGTCCCAACTTTTCACATGGAGACTTCAGCATGTACTAAGCGTACCAAGGGATACTCAGGAAAATCAGTACAAATGAACTATAGGTGTAAATGTAAAGTGGACCAGTGAAACCCCCTGCTTATATCCTTTTATTGCTTCTGGAAAGGAAGGTGCAGTTACTCTTTCAGCTGCATTTGACCTATCATCACCCTGGGTTGCGTGCAAATAAGCAGCTTTGATTAGGGTCTTTCCATCAGCTCCTGATCTAATTTCTCCTACCTTATCTTAAGCTGCACAAAAAGGAGAACAAGAGAAGTGAAGAACAAGGAAAAGGTCAAGGATAATAGGATTGAGTACTTGTCTCAGGTAAGACTTTTCTTGGAACAGTTTCACTCTTCTGTGTTGATTCATGGCTTGTAAACAATCATTGCCTGAGTTAAGATCCAGGAAATCAAAAGTGGCTGCAGCTCTACAAGATGAGGGAGTATTTTTCTGGAGATTTGTGCAGAGTTTGGCCCAGTGTTGCAGATGTAGGACACCAATAGAAGAATTGCTTATCCATTCAGAAGCATATGGCCATTGCCATCTGGACACTCACAGCCCTGACTGCTGTTGGTCTGTAGCCAATCAATTTGATAAAGGCAGCTTGACTTGTAATGAAAGTGTTTGATGCTATTAATATGGTACTGCCTCTCCCTGTTGTAAGGCGCCCTCAGGAAGTTATTGATGGTACTGCAGGTATGTGATTTTCCAAATGCAGGGGTGGGCAAAATACAGCCTGTGGGCCAGATCCAGTCCACCAACTGACTGGATCCAGCCTAGAGATGCCCCCACGGCATTCTGCATGGGACTGAACTCCACTAGCTTCCTCCAGGGCAGCCCACACATTGCTTTCACCCGCACTTGCTGGCCCAGGCCCAGACCAGCATGTGCAGCTTCCAGCGAGGCTGTTTCTGGTGCTGCTCTGCTCACCTTGCCTCCAGTGGGAGCTCCAGTGTCCCCCCACCCATCCAGAGCTATGCAGTAGGAGCAGGAGCAGGAGGAGGAGCCACTACTGGAGGTGAGGGGAGCAGAGTAGCATTTGGTTGGCTGTAGCCATACTGGGAACAGCCCTGCCAGAAGCTGTGTGCACTGGCCAGGGCCTGAACTGGTAGGGCTGTTCTGTTGCCTTTGCATCCAGCGGTGGCTCCTCCTCCTTTCCTTGCCCCTGCTTTGCAGTTCGGAGCAGGGACAGCTTGAGCCAGGCAACTTCTGCTTCAGCATGTAAGGCTCCACTTCTTCCCTACCCGCCCCCTGGCTCTGCTCTTTTCACTTCCAGTGGCAACTCCTCCTCCTGCTTCTGCCTCTGCTGCACGGTTGTGAGCAGGTGGGAGGAAGTTTCAGTCATGAATCTCCTTATAGAGGCAAGGGGATCACAGCAGCATGCAGCTGGCTGCAGCCACATTGGGAACAGCCCTGCTAGAAGCTGTGTGCTAGCCCAGGTTGGCAAGCATGGGCTGCCCCAGGCAGAGCTCAGCCCCGTGCAGAGCATCGCAGGGACAGCCACAGATTACACCACCCGGACAAGCTTTGCTGCACACCCTCCCCTCCTCCAACCCCCCACTCCTTTCAGTTACTCCCAGCTGGTCCCTGGGACCTAGCTCCCAGGTAGCCTCCTTCCACACATGCCTCCCCCCTCCCCAACCGGGGGCAGGACCCCAGCCCCAGCCCTGAGCTATCTCAGATAAGCAGGACCCCAGCCCTGAGCTGTCACCACCCCATGACCTAGACTCACCCTCCCCTTCTGCTCCAGAGGATTGCTTACCTGCCCAAAGTCCCATAGGGAGTTTTGGTGAGTTTTTGGGCGGAGAGTGCTGACCCAGCCCCCAACAGCTCATCAAAACCCCATATGTGGCCCTCTGGCCCAAATAATTGCCCACTTCTGTCCAACTGCATAGGGTCAATGATCAGAATCCACATTTCCATCATTTGTTCATTGCTCCAAGTCTGTGGTCATGAATAGAAGAGGTTCATTTCCATTGTGCTCCATGACCTCACTGATCACTACAGTAAATCTACCAATGTGAATGTGCAGTGGCCTGGAAAAGTTGTGAATTTTCAGGAACTCTTGCTTGTTTTCTCTAATGAAAAACGTGTTTTGCTAAAACTGGGATACTTTGCTTGCCCTCTCCTATGCTAGCTGATGAGGTCTTTCACTGGAGTTTTGGATCATAGCACAGAACTGTCTAACTACAACTAAAACAGCTGCAGCTTAGCAGTAGAGTGTACCTTTGGGAGATGGAAGAGCAGATGATTTAAGTTTGTAGGGGAAAGCTTGAAGCAACTAAGTAATGCCTGCCTCTAAATCAAACAGCCTGATGTCAGCTGCAGACTGTGTGTGTAAAAGGGAGAGAGAGAGAGAGAGATGTAAAGTGTAGGTTCAGAAACTTTCAGGACACTTAGAAGAAGGCATCTCATAGCTTCTTCCAAATCAGTGATTCTCAACCAGGGTGCTGTGGCTCTAAGGTGCATTGAGATCCTTTCAATGGTGCTGTGGGGTGTCACGTAATGTTAGTACCATTAGGTGAACAAACATGATTGACAAGATAAACCTAGAAGAGATTTCAAATACGAGTCCTTAATGTTAAAAATATTCTGGCCTGTTGTGGTCTTCATGAGTTCTTTGCAGAATTGCTCTATTTTTTTAGTAGTCAAAAATTATTGTAAACTAAGATTTAGTGTTTTCCAAAAGATGCCTCAAATCTATCAAGGATTGCCTTGAGTCTGAAAAGGTTGAGAACCACTGTCCTAAACAGCAATCACTAGAGGCATGCTGTCAGGGATACCTTAGCATCTATTGTGAGGAAAGGTTATATTGTTTTAGTTACATTCTTCCCCTAACATGCTTTGAACTGCTTGTCTTGGTTCATGGGGCTGCAGTCTGTTGGGCTGTGTGAACAAGTCCAAAGTTCAGTGAGCTATTAGTGCTGTTTTGCAATGTGTTTGAAGCACATTGAGAGTTAACAATATTTGTGTCTTGATAATGGGATTGTGCAGAGTCTCCTACCTGGATTTTACTTACAACTGCAATATGCTTTGTCACTTGTACATAAAAATGCCATTTGAGACTTTTACTGATAAACAGGGATCTTGGGTTTTGTTTCCCACAGAAAAAACAGAGTAAAATGTGGATTTCTCCCATTACCAGAGTAAAACTCAGATTTGGCAGTTTTGTAATGAGCCCTCTGCAGGCTGGCAGAGTTCCAGCCTGCAAGGAGCTGGGAGGGGAGTGGAAGGAGGGCAGTTGGGGGAGGGGAGGGGAGAGGAGATGTGCATGTACATGGCTGCCAGGGGGAGCCTGGAGAGCAGCTCCTCCAGGAAAGTGGCAGGGATGATTGAGGGCCTCATAGCGAGGGAGTTAGGCAGGCCTGGGGCTGTGGCTGCTGTCCAGCCATGCAGTGTGTGAGGCTTGGGTCCACAATACATGGCTGCACAGCCCCAACAAGCAACAGGACGGGGCTGTGGGCAGCTTACCTGGGAGGGGAGGTGGGGCTGGTTCCCCACCACTGTGCACACTCCTGGGTACTGTAGGGGACCCATGCCCTCCGGATCTGTGCACAGGGTGGGGGCAGGAATGGGTTGTGGGTTTGGGCTCCCACCCTGCTGCCCTCCCCTGGGGCCTCCACAGCTTAGCAGGTGTGACCCAGCACTGTGAGCTCCATGCTTCCCCAGTGATGCATCCCTTATGTGCGTGGCAGCATGAGGTTGTGCCTCTTACTGCAGCCCTCCATCATGGAGCATCATGATGCCTCTTATTGCAGCATCATGGAGTGCTGAGTTGCATCCACTGGGCTGCAGAGACCAGGGGGGGGGGGGGCAGGCACAAAAAGGTGGGAGTCCAAGCCCTACGTACAGATCTGAGCAGCACAGGTTTCTCCTGGCCCCCAGGAGTGCACCAAGCAGTGGGGAGCTGCCCTACTCCCTGCCTGAGCCTGCAGAAGGGTGGGAGCAAGGCTCCACTCTGCTGCAGCAGCTGCTGCCTCCTGTCAGGGTCAGGGGGCTGCAGACACAGGTTTCTGGTCCCATAGCCCTGGCAGCTGCCCCCCCTCCCCTGCAAGGCTCAGGAAGCAGGTGATGTGGGTGGGGGTGAGGGGCACAAGCAGTGCCAGGATGCTGTGGGGGTGGGGAGTTGAGGAGGACAATAAAGGGCCAGAGGGCTGTGGATGAGGAACACCATTAGGGCTAGGAGGGTTGTGGAAGAGATGGGAGTGAGAGGCACCTGCAGGGCTAAGGGGCTCTGTGGGCCTTTAATTTTAAACCCCTCCCAAAATTGGTGATTAATCAGAGAATTTGCTTCTTTTTTTTTAAAAAAAAAAAAAAAAGATCGGGGAGAACTAGGATCCCTGCTGATAAAAGTATCTTCCAAGAATTTGTACTGATTAAAACATGTCTTGCTAATAAAATTTGCATGAAAGAGCAGAATTAAATGCTTGCTGAATCAAAATGCACTGTGTACTTGATGATCTAACTATGGAATGCTAAAGTTAAAATACAGTCACCTGAAAAGGATATTCTTTTTTATTTGACACACCTGGCACTTGAATGTGCTCTGCACTGGGGCTGAAGGGATAGCTGGTAAATAAGCTAGCTGTAGTAGGGTCACCTTTTGGAGTCCTTGGCAGGCTGGTATAGCTTGCACAGGTGACTGGGTGTAGAGAGTTGGAAACAGGAGAGTTGTATCTGGTAAATTAGCCATTGCAAGTATATAGATACAAATTTAAGCATGTGGAGCAAGACTAACTTAAAAGGAAGGAGGAGCAGGTCTTAAAAAGTGAACTAGCTCATCTACCTGCAAAAGCAGCATGTTGGGCCATGAAAAAAAGTATCAGCTGTATGACAGCATACAATACCAACAACTTTTAATAAAAGTTACTACACTTTTATTTGTAATGTGTACTTATCTCCCTGGCAGTACTGCTGGCAGTCTTTGAGGGACAAGGAAGACAGACTGAGTGTCCAGGTTGTGTTCTGGCAGTGAATAGTTGTCATCTGTCAGGTCTGTGTTTCTCTGGGGTTACAAGGAATGGTTGTCATCTCCCCGATTAAACAATCCTATACCATCAGTTTCCATCCACTGGCACTTCAGGAGTCAACATATCTAGCATACTGTTGTAACCTTAAGCCATACCTCCTCATCCAATGTTTAAGTCGGTGATTCTCAACCAGGGTGCCAGGGCATCCTGAGTTGCCATGACATCCTTTGAAGGGTACCAGGAAGTATGAGGAGATAAAGAATGGGTGAAGAGATAAGCAAATATGACTAGACTCAGGCTCTCCATGGCTGGCCACTCCTAACCAGCCCTTCTGCAAGGAGGTAAACACTACAGTAAAGCTAGTTTTTGTAGTAGGATGCTACTTAATTCACAAAAGTTAAAAGGGGACTGCCTTGAGCCTGACAAGGGGTGCTTTGGGTTTATAAAAGTTGAGAGCACTGTTCTAGATGAAGCTGTGCTGATGGCATGGATTGCTTCTGGAGAGGCAAAAAAACAAAGAACAAACACTAAACACAACGAAACACAAGATGTCTTAGAGACTACACATCAAAACACAAACTGCCTAATTGAGGCAGGGTGGAAAACAGGAAGATGGCTATCAGAACATGTTGAACACAGGCATGGCTGTATGAATATTACTGAGTCAGTTGGTCAGAGATGAAATTTTTACTGCTGCTAGCAGCAGTAAAAACCAAAAAAAAAAAAAAAAAAAAAACAAAACACACCACACCACACAACAACAACAACAACAACAACAACAACAAACAAACAAACAAAAAACCAAACAACAACCACCACACAACAAACAAACCAAACTAAACACACACACACCATAGTAACTTGCCCACTATATCATAGTAAGGAATTGTATTGTGTGAACAAACCTTCCTACATCAGTGCCTCCCAGTTTACAATGGAGTAAACTACCCACGTATACAGGCCTCAAGACAGAACTTCCATGGGAGCCCCTTGCTAGCATTGAATGCAAATGAGATTGGACCAGTTAGATATACATAGGTACCTGAGTACACCTAATTAAGGGTTTTTGTAAATTCCCTTTTTAAGCTCTAGAGAAGGCTTTAATCAGTCACATCTCAGCCATTAGGTGGTGCCATACCATCACTAAAGACAATGTTCCTGTTAAGTCCTTGTGGTAAAGCCATCTAAAACAACATTATTCTGTAGCAAAATAAACTCAAGAAGTCTTGACTGCTTCTTTTATTAACTAATTTAAAAGAATTATTTCATTAAGGGTTGTAGTATGGTTTTCCATTGTTTCCTCATGTTCTTGTATACTTCTTTGTACTACAGATTTGACTGTGTAATAGGCCAGAGCAAACAAGCTACTTATTCCATAGATTTTTGTTTTGAGTAGTAAAACAGTTTCCTAGATGTATATTATGATAAGATGATATGCAATACAAATATGTATTTGGCAGCAACTAACAAGGTGGGAGCAGACCAGTGGAAGTATTCTATGATCCCCAACTTGTATAAACAGAGGAAACTATAATTAGTGTTTTCCTTCACTGAAATGATCACATAGTTAACATTGCAAAGGCAAGAAAAATAATCCTGTGAATAATAGAAATTAAGTAAGATCCATTCACAGCCTCTCCCTCTTTTACATCCTTGGCAGATAATACACTTCAGATTTTGTTCAGTCACCAGGTCTTTAGAAAATTTCTGATGTTTTCTCTCTACTAGTGAATTTATGGCCCTGGTATCCCAAGGAACACAAATGTTTGTTTAGTCTGGTACACGTTAAGAACAGGTCTAGTCCTTTGTTCAGACATAGTCTGATCTGATGCAATTCTAGTGAAATAAGGGCAGGTAAGACGAGATGTAGACAGAGACAAGAACTGGGAGCAGACTGAAGAAGGTGGTCTGAGCACAAAGCTAGACCTGGGGAGAAGACTAACTGAAAGGAACAGTTGTTCAACTGTGCACAGCCCTCCTGCAGGACCCTGTGCCGCGGTCTCCCCAAGGCCCCCTTCCTGTGCCAAGTTGGCCCAAAAGGGCACTTTCACTTCTTGGCCACCATGTCTTTGATGGAAATATTATATATATGGGAGGCTGCCTTCCCATCCCCTCATATGGCTGGCTGTAACATCTGACCCTGGGGACTCCTTTGTGGGTCCCGTTCTATAATGGGTGTTGCTAGGCACCCTAGCCTTATGGGCTATGCGTGGCTCCAGCCACCCCTTTACCACACTCCAAGCCTCACAGATGGAACTGATGTTGTTCATTCTGGGCCTTGTTATAATTTGGCCCTCTGGGGCTGGGGTCTCCACACTGCCATGAATCCCCTATGAGGCCTCCTCTATCCCCTTATAGCCTCACCCAAGCCACCAGTCTTAAACAGTAAGCAAAACACAAGCCCCTCAGCTACAACATAAACTGAAGCCACCCATCTATAACAATGTTGTTCAAGCCACCCCAGGGAACACGCCATCCTTTCCCAGTCTCAGGGCTGTACCTGAGGTCAGGCCTCTTCTTGCTGCTTGATCAGGGAAAACTCTTTCTCCCTTAACTGCTGGCAGGGAACTGCTCTCCTAATCTCAGCCCCTAGGGGTTATAAGGGAGCCAGGCCCTTTCAGTCAGCTGACCGCAGGCAGGTGTGGGTCGCTTGCTAACTCCAGTTGCCCTGGTGACTGACAGCTGGGCTCCTTAATCACTGCTAGGGCTCTTTCCCTAGTAGTTCCACTCTAAGGAGCAGGGTACCTAAGAGCTCTGTGACAAACTGCTACGCACACAAATGTGACTTGGGACGGTCCACAGCTTTTGCTTTGATGTAGGGGCCTACATCAAAGAAAGTAGAATGGGAAGAGATCTCACAAGGAGGCAAGATCATCCCTGACTAAACCATTCCAGCCAAGTGTCTGTCTTAACGTGCTCTTGGGCTAGGGACAGACATTACACCCTTTAAGGCTAGGGACAGAAGCTACACATAAACCAGTTTAAGTGATCAGAAACTGGTTTAAACTTGTAACAGAATAAAAGTTCAGTGTTTATAAACCAGTTTCAAAATGGTTGAAACTAGTTTAAGATAAAACTGGTTAAATGTAGAATCAGACTTTGGTGAATGAAGTCAAACTGGTTTATGGAACTTCTGTCCCAGATCCTGTCCTAGCTCAAGTTAAATCATAGCCCCCCAGTATCCCAGGATGCTCTTTAGCCCTGAGCTGGGCTGTGCAATCTACTGGAGCAGAGCAGGGCTGCTCCCACCCCTCTGCTTTCTAACAGAAGCAGTGATAGCTGGCTGACAAGGGGTGGGGGTGGGAAACCCTGCTGGGGATACAGCCCAGCCTGCCTCTTGGGGATGGAGCAGCTTCTGCCAGTCTTTTCCCCACTGGAGTGAAGGGGGTAGGGGCATGGGACAGCAGGCTCAAGTGGAGTGGAGGGAAGGGAATGAAGCCACACTTCCTTCGCTCTCCCACTTATACCTAGATGTATAAGATGGGGTCTGCCCAGCTTTCCCCCCTGTGCCGGTTCACGGTTCGAGTGGTGGGGACAGACAGTAACTCAGGCAGCACCTCAGGTGGCGGGGGGGGGGGGGAGGAGGGGGTGCGGGTTAAACCCACCCCTGCCTTTCCTCTCTCACCAGCCTGGGGTCCCAGCATGGGTGCCAGTGGGAGAGGGGAGGCAGGGGGGTTTAATCTGTGTCCCTCCTCCCCTTCGGTTGAGGCGCTGCTTGGGCTGCAGGTTGGCCACACCCTCTGCCACTCGGGAACAAACCTAGCAAGGGCTACTTCCCCCTTCCCCCTCCAGGTACACCCCAGCTGGAGTCCCTGCAGTCCGGGGTGGGGGTTTAAACCCCTCCTCAATCATATTCAGTGGCCTGCCGGGGCCTAACTATGCCCCCTCCTCAGCTCTGCTTCCCTCCAACCTTCTGGCCACTGTCAAAGGGAAGGGAGGGCTCACTAGTGCCCTCCCAGTTTCTAGCTTGAGCCACTGTCGGCATGTGGCTGCATTTCCGGAATCAAAAGTGAATGTCTATTCACTTGATTCTTGGTTCAATCTATGCAGGTTAGACTAACCTGCAAAGATTGAATCAATTCAGGTGCAGGCTTTTTGAATGTCTGTACTTAGCCGAAAACTATCACAATTTCCCTAGGTAGCCTGTTTCAGTGCTTGACCCCTCTCAGAATCAGCAAGTTTGCCTAATCTCCATCTTAAATTTCCACTGCTGCAGCTTGAGGCTATTGTTCCTAGTCCTGTGCCCTATAGCCAAAGAGAAAAGTCCATCCTCTACCCTTAGGTATTTGAAGACTATTATCAAATCACTACTCTGTCTTTTCTTCTCTGTACTACAAAACCCTAGTTCTTTCAGCCTTTCCTCATAAGTCCTGCTTCCCAGGCCCCTAATAATTTTGTTGCTTTGTGTTGGACATGGTCCAAACTGTTCACATCCTTTGTGAAAGTGTGATGCCCAAAAGTGGACACATTGGGATTTTTTACATGTGCTGTGGGACGCAACACAGGGCACTTTAATCAATGAGCAAGCATCATGTGTATCAGTGTTGCTGCGTGTCTCTGTACTGACAAAATGGTGGCAGGGCATTTGGAACTAAAGCTCATCAAATGTGTTTTAGTTCAAAGGGTCTCACCACCATTTTTTCAACACAGAGATGCATGGTGACATCGATACACATGATGTGGAAGACTGCTGAAGCACATCACTTTTCATGCTCCAGCAGACTGGATTAATTGAGTGTGCTGGATTTATAGTGTGCTAGAGTAGACTCTGTGCATGGGTATAGGAACCCAGTACTCCAGGTGAGGTCTCACCGATGCTGAATAGAGCAGAGGAATTATTTCCCTTGATTTGCAAGTGACACTCTTGTTAATTAATCAACCCAGTAGGCTGTTGACATTTTTGTAACAAAAGCGCACCATTGACTCATATTCAGAATTGGTCCCTTAGGTCCTTCTCTACAGTACTGCAGCTTAGCCAGTCGTTCTTCAGTCTGTATTTATGAATGCAATTATTCTATCCCAAGTGCAGGACTTTGCACTTGTTTTGTTGAATCTCATCTGATTGACTGTGGACCATTTTTTCAGTCTATGTAGATCCTAGCCTTTCCCTCCAGAATGTCTGCAACTCCACCCAGCTCCATGTCATCTGCAAATTTGCTAAACACATGCTTAAAGTTAAACAACCACATAACATGCACGGAAGTCAATAAAATGTTCCTAATAGCTATTACTTTTTCTACCAGGTAGAGCAGTATGTCTTGTAGTAACTTCTCAAATGCATATTCTTCCTCTGTATAGTGGTAGCTTATCCCTCTTTCACTGAAGGTCAGGCTGTCAGTGGGCTAATTTTCATACGCTGTGGGGTAACAGCATACCTGCAGGCAGTTATCCTAAATAGCAGGACTGCTGTAAAACCCTGAAAACTTTACTTCACGGTAACTTGTTTATACACCCTTGCCTCTAAGCATATATTTAAATTAAGCAAGTGCACCACTACTTTCCTGACCAAGGGTTTGTGTGGTCTTTGTAACTGGTTAGTTCATATTATTTTCCTCTGTATTAGTGCAGGATTGTGATTTAGATGAGCAGCAATGCATGTCTACAGCAAGGTCAGTAAAGGACAAACACAAAATATCCCATGTTCTGGGATCTCAGATACAAAGCCAAATGTATCCATCCTTAACTCCAAATGTACTTCATTTTGGGAGAAGGGGAGGATTTTGAAGAGGGCTGAATTAGCCTCTTAAGGCACATGCCTTTTTAGCATAAACTTTGAATGATTACAAAAGAGAACTGCTTTGTGGAGCCATAAAGGCACCAATGGATACAAACTCCTCATAAAATGAAACAAGAACATGTGTCAATATTACAGTCCATATGCAAACAGGACACTGAGAATGTGTGAAATAAGCAGTTATAGTACAGCATAAAACAAAAGAGACTCAAATCCCATGACATGGACTGGAAAGAAAAGAAAAAAAGGAAGATGTTATCCAATGTAGGCAATGCAAACGCAGAACTTTATTTTACTCCTCTCTCCCAAAATGTGCAAACAGCTGCTGTATCATCCTATATGACAGAAAAAAGCACTATTAAAAATGACCGATTCTTTTGTTGGAGGGTTGTTGGTGTCAATATATGCTCTGTCCATAAAAATCAATAGTGGAATCAATAGTGGAAGATAGCCAGGTACTGCTGGTAAGTAGCATTTGAGGCTTGAGAGCTGCCATATTCTTTTAGTTTGCATGTGGGTTCCATTTGCACAATGTGGCTATTACATTTTTAGCCAGTATTATGGCTAGAGAGCTCTTTGTACCCTTTTCAAAAGCACTTTGAGTTCTACAGATTGAAAATGACAGAAAGGTAATAAATGTAATTATTTTTTATTTTGTCTTTGTAAAGTTCCATTTTGGCACAAAGAGAAAAAGGGAAAAATCGGAGATTAAACTTGAAAGTAAAGTGCCATATTTGAGTTATCTTATCTTTATATTGCAGTAGTTCTTGAGGCTTCAACCAAATTGTTCTAGATACTGTGTTGTTCTAGACAATGTAAGAATGAGTGAGTGCTGTTATCATTGGAGATGGCAGGACATTCAGCAATTTAGAAAAAAAAGGATTATTAATTGTATTTAGATTAGCAAGAGCCATACAGAGCATTCCAACTAGTCAGGCAGTGTTTCTTTGTAGTATTATTAAAAGGGGCAATTCATCATATGTTTTCAAGTAGAAAAACATTATTTGCCAGCCAAGCTGCATAGATAGTCTTTTTGCTGTTACTGAACATGGACATTCTCTCTTCTTTCTCTCGCTTTCTTCCCCTAGCCTCACTCCTTTAGTTTTATTTGTTTGATAGTTGTATCTAGATGTTCCAAAGAGGAATGAGGGGCCCACTTGGGCTAGGTATCATACAAAAAATGGGAATAAGAGAGGGCCTGCCCAAATGTCTAATAAACAGAACAAATAGAGATATGGAAGGACAGTGTGAAAGTTAGGTGGTTACATAGACTAGCAGGTGTTATGCCATTTATATCATTAGTATCTCAGATGCTTTTCTTTTTTTATACAAACTTTATAATGAATCCAAATTTAAGTAGTAAGTATAACATTTAAAAATTCTCAGTCCCTTTTGGCATTGGTGTCAAACTAATCCACCTTTGGGGCCAGTATGGAAAGGGCTCTAGGCTCTTTCTCTTTGTGTTGATGCTGGCATACTGGGCTGATGTGATAAGGCATCCAACACAGCACATGCCCAGTGTCCCTCGTACCACATGCAGATTGAACCCTAGAGCAGGGCTGGCACATTGTGTGTGCTGGGCTGAATGATTCAAGTGTGCTGTCCACAGCACAGAGGGCCAGGCTGGGGTGTATGCTCCATGTGGCACTCCACCAAAGTGGCCCTATGTGCTGGCTGCAGAGTGGCTCAGTCCAGACCAACCCCAGACAGGGCACACAGAACTGATCTGATGCAGATGTCTCATACAGTGTGTACCCTGTGCTGGCCTCTGGTGCAAGGTCCCATTTTTGCACCAAACCAGCTCTACATGTTGCTTCCAGCATGTGGGGCTGATTCAAGACTCACAGGCAAGATCATAGGGCTCCATGGACTGAATCTGCCCTGCAGGCCATATATTTGACATCACTTCCCTAATGGATGCATAAAAGCAGATTTTTATCTTCCATCACCAGTGCTCCGTTAATCAAAGTCAGTTTCTGCAGAAGATAGTTTTGTCTTTTCTTCTCTTCCTTCCAGTCTCTGACAGCTTCTTTACATTTCATAGTCAGTTAAGCTTTTGTGTTTCTTTCTCTCTATACTGCTTAATTGAGCCCCTCTTTTTCTTCAGAACTCTGCATAATATACAGGAGTGTAACTAAGTAATGCTGACTTGGAGAGAGATTGAAAAATAGTAGCTGCTAACTAGAGCTGCATGATTGTGTCAACAGCGCAGTAGCGTTTGGAAGTCACCACTACCTCTGTGAATTATAGCTGTCCTGGGTGCCCAGCTGACTTGTTGTGGGTCTGATAATTCAAGGCTCAAAATCTTCTACCCCTGTCTGCTTTAAATTTTGAACTGATACTAAATTTATTCTCAATGGTTAGCTCATAGAATTTGCACTTTCCATCAGTGTTTGAAAAAAGTTTCCCAAACTTTCTGATTTGGAGACAGGAGAAGATTATTTTTCAGCAAACTTCAAGAACTTTCACCTAGTTTCTAAGTAAGTGTCTTTATTCCTTCACCACTTTAGAGTATTGACTTGATAGGACAACTATTACTAACACTTCCCAAACTTTTTTCAACCAATCAGTGATTTTAGGGGTCTTCTCTTTCAAACTTTTGCAGTTGCAGTTCTTGCAGCCAGTAGAAGATGAATGGTCAGTTCCCTCTGACTCATATATTGAAGAGTTTTCAGGAAGGCTCAGAAGGAACACTACCATGGGGTTATCTGGTAGATGGCATCATATTATTTCCGTTATTTTGTCTCCAGTCTTTTTCTAAAACAATTTTATTATCTTCACTATGAAAGTTTAACTAGATTGAGAAATTTCAGTGGATCATTGCAGGGAATGTTTTCCAGTGTTCAGATCTTTCATGTAGCACAGGAGTAGGCAAGGGCTGTTCCATGGGCCAGATCAGGCCTACAGCCGACTCCATTTCCCAGCAGCCCCTGCATGCACTACTTTGGCCAGTCTCCATGTAGACCCCAGGCACCTAGGATTGTGACAGTCCTGCACTCTCAAGGCCTCCATGCACTGGCAGGGCATGTGGTTGGGCAGGGAGCTGCTCCAGGGCTGGGGATGAGATCTTGAGGAGGTGACAGCATGGGACAGAGATGGGGCAGAGCCACGATCTACTGCCTTCACTCCCTTGTGATGAGCCTGGGTTCTGTGGGCAGGGGTATGCAGGCAGCGGATTGCAGCTCTGCTCCAGCTCCAGCCCTGCACTGTCACCAGCCAGTTACTCTACCAGTGCTGTTCTTGGCCGCTCTACAGAGACCTAGGGCCCTCTGCTCCTGGGGTCTATATGGAGCCCATGGGCAGGGGCTGCTGGGAGATGGAGTCCAGCTGCTTGCTGGAGCCACCATTTTGCCCATGCCTAATATAGCACCTCTCCAATTTTTTTTTACATCTTTTTAAGGTGTGGATACAATCCTTGGATACAGTATTTCAGTAGTGCTCTCCCCAGTGTTGCACACAGCATTACTGTTTCCCTACATCCACTTAATATCTTTTTTACAGCCACATATCATTGTAGCCCTTCAGGCTAAACTTCCTACTGAGCAGGAGGCTATCAATCCTGATTTATGGGAGACAAGAGCAATGGGCCCATTGAGGAGGAGACTCCAAGGAGAGCAGATATGGGAGTGTGAGCACTGAGTGTGAGGCTGAGAACACAGGAAGAAGCCCTGGGTGGGAAAGCAGGTCAGTTTGACTTAAAGAGAAGTTTGTCTATTGGTTTTGGGGTCTCAGGTCTGGAAACCTACAGGACAGGGTAGGTGCAGGATCTTTTCAAGCTGCCATTTTGTGAAGGGCTGGATGTTTCTGCCAACAAGTAAAGAAGGGTCTTATCAGGGCCCCAAGAGGGTTGGAAACCAAGTAAAAAAATAATAAAAAGGCAGAGAACAAAGCCTGAGAAAATGTGCTGTCTGTGGCATTAGTCAGAGGCAGGTGAGTTTTGTGTTTTCATTTTAACCCTACTCTGGAAGAGGTAGATTTTCAGCCAATACGTAAGTCACCTCAGTGAACAAAGAGCACTGGAAGCTGAAGATCAACCATCTTAGGGGGGAAAAGGTCCAAAGCCAGGTTGAGGTGAGGTCCTATGAACCATAGTCTTGTCACAATTTATCACTACATCTGTAAACAGCAATGAGTTCATAGTTTTGTTCAGATCATTGATAAAAATATTGAATAGCACTGCAATGAGAACAGATCGCTGTGGAACTCCACTAGAAAATGGTTCGGAATTACCTGCTTATAATTATATCTTGAGATCTTCCAGTTAGTCAGCTTTTACATACAGTATTGATTTTCTGTAGTACCAGTATTTTAACCAGAATGTTTGAATAGCACTCTGAAAAAGTAGTGCATTATATGAGAGTTAGGGATTATTAAATGCATTTGCCAGTGGGTGGTGCATATGGGCATTAAACGATTGAATGCCTGCTAAGAAAGCAGACAGAACAGAAAGATCCAGGAGAATGATTGTCTCTTTGAATATGCAGTTTCAGTTTCCAGAATTGTCACGAGTTGTTGAATTGCACATCCACATTAGTGCATTGCTTATGTATTGTACTTAGTTCCTGAAACTGCCGTTATTCACGTGCTGCATTTCATACATACAAGTAATTTCATTGACTGGGAAGCATGTGTATAGGTGTTTGCAGGGCCAGAGCTTTAATTAACAATATATTTACAAACACCCTCTTTCTGCAATGCTCCTTTTCCTATTTCAAATCTGACCTTAAAGAAAAGTTTTGATTTTAAAATGCAATAAGAATGCATGTGAAAGGTTCATATTATTGTTTGTATGGGAGCAGTGAGAGGACATTTTAAATTTGTCAGATCCACCTTGTAAGCATCGTTCTCTTTCTAATCTGTCACTGACACAATTACAGATTGTTAATCTATTTATTGCCAATGCAAACACTGTGGTAATAAGTAAATAAATTAAATGGTAATCTCCACTTACCTCTAAGCAAACTTTAAGAACTGAAGAGACAGTGAGGTCTCATGAGACTGAAATTTCTTAATACATTGTAAACATAATCAAAATTTAAATCTTTTGCAATATGTGACCAGAATACATGCACTGATGCATTATTTTTGCTTATTCACTCACTTACTGGATAATAGCCAAAATTTACCACCTTTCAATGTGACTAGTGATTTTACTTAGTTTTTAAAATCTTATTCATTGGGCCAGGGTCTCTGGTACATACTGCTTGCTTTGTGCTGCCTTTTTTAGTGATAAAGCATGACTATAGATGTAGCTTAACCAGCTTTAAACCAGAAGATTTACGGTTGTTTTGTACTGCCTAAATACAGTAAAATTAATGTTTTCTGGCATTTTACTAGCCAGCATACTCTATTAATCAGCACCATGCTGTCACTGCGCTGCCATCATCCGCCACTCCACCCTGCAACCCCCCCCAGTACAGCCACCACCATCCACCACCTTGCACTGCTGCATGCAAGCCCCCACCTCCAGCTCCGGTGTTTTTAGATAACCAACATTTTTATATTCCTGTTATCCTCCACTCATGCCGGATAACAGAGATTTTACTGTATCAAAAACAGCTAGTGTACCAGTGAACTCTGCAATGATCACCCTGTCCAGTAAAGACAGCCAAGCATGAATGAAAACTAAACAGCAACCTTTACTGTGGAGCAGTAGGAAAGCCTCTGAAGACCCCTTGTCTCTCTCTAACTGACTGCTACCTGAGGAGCCATCTCCTACTTCCCAACTCTTTTAAAGTGTGTCCAAATTATAGCTTTTAATCACTACAAATCTAGACAATACCTGTGAAATGTTAGGAGGAAGTAATATGCCTTCTGGCCCCAAACTGCAACCTCTTAGCCTGCAGATTCTTATCCTGGAGACTTCCTGCATCCAGGAAGGGCCAAAATGTGGCTGCAAGTTTGGAGCCCATATTGCAATTTAAAGAAACAGATCAAAGTGATCTGCAAGCCAGGTAATCTTCAACATGAAGGCAAAGTCTGGGCATCTGCTGTTTCTCAGACCATTGGTTCAGAGTCTCAGTGAAGCCAGATGTTCAGGGCAAAGGCAAGTACATTGCGTACACAGGTCCACTTGGGGTAGTTTACTTGTGTGCTCTTTCCCCACCCAACAATCATAGACACTTTCCTATTTTAAATACCTCTGTCAAAGCATTAGTAAAACTTGGTTGCTTCTTATTCCTGATGTACTGCTTAGCCACTAGTGCATTGCTGAGTTATTGAAAGGAAAGAACTATCAGAGTTAAAGCAGGTGGGTGACACTTTCCTCCATGACCTCTTGTCAGGGATCTGTCAGAGTCTAGCATTGAAATCTAGTCCAAACCCACAGACATGGAACGCCCCTTGCCAAGAGATACTTCATCTTCAGACCTGTGATTGAACAGGGGCTCAACCTTTATGGTTTCTTTCTGTGAAGGTGTAATGTCCAATAAAGACACATAATTACTCGTTTTTTGGCTTGGTCTCAACAGCTGCCTACTTAGATCTGTGCTGTGGTTTTGCTTTATGTGAGGGGTACAGTCATACTTCTAATGTTTAGGAGTAAAGGAACAGTGCTTCAGTGAAGACCTTTGGCACCACCTATGCTAGCACGTGAATTTATCTATAAATATATGTAGATAGGGAAAGTTGTGCCTGAGACACAATAAGGACTGTGTATTGTATTTTTCCTAACTCTTTCCCTTTGCCTGTGCATTATTTGCTTCTGTTAATAGCTTTTAAGGCTACAGTCTGATCTCCTGCATAGCACCGATCACAGGACTCCACCTAATTATTTCACCTAATATCATGAATGTACTGTGCATTCACTTGTATGGTATTACCAGTTCACACTATTGTATCATAAGTCTCAGTCTATCACGTAAAGCCTTAGGTTCTGAAGTCATACAGTTCTGTAAGAATCACTTCTTTAAAAAAAAAAGATTTTAAGCCCTTGTCCTTATGGGGAAAAGTTTGAAAAGTAAACCTTAGAAGATTCAAAGAAAAAAAAAGACTCTAAAATGTATTATATCAAAATCTTTCATGAAGCTTAGCCAGTCCTATGAAATTTTTTAAGGCCCAACTCCTGATTTTTTTAAATGCTTGCAGTTGTCAATGCTACTTGCAATATTTCCAAATCAAATCACATTTGTTGCTTCATCCACTCTTAGTAGATATTACCTCCAATTTTCTGTGCCTGAATTCCCATGTGAAATAGAAACTAAGTGCATTGTAAAAGGCAGCCTTTGAAATGTTAGCCTATAATGTTATTCATATACCTCTTTTCAGTGTAATAACACGAGCTGAATTAAAGACTGTCCCCATCAAACATCAGTGTCATTTGACACACCATCAACCAAAATGCAGAGATGCTTCCTGTACCTTAACTTGTCATCTTCACCCCCTTGAAATAAATGGACTTCAAGCAACAGATTTGACAACACTCTTGTCTACAAGTAATAAAACATCTGGAAAATTAGACTAAATGGGTAAAACAGTTCTATGTAATAATATGTATCTGGCATCCATACAACCTCTATAAGCATGTTCTTTTATGGACCAGATGTGGTGTTTATGTGTTATGAAGAACAGAGGCATGTTCAGTCATGCTTTTTATTGCATTTAAATGCAAGGTATATTTTAATAACTCTCACAAGGAATTGTATCCTATTGATTAGAAACTGTCAATGTGTCGGCTATAAACTTGAAAAAAGTGAGTGAATCTGTCAGAAAACTTCAGGTATAATTTAAACAGACATTAAAATATACACTTATTGTGTGATGGCTTTAAAAAAAAAAGAAGAAAACCCTACTTATAAATTTTCACTTACTATTCCAATGAATGGGATCCATGAAACCTTTGATCTTAGAGTTGTTTATGTCCTTACTAGGGCTGTGTTCTGTTACATTTACAGCTCTATGAAATAATTATTTCTTTATGTTTATTCTTCAGCCTTTCACATTTTCTCGTTAAGATAATAACTTGTATGTAAGCCATCTGCACAATCTCTGTTTTTACAGTCCTGCATGGGGTTTCAATGAGTTGAATTTAACATGTGTGATAGAAGACTGATTCCAGTAATTCTGCCCACCTTACTTTTATGATGCTGTTTCCTGAGCTGATTTTTAAAAGTAGATAGCCCAGCTGTTTTAATTTTTAGCCCATTTAGCTCTGTCTACCTTTTGAGGCCTTTGCTATCTCCAGACATGACCATCAACCTGGCACCTACATCTACATTTCCTTGACTCTTTGATCTGTCTCCCATCTACCTATTTTCATCTGCTAAATTGTGACTATTGTTACATTCCTACTTCTAACTTCCTTCTTTCTTGAAATCTTTTTTCCATGTCCTTTATTCAATTATCTTTATCCTTAATTGAACTCTGCTGCAAATCTCTTTTAAACATTTTTATTAGGTAATTTTAAGTGCATCATGGTCTCACAAACAAATAACAAATAACACACAGGCTACATTTACAATTCCAAATAACGATTTTATAGACTGTTCTCTGGAAGCTACATAAAAGGAAGAGACACATAAGTTACAAAACAGAAAACACCACTCCAGGCCTCACAATATATCTTTCCTATTATAATAGATTTTACTATGGAAAAAATGCTATAGGGATGCTGGCTTGGTTGCTGTGGAATCTTCTTTTGCAAACTTCATGAGGGAGCCCAAGTAATATAATAATTTGCCTAAGTACTTTTTATGGGGATGAAAGCCAGAAATCTTGGAGCCATCCTTGACCCAGGGCTGACTGTTTCCTCCTTCATATTCTTTGTCTATCACTTGTCCATCACAGTCTCCACAGCAGTGCCAGATTTCTTCTGCACTTCAGCTCTGGCTCTGCTGAAATCCTTATTCATACTTGAATCATTTCCTGTTTCAACCATTTACATTCCTTCTTTTATGATCTTCCTAAATACCTACACTCCTAATCTTCAGGAGCTGTGCTAGACTGACTGCCTAGGTTCTTCTTTCATTCCATAATACCCTCTGTTCTCCCTCTTTACCCATCCTTACCTATCCAACTTTGAATTAAGTTTAATACTACCCTTCTGATTTTCAAAACTTATAATGTTTTCTCTGCCTGTCTGCCCCAAGGAGAGAGCTGTTCAGTTTGGTGACCATGCTGTCTGGTGGGGTGAAATAAATCACCACTAGGGAAAATGGTGTAGAATACCCAACTCCATGATGAATGGGATTCAAGAAATGTGTATTTAAATACCCCTGGCAATAGTAGTCAAGTTAGATGCCTGATTCAGGCTTCATCAGCATGGTTTGACTCCAGCTAATGGAGCAGGATTGAGGCCATAGTGCTGCAGGCTTGTATAGAATGCAGTTCAGGTCTGAGGAACAACACTTAATGCTCCAGAAAATGTAAAACTGTAACAATTGAGGTAAATATGTCTCATTTTAAAAAACACATTGATCATAAGTTACAGAAAGTTCCTTAGCACCCAAAACTTGGGCTGCATCTTAGAGAAATAAACAATTTTTACCCTCTGCTTTCATGTTTGCCAGCAATGCATTATGCCGATCACTCCTCAGGCCTCTTTGATGTGTAACTCCTATTAAATCAATATAATTGAGGGCAGAATTCAGCTCAAGAAACCCAAATACTAAGACCCAGCCATAGCAGTAACTCAGTGGTATTGCATGTACCAAGGTTAATTTATTTCTGGTTAGAGCACAATCTTGCCCTGTGGTTTCTGAATGGGTTGGAAGTTCTACACAACCTTTATTCTGCCTCCTTGGGCCCCTGCAGGGTAGCTGTGCAAGTCTAGCCATTCCTTGAGTTCTAGACTGGGAGAAGTGGCAAAAGCAAGAGTTTGGGGGGACCCTCCACATGCTCGGCAGTGATCCCAGAAATGGGCCAGAAGTACCTCCAGTCCACTTCCGGGTCCACCTGGGAGCATGCAGGGGCCCCCCGTTCCTCCCAAGCTTGGTGATTGGCCTGGGTGCCCCCTGCCAGACCCAGGAGGCACCAGTCACTGAGCTGGGAGGGGTTGGGGAGGTCCCCCCTGCGTGCTTCCTGGTGGACCCAGAAGTGGGCTGGAAGTGCTTCTGGTCCACTTCCAGGTCTGCTGCTGAGCATGCTGGGGAGCCCCCTGCGCTTCTGTGGGACATGAGCTGCCTGCTACCTAGAAGTATGTAGAAAAAACATTTAAAGCTGTGTCTATGTCTGAGTCACTGCATCTTTCTGAATCTCTCTGAATTGATTCGAAGGATTCCAGTTTGATTCAGAGAGATTAAAGGGTCCTCTGAATCAATTCGTATTTGAAGATTTGGCTGCTGAATCGGGCCAAATCTCTGCCAAATTGAATCAGGGACTGAAGCTTCACGCAGCCCTGCAGCTCAGTACAGTCAGGACCCCCCTTGTCCTGAATCCCAAATGATGTGCTGGGGGTCCCTAGAAGCTACTCTTCATTGTGTAGTGAAGGGAACTTCTGTTGTGGGTTGGGACAACCAGCCCCCATGTTTAATTTTGGGGAAAGTAACAGTGATGACAGTGGAGGTTTGACTAAATAAAAAGTGAAAACGTCAGCATTTGAACCCATTTTTTTTCTCCATTTAATTTATAAGTCTTCCTGGAGTATAAAGCAACACTATAAACTGTTACAGCAAAGATCCTTAGAAAATATGTGATTAAACACAGAATCACCATCCAAAGTGGTCCTAGAGCACACCATCTAGCGTACCTAAATGAGAAGCATGTGCAGACAGACAGGGTTTCTCTTTATATAGAGTGGTAGAAATTAATTCCAATTTAAATTATGATTTTTTGGGAGGTTAGGAAGGAGAATTATTTTTCTAAAGGATAATATCCAACAACATTTTAGTATTTCAAAATAAACTGTTTTAAGAGCTATGGAATGATTTTGATTGCAGTTCATCAGTAATATTTTCTTTGTTATAAACACTGTTAACAGATGTTGTTTTCTGTCTTGGCAGTTTGTAAATAATTTCTTCTGTTCTTTGAGCTCTAAAATGTACATATTGTATTTGCAGCTTATCATGTCAGCAAAGCAGATCATGACATATATTACTTAATACCTTATGCATCTTTTGTTCATCAGTGCAGCTGTGGATATCACCTGGAATGTGTTTAGTACATTACCTACATTACTGGAACTAGTTAAAGGTATCTGAAGTGGATTCATTGGTCAGTGTAGTGAAAATACTAACTAAGAAATAAAAACAGATATCACTAAGCAACTGGAACCTTTTTTCTGTTTCCATCATACTGATATCTTTTAATGCACACACAAATAGGGTGCTTTATCATTTCTCTGTGAAATGCATTATAATCACATTACCCATCTCAAAGCCAGTGACAAAAGGTCAAAGCTTGTTAGGAGCTAAATTTGAATCCTGAACGATCTTCAGCAACTGGGGGAAAATGCTGAGCACCCTTAACTCCTGTTGTGGTCATAATCATCAATGCTGTGCTGGACCTTACAGAAGATATGCATACAAAAATGCAGGGGAGATGCATTGGGGGTGCACATGTATCCCCTAAAATGGCGGTGCATCCCTTGGAAAAAGGTGCCACCAGTGGTGTTGGCGGTCCACAATCACTGTTGGCTGCAGCCAACACTGCTGGTGGCGCCTGTGGGTGGTCTCCAACTTCTGGTTGGCACTCATCACCCCCCCTCCTCCCTGTCACCGCCAGTGCCTGCAGACACTGCTGGAGCTCCCAGCTTACTGCTGCTAGGCTCCCACCGCTGCCACACTTCCATTGCCACCAGCGCAGCCATGCCCCCTCAGCTGCCAGGGGCAAGCGCCGTTCATGCAAAAATGTCTAATTGATGTCTGCAGGAGTAGAAGGCATTCTGCACCCTAGAGTATTGAACCTGATTTATAGAATGGCTATTTCTACCCCTGCTAAGACTGTTTCTAGAGTTTGGGATATGTAGTATACAGGGGCAGCCACAGTGTAGGGGAATCCCCAAGGAGCATAGGCAGCTATATGACACATTTCCAGATGCCAGTGCAATGTGCAGTGTTGCCATACTTCAGCAACACTTGCAGCGGCTGCAGTGTTGTCATACTCCAGCTATCCTCAGCTGCTGAAAGGTATTCTGAGGTTCCTGAAATTAGGTTGTTTAAAGCAGCTCTCAGGTGCCTTTTTGCCTTGAGCTGAAGGCCAAACAAGCCCATGACTATAGCTGAAATCTAATGGGGTGGGAAGAAACTCAGTTTAAAGCCATCTGTTGTCCACTACTTTCAGCTTTGCCAAGTGCACTTCTGGCACAGCTGAGGGGCTTCTTAATACGATTAGCTCTAGCTTACTGTGTGTTGCATGTTTGAATAATCAACTTAAAAGAAGCCTCACTTAAAAAAGTCTATCCACCACACAAAGCTTTTATTTCGGACTCAGAGAATTAAGTAAAAATATTTGAATTGTTACAGAATTAAATTTGATTTTCCTGTGAAGAATGAGATTTGGACTTGTTTAAAATGGCAACTTGCAGTGTGTTTTCTTACCACCAAAGATCATTTGAATGTAATAATAATGTCAAGTCTAATTACCATAATTATTTCAGAGACTACCGAAGGCTTATTCTCAGCAGATTTTGTAATATCAAGAAATATTAAAGCATTTAACGTCGGAAATGAGGAAATAAATTATTACAAGAAACCCACAAACTGGAGCAGTACTACCATTGTAGTAACCCATTGGATAGTAGTCTCAAGACTAGAGCCTTGGTTTGAATTTTGTCTCTCAAAAAGTAGTTCATAAAGGAAGTGGCCTTATCCTATTATTAAGGACAGTAGACGATTTGTTGCTGACTTCTCTGTGAGCAGGTTTAGACTCCTCAAAAAATTGCTACACAACATAGCTTGATGGCAGTCCCTGCTTAAAGAGACTCAGGAACAGAACAGCAAGACTAGGGACAGACATTACACACAAACTGGTGTAAGTTATCAGAAACTGGTTTAAACCTGTAACAGAACATAAGTTCAGTGCACATAAACCATGTTTCAAAATGGCTGAAACTGGTTTAAGATAAACCTGATTGAATGTAATATCAGACTTAACTGATTTGGGTCTAACTGGTTTATGCAGTGTCTGTCCCAGACCCCTTCCTGGTTTAAATTAAACTAGAGTCCCTCAGGATCTCAGATGCTTTGCAGTCCTGGGCTGGGCTCTCTGCTCCAGAGAACAGGCTTGCCACACCTCTCTCCTCCCTAGCCAGAGTTCTGGGGGAAACTACAGGCACAGCAGGATCTGCCTGGCTTCTCTAACTGCTCATGCAGGGATCCTCCCCTTCTTTCCATCTCCCCCAAGTCCATGGACCCTAGGCATGTGGTATACTAGCTAATGCTGAGAGGTGTTTGTGTGCATGTCTCTAATTTCACTGAGACAGACAGACAGACAGCACAATGTCCACTTAGGACTTTTAGGAGCTAATTAACAGGTAACTCATAATGTCCCTCGGTTCCTTCCTTGGAAAAAGCTGTTCAGAAGAGCATGAACTAATATGAGCCATCCTCCCCTCAGCTCAGCATTGAAGAAGGAAAGGCAGGGCTGCTCTAGCACCTCCTGGCTTTTAACCTGAGCCACTGTAGACATGTGCCTGCAGTTCTTCAGTCCAGAGGGAACGTCTGTATAATTGCAAACTGGTTCAACCTAGGTAGGTTAAACTAACCTGCAAAAATTGAATCAATTCAGGCTCAGGCTTTTTTGAATGTCTGTCCCCAGCTCAGAGGCACTGACCATCAGGGATCCTGGTTTTTCCTGATAAATCGCAAATTCTCTGATAAAACCCCCAAACTCTGTTATTAAAATTAAAGGCCCCCCTCCAGCTTCTACCCAACCTGTTGGTGCCTCTCTCTCCCCCCTACAGTTCCTCCCCCCCGCTCATGCCCCTCACTCCCCCCACAACAGCCTCCCAGCTCTGCTTGTGCCTCTCACTCCCCCCACAACAGCCCCCCATCCCTGCTTATGCCCTTTGCCCCCACCCACAGCCCCTGCCCCCAGCCCTGCCAGAGGGGACCCCCAGCTGCCAGGGCTACACGGCCAGGGACCCAGGTCCACAGCTCCCTGCCCCCAACAGAAGGCAGTGGCTGCTGCAGCAAAAGAAGCATGGAGTCAGCTTCCCCACTGCTGCCTGCCTGCTGTGGGTTCAGGCAGGGGCGGAGCCGGTTCCTGGCTGCAGTGCACACTTCTGGGGGAGGGGGAGAGGAAGGGGGACTCGCGCTCCCCAGATCTGTGCAGGGGGTGGTTGCAGGGTGTGTGTGTGCTGCAGTATCATGCTTCCTGCCCTGCTGCCCTCCTCCGGGGCCTCCACAGTACAGCATGTGTGACCTGGCATGGCAGGGCACAGCGGTGATGTGCAGGAAAGATGCTTGCCTCTGCAAGCTCCACACTGCCCTGGCCACACTTCCTCTGCAGGCAGGGGCAGCAGCAAGGGTCACAACCCTGCACTGTTGCCTGTGCTGCCCCTGTGCACACAGGGGAAGTGTGGCCAGGGTAGTGCGGATCTTGCAGAGGCAAGCAGCTTCCCTACATGGCCCTACTGTGCTCTGCCATGCCAGGTCACACACACTGCACTGCAGAGACCCCAGAGGAGGGCAGAAGGGTGGGGAGCACAAGTCCACAGCATGCCCCTGCCCTGCCTCTTCCCCCTGGACAGATCTGGGGAGTGCAGGTGCTCCCTATCCCCCAGAAGAGCGTGCTAGACAGGGGAAATGCTCTTGCCCTTGGACAAGCCTGGCTTGGCGATAGCGCACCGCTCCCAGTCCATGCTTTGCTGGTTGGGCGGGCACTCCATGTGGGGCTTCCTCCAACACCTCCCTGCTCCCTCAGCAGCCTTTACCCACACACCTGTGTCCTGCCCCCCACCTGCCCTGCTGGCTCTTCTCTCAGCCCTGGTAGTCACCCCCACCCACACCTGCCAGGGCCCACCTTAGCCCTACCACCCCCACCCATGACCTGCAACCCTCCAACCCTGCCATTGGCAGTCTCCAGCCCCCTGCAAGCCCCACTTACCTCACAGGCTCCAGGAGTGAAGAGTGAGTCTGAGCTAAGCCTTGGTTGAGTGAGCAACTCAGGCCCTGCCCTTCTCCCTCTCCCACCCCTCTTCCGGCAGGGTAGGGGGTTTCCCACCCTTTTTGCAATCAGCTCTTGCAGGCTGGAAGTCTGCCAGCCGGGAGAGCTCCTTGCAAAAGTGGGATACCCATGGGTATCTCTGCTAAAAGGGAAAATCCGTTTTTTCTCTGATAAAATCGGTAAATCCATGGTTTTCTCTGTTTTTCCATGGGAAACAGAAAACCCAGATTTATGTAAACCATTCCGTGGCAAAAGTACCATTTATTTCGTAAGAGCTGGATGTTTCATCTTAATGATCAGAAAAAAAAACATGTTTCAGGAAATATGGGTTAATAACTTGCCTCAAATTGGATTGGTGTAGGCAAACTATAACTTGCAAGTATTGACTGATCAGACTTGTTTCTCTATAGCTTCTTCCATGAGTGTGGTAACTACTAATGTAAGCCATGGCAGAAAGACTGGATCATGTGTAAGGTGTGGTGCTAAATTCTGCTTTCTGTCATACCTGTGAAAGCCACTGGAGTCTCATTATTAGGGTGTGGCTTAGTGTATATGAGCATTGGAATTGACAGGCCCAGCTCCCTGCAGTTCCTCTTACATTATTGGACAGAATAATTGCAAAACTAGGGGGAACTGTTTTAGAGAAATATGTTTTATTATTGGTTGCAATGTGCTCTATCTAGCTGTGCCAACCTGCAATGACCAGAGGCAAGGAAACACTAGAAAGAGGAAAGGTAGGACCAGGGCAAGAAAGAAGTAGAGAGAAGCAGTGTTTTGGGTGCATTATGAATAAGGAACTTGTTATTTAAAAATGAGCAGGAGGGTCAGAGAGAAAGAGATTGAAGAGAGAGGGTGAGGCACAAGTTATATAATATTGAACCTCAATAATGTAATTTTTTTTTTCTGATTCATTAAACATACCTCCTTGCACTCTGTTGTATTAATGCTGTGGGTGAGACCAGAGCTCTGTTAAAGTCTATGGCAAAACTCCCATTAACTGCAATGGAGCCAGGATTCCACACTGTATCTTTAATATACTTAATGTTTGTTCATGATAAGTGACTGGAGAAACAATGATTTTGATAAAGTCTCATAATCTTCAGTGATGTTTTCTTTGATCATTTTTGAAAGCTTTATTTTTACTTCATACAAACAACTAGAACTGTTGGTTCCAAAATGATACCTTTTATTAGACCAACTGGAAAATGGCAAGAAAACTGTCCTTTTCTGCAAGCTTTCAAGATCAAAGTCCCTTTGTCAGGCTGTGGGAAATTGTAGATGATACAAGATGATAAAAAGTTCCCATAAGTAGGAAATAAACTTCATTTTTGCATAGAAGGAGCTGAAGATGGAAGGCTGTCCCTCTGGGTCCATGCGAGTATCTTTGTGAGCTGTGCTGAATAGCTCTTAGATGTGTTGATCAGGTGGAATTCCTTTCCTGGAATTTTTACTTTATTATTTGCTTTAGTCTTCAAACTGAAACCACGAGAGGGCACTCTTGTTTCACCCAAAACCATAAAAATACTGTTTTAGGTATTTTCTGCAGCAGTGCTACAAGACTGCTATGAGACTGTCACATAGGGTTTTCTGATTGCCACAATTGACTCTCTCCAGCACTACTGTCTAGCAGGTAGAATATGTATTTTGTCTGTTCATTCATTCAACTTCCTAGGGCCTAGGCAATCTCTTTTTTCCCCCATTCAAATACTAGTTGGGAGGTATCTGTTGAGATACAAAAGGAAAAAAACCTGACTTCTGAAAAGATGTTTAAATGTTAACCTTCCGTTAAATTTCCTTCAGAATGCTAGGGACAAAACTCCATGGATTTTCTAGCTTCACATTTGGAATATTTTGTTTAATACATCTGCATGTTGTATATTACTTGCATTTCCATAGTCTGCCTATTACCTTGAGGTGCATTAATATAAAAATAAAAATATATGTCAGGCATTATGCACATTCTTAAAACTGCACATAATGACTTCAGATGATGATTAGCAAAATATAACTACAAGTCTGTCCTTCCCAACGTGGATCTTTAACAATCAGCCCCAAAACAACAATAGAGCAACTCTTTTTCTTAGTTTCATTATGTGTGCATGTGTGTGTATATATCAATATATAAGACACCCTATTATTAATAAAAGAGAGTTCTGAACCCCATTTCTAGCTAATTTTTCTTTTCTTGGTTTGTTTTTTATTTTGGTCTGACCTTCTTCCCAGTGAAGTCAGTGGGATCAGGATAAGCTTTACATGCATTTTCTTTGACATTTTATACTTTCATCAGATTTTACTGTACTTCTTTTGTCCCATCAAGTAGGCTGGGTTAGATGATAACTGCAAAATGGAATTGTAGTTAGTATGTAAAGGTGGGAGCTAAGAGTCCTATGGTCTGTTTCAGCTCTTCTGAAGACTTCCTGTGACTTGAAGCAATACACTTGATCTTTTTGTGCCTTTGTTTGTTCATCCGTAAAATGAATTAATGCTCATCTATTTCATAAGAGCTTGGTAAAGTTAATTTGATGAGGTATGGACAGTGCTGTGCATTCCTTTCTCTGTAATAATACAAAATTGTTATAATTACTGCATGATAGGTGTTTCTCAACATCATGCTGATAATGTTAATCCTGGAACCTCACTGACTCCCAACAAAGAGTCAAAATGTAGCTGAACGAAAGAGAAACCAAAGTCTTATCCAGATTGCTTTCTTCATAAAAGTTCGAATACTCTCATACCAGGATTCTGTTTTGTAAATTTTCATTTGCATGAAAATCTGGGTAGGTGTGCAATTATAATGTTTTTGTGTATAGATGAAATCAATGTTTATGTATCAGATGACAAATATACCATGTTTCATTTAAACATTATATAGGCCATTAGTGCAAATTGCAATAAATACTACAAATTCACATATGTCAAGTTCAGGATAATTCTGCGTGTACTTCTCTATTCAGAATGGTACATCTTTTATGACAATATGCCCCTAAAGAGGCTAATGTGGATACATTTGCAAGTTTTCATTATAAAACTGTTCAGGTTAGTGCCCCTTATATAGTACCTGTCAAGCATGTAAATAACATAATTTGGGATGAGAAAAGAAGTAAGTATATATATATTTTAAAGAAACCCAAGTAATCAATTCACTCACGTTCTCTCTTCCTATTTCAGATGCTTTATAATTGAATGTAAGCATCACCATTCCCATATATCCAGAAGGACACAATTTATTGTGTGCATTTCCCAGCTACTCTGAGTCCTTTGATTAGCCAAGGTACATATACATTTACATGCCACAGTGGTTTCTTCTTCAAGTGTGGGCATGCTTGGGCATGTTCTGGAGGTTTGGAAAATTGCCAGAAAATATACAGGTCAAATAAGACATCAATTTACTGTTTCCCAAAGTGACTGGATATTTAATTTAATTAAAATCCAGTAACCATAAAAAGACCAGAATTTGCAGATACAAATCAATAATCAGAATAAATATCCTGCAGATCTTATTGCTTAAACATGGGAAAACCTGTAATACAGCTGGAAGCTTAGACTTGACTAACTTATCTAAATTAGTATTTAAAGTAGAAAGATAATGTGCTGTTTTGGAATCTAACTAACTGACCACCTTCGGGGGGGTTTTTCTCTTTTTCCCCCAATGCAGAGGAACCTTCCATGGTTTCAGATCAGTTACCCAAAAATAAAGTGAAATTTCTTCAACTGAAAGTTGTTTTAAGAGTTAGTTATACATTCCAATAGCAACTGAAGCAGCATTACAGAAACCATGAATTCATCTTTCAACTGAGGCTTACTCTAAACAAAAACTGCAACTGGCATTAATGAAAGACTGAACCTCACAAAGTGCCCATAAATATTTGTATACTGTGTAAGCTGTATGGCAGAATACAACTCAATAGTTTTTTTTATATACAAGAACAGTAAAGACTCACATAAATGCTTTGAGGAAGTACATAAATTCTTTTTCATAATGAGCAAACATGTCCTTCTAAATTATCATTGTTAAACAGGCATGACTTGATGAAATTATTGAAGCAATTTTACTTGCACATGAGAATAACTGGGAAATTATTTCTGTATTTAGGTTCTGTTCTACCCAGTGAATTCAGATGTTGGATCTGAATCACAGAAATACTTTCTCCATATGACAGTTTGAATTCTTGTAAAATGCCACAGAATCAGGCTGATTTACCCAGTCCAATTACCAAACTTCACAGAGTATAAAGTGATAACTGAGACTCCATTTTAACCCTTTCAGATTATGGCAGGAGCTTTAAAAATGATCTATTTGTTGAAAAGTCACTTAAGGATATTCAGAATTCACCATGGCCTCAGAATTAACGCTTTTCCAGATATACCTGGTGAAGAGTTCAGCAGTAAAATGAAGCTACTTTTAGACGAATAAGCTATCTTAAAATGAGACTATGGGTTAACCTTGTATCTATAAAATTCAGGAAATTCTTTGTCTAGAGTCTGCCTATCTCTTTGTAGTGTATCTCTGCACTACAATTGAAATGTGAGCATAACTGCATTCAATTCAGTTTAGCCACCACAGGCCACAGGAGCACTTAAGATGTGGTGGCAAAGACAAGAGTTTCCTGTGGACATGCACATGCATGCTCCATAGTCTTATACTATTTGGAGAGCGCCCCCTTTCCTCTGAAGGATTCAAATTTAGGGACAATAATAATGATCTCTCTTTCTGTTTCTTATCAGCCTGAATAAGCCTGACACTGTCCTGGACATGCATTTTGGTCAAAGTCTTTCAATTCCTTTGCCTCCTGCCCTGTTCACGTAGTCTCTGCAGAAACTATGCAATGAAGTCGGTGGGTTCAGAATTAGACCCTTGCCTATTTGAGGGGACATGGCATAGAAAAGATAAAGTTTATTTTAAAATGTCAAAGAGCACAATGTATCAAAATGAAAACAAACAAAAATGTTGAGGCATATTTTCAGATACTAGCACTGCAGGTGTCCACCCACAAAAAGTAAAAGTATTCCCATTTCATGTGCAATCAAACTGTCATATGGAGAAAGTATTTCTGTGATTCAGATCCAACTTCTGAATTCACTGGCTAGAAGAGAACTTAAATTCAGAAATCATTTCCCAGTTATTCTCATGTGTAAGTAAAATTGCTTCAATAATTTCATCAAGCCGTGTCCGTTAACAATGATAATTTAGAAGACGTGTTTCCTGTGAATAATTGTATGGGCCAGTTCTTCTGTACAGCCTTTCTTTGTTTATTCAAATGTGAATTTTGTACTCATGCTGAGCACAACTGCATTCTGGGAACTCAGGTGCTAATATCAGAGAATGTGAGGATAAACAAATATCTCCACTCAATGACACTTGCTGATGACTCATTCCATTCTTTCACTGAATTGCTAATCTTCAGGAAAAGACTAGATTAAACACTTAGATGATTAATATTGAGTAAATCTCACTCTACAAGGTGAGGGTAGATCAGGGGATCTGAGACTATGGTCTGTAGGCCACTGAGAAAGCCCCAAATTAGTGGCTTGAGGTCTGTGAAGTGCTGGAAGATGGCATGGGGCTGACTGCTTATCTCAAGTTTCTGTTAGAACATGGAGGCTTTTCATTGCAAAGAATTTGTGCTTTTATAAAAGTGACTTGAAACAAGAAGAAAATGCTGCTGCCTCTCCTGGGGTACCATTAGGACTCAAGCCTTCCCTTTCTTCTGCTTTCCCCTGCTTTCTGACCCCACCCTTGGGGCAAAGTGGGACATGGCAGCATGGCCCACAGCTTGGGAAGTTGAGGGCCTGTGTTCATGGCTCTGCAGGGGAAGTACCATGTGTAGTAGGATTCCATGCAGCACAGTGGTGCATGCACATGTAGCACTATGCAGCATTGCAGGAGGAGGGGGAGAACATCTGTATGTGGCATGGTGCAGGGGGCAGCGTGCTAGTGCCCAGGTTCCCGAGGCACTTGGTTCATGCTGCTGCTGCTGTCTGTCTCATTTGCAGCCCCTATTTGAAAGAAGCCAAACTTGCCTCTTTAGTCTTGTATCCTATAATATTCAGTTTAGTATAGAGATTGTCATCTGCCCTTTGCACTAGCAACACACTTGTATGTCTCCATTGACAACAGTGGTGGTGCTGACAATCTATACTTCTGCAAAGGACCAGAGACTCAGGCTTCACATCTCTTGGGTAAATTGGTGCAACCCTCTGGGTTTAGGAGTTTTCTCAACATTGCAAGCAGCAAAATTTGTCCCACTGTACTCAGATTTTAATCTGAAGCAGATTCTTTTTTTTGGTCTGCATTTAAAAGCTATTCAAGAGGATATATAAGGGAAATTGTAACTGATTATAATCCTTTGAATAAAAACTAAAATGTAGCTTTGAAATAAAGGGCGGGGAGGGGGATTCCTTCCATCTTTTACCATTAAATGGACAATTGGTAACACTTGTTCTCTTCCAAACATCTCTGCAGTTGAACAAAAAAGTACTGTAACAAATGAAACTACATCGAATCTGGTCCATGTGTCAGGGACAGATTGGAGAAATGGGTAAAAGTAAATTGGTAAGAAAAACAGGCATGGGTCACTGAGAGGTGTACCTGGCCTTATCCCCCTGAGAACTCTGTGGCACCAGTACTACCATTGTAGAGTTTTAATTAGATCATTCTAATTAATTAATTCAAAGTGTAAATTAGGAAGGAATGAAGATAAATTACACTAATACATTTAACCCCATGCTGTTTATTTATCAGTCTAACAAAATAATGTTAAAAGAGGCTAACAAGGCAAAAGCCCAAGACACAGCTGTTTAATAGTATTAAGAATGAGATTTCAGCCTGTGCTGCAGGCATATATGTCTTGTTCACACTCAAAACATGTGCTAGGATAGTTCTAAATTCTGCTAGTACAGATTCAGTTTATACCAGTAAAAATATTTAGCTTATTCCACCTTCCAGATGGAAGTAATTTTTACCATCAGAAGGATTTTTTGCTCTCATATCCGCTAGGGATGGATATTTTGTCAACACTAACAAAATTTTTATGTGTAGGTGAAGGCCTAATGCAAAGGTTGCTACTTACTGTAGTGACCATAGGCTCAATACCACATCTAAATATTAAGCATGGTACTGCTGTCACCAGTTTAACTAAAACTGTGAAGGTAAACCAATTTAAAATGGTGTGATTTCTGTGTATAAATGAGCTTTGAACTGAGGATAAGCAAAGACAATACTGCCCAACCCAAATCCTGAGACTAAAATATAATTAATTTGGGTTTTAAAATGTATCTTCTGATTTTTTAGCCTAATGTGCAATGGGTCTCATACTTCCATGCTTTCCTTACTATTTTTCCAACAAAAGTTAAGTTTCACATTCACAGGATTCCAGAAGCTAAAGAAATACCTTGAGGTATGTGATAAAATTATGATATTTAGCAATGCTCCTTCAAAGTTCCCACTTACTTAGAAACTAGTCTAGTAAACATGGTTAGGTCACCTTTCTAGTACTCTTATGATCAGAATACATCTATATCTGTTCACAAACTGGCCTCCCTGGAAACATGTTTAAGTGTGGTTCCTTAATTTGTTTGCTTAGCCAGAATAAACTGGGCAAAAGGCCACATTATTAACTGGCTCAGAAATATGTAAATTATTAAATGCTGCCTCAGTTATTAAATGCTGCCTCCATGCTGGTCAGGCTCATTACTTGTTACTTTATATCTGTTTTTAAACTTTGTTTAAAATAAGTTCTACTAATATGGTTTTAACCCCCATGTAGAGAGGCAGGAACTATCGTGATTTGCTTGAAGCCTGAGTAGCAATTCCTATGAGCACAGTACCCGAGATGTTCAAATACTTCTGCCATGCATTGTTAGAAGCAAGATTTGTATGACACTATCTTTTATTTGACCAATAGCTGGGAGAGATGTTATACAAGCTTTTGAGCACAAAATGTCCTTCTTGGTGCTGTAAGCACTCTCCTTGTTAGCTTAAAAACGTCCCTTGTTTTATGGAGGCAAGAATTAACAGCACCTCACCTATTTTTCCATGTTATGAAATGGGACTGTAACACTTCTCTAGTCACATTGTGAAGTATTCAAGCTGATGTAATAGGTGAATAAAATACATATATTGCAAAGAACACACAAGGTCAGTTAAATGAATTGTGCTGATGTGTTGTATTATGTATATACAGACACGTCACACCTTACGCAGGGGCTAGGTTCTGAACTCAGCGCATAAGGTGAAAATCGCATATAATCAAATCACATATTACCTAACAGTGATTTGACTAGCGGTGACTGCCTCTGCCTCCAAAACGTCCCGCCGCCGCCGTGGAGCTGTGTGGCTGGCGGCAGTGGCGCAGTGCAGGGTGCTGGTGGAGATGGCTGCGTGCTGCCCAGCCACCACCACGCTGCCAAAACCTCTCGCCACTGCTGCACACTCAAGCCCCACCTCCCCTCCCACCCTGTGTATAGTTGAATTTGTGCACATTAAATGAGCATATGATGTGACTGTCCTATACCAGTATAGACAACAACTGGTTTCATACAAGACCCAGATGCGGTATTTGAAAAGCAGTACTGTTTTACATGCATGGCATTACTCCTGGTGAGCAATAAGCGTAGGTTTCCAGAAACAAATCCCTAGTTTGTTTTGTTCAGTTACATGAATCTGCTGGGATGGGACAAGAGGGTGGAGGACTACAGTAAATGATGGTTCATTTTCTTAGTCGTGTGAAATGATATGGAGCAACTTTTCTTGCAAGTAATTCTTGAGGAAAATTCATAAAGGAATTTCTTCCAGTGGTATTGAGATTATGGTTAAATCTGTGCAGATTTTGTTGGGTTGCATGAAGGAGCAGGAGGAGGAAAAAATAATGGGAACAGTATTGAGACAGGGAAAATCATACTCATCACTCACTTCCCAAATCTTTGTAAGTTGCTTAGTTCCATGTGCCAGCAAGTTTACAAATCTAAGGTCCAATCCAAAACCCACTGAAGTTGTCTTTGAGTTTTTGAAGCTGATGGGAGATTTTCTTTTGACTTCAGTTGGCATTAGATCAGGCCCTTGGTTTCTGTGCTACAAAACTCTTTTCAAGAAGCTGCTAATCCCCCATGAGTTTCCACACCTGAACAAAGTTTAAACCTGTTTTATTAGGTACAGATGTGCAATATCTTAAAATCTCTCCATCTGGGGTGCTTAATTTCATAATCCAATGATCTTGTAAAAAAACCTAGGTAACAAATTACTCTTTCATATGCTTACCATTGCACCATTTTCTAAGTGCTTATGCATGCCCGTAGGCTTCTTAGCATGTTGGATATGCTTCTACTGTGCGCTGACTGTGCACACATCTGCATTCTTTGAGGTATTTTGAATCCAGAAACATTCATAAAAATAAACCAAGTATTAGTGAATCAGCTATTGAACTGTTTATATCATAACTTCAGATGGCATTTTTTCCCATTGTGAGGAAAGAATGAATATCCCAAACTGCTGTGTAGAATTACAAACTTCCTGTAACGGAGCTTAAAATCATATTCCCATATTTCACATCAGTTTGTCTGAACTTCTCTCTTACTTAGCCCAGTCTAAAGGCTATTGGTTCATATGTAATAAAATAAATATGCCTCACTCTTTTCTTCCTGCAACTATTTTAGATTTGTTTTAATCGCCGTTATTTAGGTTTGGAAGATTGTACAGTGCTAGTGAACGTCTCTAGTAAAGCTAACAAAAGGAAGTCCTTTTTCACACAGCCTGCAGGTAAGCTCTGGAGCTCATGGCCACATGTTGGGGAAGCTGACAGTTTAAATAGATTCAAAAAGGGACTTGACAAATTCTTGGGAGAAAAGCACCATCTGCTGAGCCCTGGAATTAGGGATACAGCCTCTAAATGAGAATGTTGGAGATCAGAAATGCTGGAGGCTGCTCATGTTAGAGGAACAGAAGGAAAAATACCCTGGTCATCATTACTCTGCCCCTCAGCATCCCCTGTCTGCCGCTGGGTGACACAGGAGACTGGGCAAGGTCAGATAGAATCAGAGAAAAGGAGGGCTGGAAGGGACCTCAGGAGGTCATCTAGTCCAGCACTTCTCAAAGTGGTGGTCCGTGAGCCACCAGTTGGCAGCAAGTTGCCAGAGAATAAAGAAATATATTTTCAGAAGCATAACACTGGTATGTCATAGCGCCACAGCTTGTACCTTCCAACCCTCCACACAAGGTCATGTCACGCAAGGTGAGGAAAGAGAAACAGCCAGTCACAAATTTGTGTAGTGCTGTTACATGCACTTGCTGCCACTGGCTGAACTGGGCACCGGTCCCTGGCCCACTGGAAAAAAAATTGCCGGTCCACCACGTGAGATTGTTTGAGAAGCACTGATCTAGTCTACCCCCAGTGCTTATGTTTTAAACGTAATGCCGTACATATATTATTGTGTGTCTGCATTTCTATAACGCGTCTCCCTGCTAACTTCGTTTTTCCCTCATCGCTGGGGAAGAACTGGAGTCGGGCCGAGGTGCGCGGGGCTGCACTGCTGCCCGCGCGCCCTGGGTGCAAGCGGGCCTCGCCGGGGGAGGCGCCGTGGATGTCGGCGCAGGGCGAGCCCGGCCCCGGCCGCTTTGAAGCAGGCAGCACCGGCCCGCGGCGGGGAGAGGCCTCGCTCCGGGAAGCCGCCCGCCTGCAGGGGCTCTGGGGCAGCGGTGGCGACCCCGGGGGCTGCCGCGGCGCTCGGGCCCGCATGGGAAGATCTGTCCCACAGGCGCTGTCAGCCGGGCTCGCGCCGTCCGTGCCGGATACCCGGCGCACAGCCGCCGCGTCTGTGACACAGGGCACAGGCGGGCGGAGCACGCGAGGCGGGAGCTGGGCGGGGGCGAGAGGGTGCCCCGTGGCCCCTCCCCCGGCCTCACTCCGCCTTGCTGCGTGCCCGCCCCCGCAGCCCATATACCCCTTCCCCGCGCCAGCTCGGCCAGAGCAGGCGGCTGGAGCTGTGGAGCTGCCTCCTTGCTTCCCTCCACCTTCCGCAGCGGCGGCAGCACCTCCGCTCCGCCCAGTCCAGTCCGCTGCCATGAGCCGCGCCGCCGCGTGAGGCGCTCGGAGGGTCCGACCCGCGCCTGGCCGCCGAGAGGTGATCCGCGCCGACCTGTTGCGGGGCCGGGGCCGGGGCCGGGGCCGGGCGGGGAGGTGCGGATGCCCGCAGGGGGCAGAGGTGCGAGCGAGCGGGCGGGCGGCAGCAGCCTGCCTGCATCGGCCGCGTGTCTCTGGGCGCCCCCGGCGCGGAGCGGAGCTGAGCTGAGCCTCCGCCTGCTCTGCGCTCGCCCCAGCGATCCCCTGCGCGGAGCATCGCGTCCCTCGCCAAAAGCCCCGGCTTCCCCTGCTCGAGACCCGCACACCTGCGGGACTGGCTGGCTTGTTTCCCTAGAGGTGCCCCCGAAACGTGGCTTCTTCCTACTTCTCTAGTGACTGGGGGAGGGAGGAGGGGATCACCTAAGTCATGTTAGCTGATTGATGACTTTTTTTTTTTTGTAAGCTCTTCCTTCTGCATGTTGGAAGGAGAGAGATCCCTCCTTGGGTCCAGTATTGGAGAGGAGACCGGATAATAACTGTGGCACCATGTCCGGCGGACCTCAGGGCACCGGTGTGTTGGTGTTGCACAGTCACTTTAGCCTTGACTTTCGATCTCTTGGTGGGGAACTGTAAAGGGCAGATTTAATAGAAACTATGTCCTAATTCTCAGCTTGTGCAGCTCCTGTGCAATGAGGGCAAAAATGGGAGGGATGTAAGCACGAGCAGGATTTGGCTCTGAATAACCTCAGCATCACTGAAGAATTAGCAACAGAAAGAGAGCAGTTGCAGTGCACCTGTGGGTAGTTCATCCACCCTGGAGAAATTATGTGAGATGACAGTGTTTAAAGAGGAAATTCTGTCTGGCCCATCATTAATGTGGAAATAGTTGAAAACATTTGTTTTTAATTGCCTGAGCTGAGACCTGCAGAATCCAAAGCTGTTAAGTAGGGCATGGGGTTTATTGTTTCATCTTAAGTTACCTAGGCTATCAGATCTGATATTGCCGTGACAGGTAGCTGGTATTTGTTGTAGTATTATCATTAATAATGATAAGGTCCCTTGGTTCAGCCTTTCTTACTGATCAGTGGAAAATGTGTATATTCTGTAGTTTACTGACTGCTTGTCTTGTATATACAGATGTTGTTATTTCTAAGGAAAACTTGCCTGAAGGGACTTGACTTTTATTTCCAAGACGATTTGCTTAGTGACTACGTAAAATACCTCTTCTGAAATATGTGAGGCTTGCATAATATCTATCAACAAATGAAGAAATGAAAGGAGTCGGCTGACCACTTTTAATACTCTTGTAATATTTGAGTCCAAACAGCATAAAAAATTGCAAACCAGATTTGCTTACAAAAACATTGCTTTTTAATGGTTAGGTGCACTACCTTTATGTAGAGTATACATAAAACCTTTGGTGAAGCATGCAGGAGAAGTAGATATTTGTCTTTGATCTGTTCTGCATGTGACTTGACGTACCTCAGATTCTTCTGTAAAGACAATTTTATCATAATTTTATTACAATAAATGCAGTAGTCAAAATATTCCAGGAATAGCATTTGTTCATTGAAAGACCGGCTCTATATTTAGGGATATCACTTTGAAAGCAGAAATGAGGTTAAATTTTGAATTCCTTATTTAGGGTTTTTCCCCCCACAGTGGATTATCATTCTTTCAACTGATAGCAGCATTTGTTACTAGAGCTGCGGGCAAGCTTTCGCAACCTTCAGTGATCTGCACTTCCCACCTCTGTCGCACACCTATGCATATGATCTGCTGTCCACTAGCTTCAGACAGAGGGTCATGTATGCTGGCCTTGTAGCTGCACAGCATTTAGCATAACTTACAGAGGTGGACAGGATCAGACCTCTTTTATTTGCAGCCTTTTGAAATGTTCTTCACCTGTCATTGCGACTGCCATAAGCACTTAATTTTGAACCCTATAATTGTAGTTCCTTTAGTACACAGAGGGATAGTCCAGCCACAAAGAACTTGCCACAGAGCTCTAACTTTAAATTGCTGCAGAATCCCATTAATTTGGTTTTAATGAGAAATTCACATGGGATCAGGGATCTATCCTTGTAGGACCTGGCCCTTCCCACCAGTTACACAAGATGCTCTGAGTGCTTGTGGGGTTCCTGTATGCCTTCATTTTCTTCCATTGATTTTTTTTTTTTTTTACACCCCTGCAGAAGCATTCTTCAAGGCTTGGGACCCAAACATGAACCAGAGCAGTCCAGATAGATGCACTGAATGCTGTATGTTGAATCATAGACAGACAAGATTCTTTGGGTAAATGTGATATCTTTTTATTAGACCAGCTAAATAGTTGGAAAACTTTGTTCTTTGCAAGCTTTCAGACACAAACACAGAAAGTATATTGAATCAAAACTTTCATTACATTCCCGGTAAAAGTTTTACTTCTAGGTGCTTGCCAAGTGAAAGTTGATCTTCCCACATCTGCATATAAACTGTTGGTGGACTAATATTTGGACCTATGACTCTGTGGTCCTTTAACTACAAAGACCTGTAATTTGAGGCATATGGTCACTATAATTCCTTTTGGAAATTGACTAAATGAGTAAATTTAAGTCTAAACTTGGTGTTTTGGATGCTTGAATGTCACCCGAACATTGAGTAGTCAAGTAATGCAATTATCTTTAAAAGGAAATTCAAGTATGCTGTGTGAGTTGTACATATTTTAAAAGCGTACTTGAGTTTTGCACTTGTCCAGAGCTATACTTAAAGGCACAGCAGTGAACACACAGCATTGTTTCAACATGCATCGTTCAAAACATGTTTTCTAAGCAATTGCACAGCACAGAGGATCTGATTTTAAGCCTTATTGAAGTAACAGGAAAGACTCCCATTGATTTCAGCAGGCTTTGGATCATATTTGATAAGTACAAACATTATGTACTTTCCATACTTCTCCCTTGATAACTTCCTAATAATAGTTATGTTCCCAGTTAAAGGAAGTAGGTCACAGCATTGTTTGGCATGTTTTACCATAACGATAAAGGAGGCTGTTGCTTATGAAAGCTTATGCATTCTTGAATGAGTTAGTTTCTAAGATCCTGACTTCATGACTAACTATCTCTCATGACTGTGAAGTGAAAGCCACATGCTTGTGGTTGTCTGTGGCTGTGTAATACCACTGCTTCCCTGAAGTATGGTAGAGGATATATGCCATGTTGTAGTCTGGGAGTGGGTATTTAAGCCTGTCATTTCCCACATGAATATAACATCATTAAATGCTGCTGTTCCCTTCAAAGTTTAAACACAAAGCCTTTCTTATTCTAATGTGGGTTTTATTATATGAATTCTGTGAAAACTACAGCTTTTGTGAAAAGGTACTGTTTATCCTTTGTTTTAATTAGGGTGACATACATCTCAAGTTATTCAGAAACCTAAAACTCCTACACAATCTACTTAAGATGCTGCTCTGAGGAAATTGGCTACAGCTTTTCCTCTGGAAAGAACGAAGTGTGGGAGCAGGACTGTATATTTCTATGCTGCTAATTCATGTTCCGAGAAAGATAATGTTCCAGACTATAGGAGAGAGAAATATCTGTATAAAGACCTCCACAGGTGGTCAGAGTCCACGTATCTTGCAGCAGATATCAAAACCTACTTTATTTCCTGCCCCAAATCGCAGTTGGGGCAGTTTTGTGCAGGGAATTTCAGTGCTGTTAGGGGAGGCTGGCATCTTCCCTGCTTTCTCCTTTGACTGTATACAATTGCCATGTAATGTATGCAATTGTAATGTAATAAATATACAAAATGGGACTGTAAGAAATAAAACCCCTCCTCTGAGGGGTATGTTACAATCCATGAATTGCAGTGGCCTCTGTGCTTCACATGTAGAAAGGGATATTTTTGGTCATGAGAGGTATGAAACTGTAAATCCACATGCCAGGACCTCTCTAAGATAGTCCACATGCCTATCCCTGTATCTATCATCAATTTGGCTGAATTTCTCTCTTAGCCCAAGCTCGAATAACGATTCTTTACCAGGGGTACTGCAGGGTGCCATGCAATGTTAGCACTGTTAGGTGTGCAAGTATGATTCACAAGATAGACCCCAAAATTTGAAATGGGAATCCATAGTGTTAAAAACATTCAGACATGGTTGTGGTTTTTCTGAATTGACTGCAACAGAAGAATTGCTGTTATATATCTGCACTCAAATGAGATAAGTGGAAGCTAAGAGTTGACACTTTCTGAGGGAGGCCTTTAAAAGGGTGCTTTGAGTTTGAAATGGTTGAGAACAAGGGTACACCACCAAATATTTTAAACATGTTCTTCTGCCCCATCCTCCTTCCCTTTTCTCTCCCTTCCCAGCACCCTTGAAAAACACTGTGCGCTCTGGGACTCTAACAAAGGGTATTGCAGAAAAGCAGTGCTCCATTGTTTTCAGCACAGAATTAAGTTACCCTGCTGAGAGTGCAATGTAAAATTTTGAGATCAGCCAATAGCAGGCTGCTGCTGGAGTTGTGGAAGACATGGGTCTCTGTAAGTCTTGGCTATAACATTTGAATAAAGCTTTGGTCATATAAAAAAGTCTTTGTTGTGTTATCTATTTCTATTTTACCTGTCTTGTTCCCTGCTGTTGCCTACAGAACAATCCTACCAAAGAAAGGCATCTTAATGGAATTAGTTGAGTCTTGTTTTCCCTGCATTTCTTTTACATTCCACAAGGTATCCTGTCTGGTAGCTCTTCCTGCTATGATTCAAAGCTGGAGAATGTTTCAAGCTTGCATGTGTGTGTTTGTATAAATATAATGAATCAGCAGATCTGCAATGAGGAGGGGTGAGAAAATGAGCTCTGGTTTCTTTTTTTTCCCTCTGACTTGCTTTTGTACTGTACCATCACTAAGGTTGGAGATCAGGTTTCCCAAGATAAACCTGCTCCTTGGGCAATAATTTTGGAGCATGTCCTTTTAAAAAAGTAGATACATACTGAAATAAATGTAGTTCTTTGGCCATTCTGAAGATGAACTTCAGAATATTTTTTCCCTGCTTACTGTCACTGTCAGGGATGCTTTTAATTCAATTTTCAATTAAAAAAGCATTATAAAACAGTTGTCATGAGAGTCTTTTAATCTTCTTTAATATTTCTTTTATTTGTAGGTGTGGAAGAAAATGTCAGTCAGTATGCATGAGAATCGTAAATCTAGGGCCAGCACTGGCTCCATAAACATATACTTATTCCACAAGTCATCATATGCTGATAGTGTCCTTACTCACCTGAACCTTCTGCGCCAACAGCGTCTTTTTACTGATGTGCTTCTTCATGCTGGGAACAGGTCATTCCCATGCCACAGAGCTGTTCTAGCTGCTTGCAGCCGTTACTTTGAAGCAATGTTCAGTGGAGGACTTAAAGAGAGCCAGGCTAGTGAAGTCAATTTCCATAATTCTATTCACCCAGAAGTCTTAGAACTTCTGCTGGACTATGCGTACTCCTCTAGAGTTATCATCAATGAAGAGAATGCAGAGTCCTTGCTGGAGGCTGGAGACATGTTAGAATTCCAGGATATCCGAGATGCTTGTGCAGAGTTTTTGGAGAAGAACCTTCACCCTACCAATTGCCTTGGCATGCTGCTGCTGTCCGATGCTCATCAGTGCACCAAACTTTATGAACTCTCTTGGAGGATGTGCCTTAGTAACTTTCAAACCATCAGTAAAAGTGAAGATTTTCTCCAGCTGCCAAAAGACATGGTTGTGCAGCTCCTATCCAGTGAAGAACTAGAAACTGAAGATGAAAGACTAGTGTATGAGTCAGCCATGAACTGGGTTAACTATGACCTGAATAAACGCCACTGTTATCTACCTGAACTGTTGCAGACTGTGAGATTGGCTCTCTTGCCAGCCATATACCTCATGGAGAATGTAGCCATGGAAGAGCTTATCACAAAACAAAGGAAAAGCAAAGAGTTAGTAGAAGAATCTATAAGATGCAAGCTGAAGATCTTGCAGAATGATGGTGTGGTTACCAGTCTGTGTGCCAGACCTCGTAAAACTGGCCATTCACTCTTTCTTCTGGGGGGCCAGACCTTTATGTGTGATAAGCTATATTTGGTGGACCAAAAGGCAAAGGAGATTATTCCAAAAGCTGACATTCCAAGTCCACGGAAGGAGTTCAGTGCTTGCGCTATTGGCTGCAAAGTGTATATCACTGGGGGCCGAGGATCAGAAAATGGAGTCTCTAAAGATGTGTGGGTATATGACACTCTTCATGAGGAGTGGTCCAAGGCTGCTCCCATGCTGGTAGCTAGATTTGGCCATGGTTCAGCTGAACTCAAACATTGTTTATATGTTGTTGGAGGACATACAGCAGCAACTGGTTGTCTTCCTGCTTCTCCCTCAGTATCCTTAAAGCAAGTAGAGCAGTATGACCCTGTGACCAACAAATGGACAATGGTTGCCCCTCTTCGAGAAGGAGTGAGCAATGCAGCTGTAGTCAGTGCAAAACTTAAGCTTTTTGCTTTTGGTGGTACCAGTGTTAGCCATGACAAGCTGCCCAAAGTTCAATGTTATGATCAGTGTGAAAACAGATGGACAGTGCCAGCCACTTGCCCTCAGCCTTGGCGCTATACAGCTGCAGCTGTTTTGGGCAACCAGATTTTTATTATGGGTGGAGATACTGAATTCTCTGCATGCTCAGCTTATAAATTCAACAGTGAAACATACCAGTGGACCAAGGTGGGAGATGTGACAGCTAAGAGAATGAGCTGCCATGCAGTAGCATCTGGAAACAAATTGTATGTTGTTGGAGGCTACTTTGGGATTCAAAGATGCAAAACTTTAGACTGCTATGATCCCACACTAGATGTGTGGAACAGCATAACCACTGTGCCCTACTCATTAATTCCCACAGCATTTGTCAGCACATGGAAACATCTCCCCTCCTAATTATGTGTATGCTACAAGTAAAGATGATCAGGTAAGAAATGATAGTATCTAAATACACCTATGATAAAACTTAGTGCATAGCTTCACCTGTAATGCTAAAAGGAGGGTAAGTGCTATTAATCCTGTTTTATAGTTGGGGCAACTATGGCATTCAAATATGGGATGACCGTTCCAAAGTCATATTCAGGTTTGTAACAAAGTCAAGAATGGAACCTGGGTCTTTGACTCTCAGTACCAAGCTCTCTCCACTGGATCACTTTGCCATACAGTTTAGATGTTGAACATGTTATTTCCATTAGGTTTGATGCTAATTGGAAAATACAGTTTAATAATTCACATCTTAATTATTACTAGGGATAAGTCATATTTTCCTGATTTACACACGATTAGTCAGTCCACATAAGTATCTGAATATCCACTTTTGATCCTTTGATCATGACCTGAAGAAGCACAAGTGTTTATTAAAGGATGGTGATTTTTAAAAAGTGCCACTGCTTTATTATCAATGTACATGTAAGGACTAAATTCACCTACCTGAAACACCTTTTGAAGTTGGTGACATAAACCTGCTTAAAGCAAGATAGAATCTAATCTGTTAGGTCTGGCTTGCATGTTTTCTTTTCAGATTAAAGTTAGTTATACATCTGACTAGAGAGAGTGCCAATAAGGTTAATGCGGCTTTCTGAAATAATTGCTTGGCTCAAACTGTTGTAGTTATGCATATTGATTTGAGCTCACACCAAATAGGATTTCAAAACAAATCTTCTCATAACCAAGTGTAAATTTGGCCTACCTTGTTTGATGGTTTTATGGCTCTTTCTTTTTATCTTTAGAAAAACCACTAAAATACCTGAGTAGCTAAAAGTATTAATGTTTCTGTTTTGAGTAAGTTTTGTAGTGCTGGCCTCATAACTAGTGTTGAAATTTGGTTTAAACTAAGGATGGCAAAATTTGGCACCTGCAGAAGAGCAGCTCTGAGCTGCAATCTAGTAGGAAATGTAGTGGTGTCTAATTTTAATTATATATCTTTAAAGAATAAGTTGAATAACCACCTGTGGTATTTCTAACTTTCTCTCTCCCCTGTGAATACAAGGTTCTGGATTCTACCTGACATTAGTAAACACTTGTAACTAGCCATATCCTGGGTGTTAGAGATTAAGCACATATTCTCAATAACTCAAAAACAGAACAAATAGAAGGTTAGGTTTTTAAAGACAACTTCCTTGCTAGTTGGAAAACTGAACAAGTCATCAAATCCAGACCATTCAGCAAGTTTCTATTATTACTTATTTCAGCTGTTATCAGAACAGTTGTAACAAATGCCCGGGCTCAGATCTGTGCCAAGAAAAATATTGACTTATTCTTCTAAGATTGACTTAATTGTCCTAAAGCTTACAGCATACAAGACAAAGAGCAGTTTATTCTAAAAAATAGCATTCAGCAGTATAATGACACCAAACCCTTTCATTTGCTTTGCAATATTCTGTTAGAGGTCATTAATTTGGCTTTACTAACATGGAAGATAACTGGAGGAATGCGGCCATAAACTGAAATCCCTCTAGTGTTGCGTGAGCATCCAGCCAGTGGATTTTTACTGACTCCTGCTGTTCTGTCAGTGGGTGGGAGGGACAGAAAGGAAATTACTTCTGATTACCCTCTGTTTTCATGGTGCTGTGTGGCCCCAGCCTGACGGCTTTTAGGAAGACTTTAGTCTGCTTTTGTTTTTTTCTCAAGCTTGGGGCGCTTAGTTGTACTTTTTTAAAGAGTCTACATTTTTTTTTTTTTTTTTTTTAAGCTTCATCTCATGACAGGAAACACTATATTTTGGCTTCAATGTCTATATACATGCCAGGGGAAAAATGACACACTAGTCTGAAGAAAGTCTACAAGATGCTAATCAGCAATAAGAAACTACAAAAAAAAAAGTTGGAAATAATGATGCAGGTCTGTCTTACATTCACAAGAGCAAAGAATTTTCAAGCCAAGGCTGAAGTGTTTCCTGTGAGAGTGCTCTGCTGTTTTTTAAGGCATTGCAGCACTGATGATATATGGCCATGTGCTGCTCTTATATATATGTGTATGTGTACATTCAGATTAACTTCACTGAAGTTATTTTTGTATTTGCTTCTGACAACAGAACATGTCCTCTAAATCACAGCAGTGCTAACAAAAGTCATTAGTAATAATGAGTCTGAGACTGACCGGCTCAGAATGAAATACGAAAGTAAAATCTCATCATCTAGGGTCTATCATTTGCATGGAATTATCAATTGTTTAGAAGTCCATTGTGAATTTGGTGAGGCACAATGTGTTGTCATGTGTAAAGAAGGCAGGCTGAAGTATATTTTAAAAAAATTGCTATAATGAAAAGTACAGATTTTTTTTTTTTTTTTTTAAGTAGTAGATGGATATGTTCACTTCTAAACTATGAGTGAATTCAATTTAGAGTTCTCCATGGTGAACAAGAGAGAGCATTGGTGGGAGATTACCTTTACTTGAGCTCAAGCCTATTGTACTGTTTTTTCTTTGCTTAAAAACATTGTTTCAAAATCCAGCAAGAAGACTGATTTGGCCCAAACAGCTTTAACTTTTTGAAAAATTTAAAAGGACTATATGTACATAAAACTACTCTACGAATAGTTTCCATTGGAGTTACTGTGTAAAAGTAGGGCCATGTGAATAAGGGAGGCAGAATCTGATCCTAAGTAATTGTGTGGGTGGCTTATTTACTATCAGTAGCTGGTGATTATACAGACACACCAAATTCCATCAGCAGAGTCTGTATCTTGAGCCTGGCTCTTTGTTTTTCTTTTGACATCTAACAAAATCCTTATGGTGTAACTAATCTCAACAAAAGTCTTTAAGCCTTTCCTTCCCCACCCCACCCCTCTCTGTTTTCAGTTTACTCCGTTATTTGGAGAAGACCACTGGAACCTCAGCTGTGGAGAAATGGTTTTTATGAAGAAAAATTGTTCAGTGTCTCTTGAGTTTGAAGAAAATCATCTGCACCTTGTAAATTATCTGACCTATACATGAAGGAATAAGAGGAAAAAATTTCCACTGCATCAGCACGTGGTATAAATATGAATGAATAAACCTGTGACCGGGTTCCTATGCTAGCAATTGTAGATAAATGCCAATGTTGATCAGTCATTTTAAAGAGGAAAAATAACTTTTCATAACTGTGGAACACACAATTCTCAATTTCCATGGACTCCACTGTTTGTATGTGAAGTTTTGAAATGGTTGTCACCTCTCTTTGTGACAGTTTGAAGTGTCAGCACCAGCTGCAGGCCAGGTCTGAAACAGTGAGATGTCGCTGTGTATGAAGATAAATCTGTATTGCTGCAGAATTCTGCTATAGGAAATGAGTTTGTTTATAGGTGGTGCCTGAAGCATCTATTAGATTAGTTTATTGTATTGTCCTGTCTGCAGTTAGTGACCTTTTATCTGATTAAAAAAAAACAGCACAATCTGTGTGTGTATGTTGGTGCGTGTGTGTGTGAACTTTTGCAACAGTGGGGAACAAATGATGAAAACCCCAAATTATTTGTAATTTTCCCCCTTCCTTCCCTGTATTTATCAGTGACTTTACTGTTCTATTCCTGTTATGTTACTTGTTGTAGATGTAGCTATTTATTGTTCAGTGCTTGCATGCTGAAACAATACCTGCAGTTTGTCTTCATGTTGTAAGGGCTTCTGTGAATAGTTGTACATTTTGCACATTTTGTGATCTCTGACTTGCTCTGCTGCACAAAAAAAGAAACTGTTGAGTAACTGTTGGGGGTTAGGGGTAGGGCAGGGGGGAGGGGATGGCTTCCTCAGTCGGAAATGGAAGGATTACAAGACAGGATCTTAAATTACACACGTAGTAAAGGAAGAAGCCATGGAGGTCACTTTCTCAGGCCACCAACTTCCCAGGTTACATGTGGTGTGTCTTGTAGATAGTGTCCCTGCTACATTTCATTTGCCTGGTCATGTCTTTGAATTTCTAATCTGGAATAGCCAAAATCTTTTACAGCTTTCTTTTTTGTGCAGCCTCCTGATTTTTAAATAGAAAATACTGTGGATTAGTTTCTGCATATGGAGCCCCCAGTAAAGGTGTTGTCCAAAGTTATTTATTTATTTATTGGTTGAAACTATGGAATGTTTACCATGGCCAGATATACCTGAACGAGTGGAGTCTTACTGATTCAAGGACATAAAGAAATAACCAAGATAGATTAGTAGTATTAAAAAAAACCCATTGCACTGATTAGGTTGGTTCATCTCTGTGGATTGAAGTACATTGTATGCTGCATGCTTTCAGAGGTCTAAAGGGTGTAGTAAAATTGTTAATTTTGATATTTTCATCCCTTGAATATGTTCTGAAGTAACCCTCAAGCTGCTGCCCCTTTCTTTTTTATTTTTTACATAGCTGGGTAAGTATTCAAATACTTGGATACTCAAGTGTGAAATATGAACTTGATAAACCAAAACTTAATCATACCAATTTTGATAACTCAGTCAAGTCTTGAATCAAGTACAAACCCACTCTTTTCTTGATAGCAGATGCTTATGCTTTATAGTTGCTTTCTTTCTCAGACTTCATTATGAAAAATATGTTGGATCTCTTTCCCCCCCATGTTTGTAGAGCCCAACATAAAAATGTTAAAGTTGGCATCATGGTTGTGGTATGCTTTGATACAAGTAAAAAAAAACAAAACATTTTTTTAAAGCTGCATGGATGCATGCTAAAACTAAACTAGTTACAATATTGATGTTTGCATTTCTTTGTGTGGAGATTTTTCAGATGGCAAGCTTTCAAGAATACACATTTACAGAGATCATCACCCTTAAAATGCCTCTATTTTGCCTTAGAATTTCTTTACTTCATTATTCTCTTATTTCATAGAAGAGGGGTTTAGATAATTCCCCAAGTGCTAAGAAATAACGCTTCTTAATTGACCAAGGCACTGGAAAACTTTTTAAGGGTGAGCTCCAATAAGAGGTGATCAGGATTCCCAAGTTTCATAAAACAAGTTCCCTAGATTTGATTGCCCTGTTGGGGAAAAAAAAATCCCTGTCTTCTAGATTGTATAAAACAATAGCAATACAACCCTGTATAGGCTTGAGTTACCCTTTCATCTTGTAGTTAATCACACAGGTGCAAATTGAGTGAGTGCAACATACAGTAAAATTAGGATAGCTGTGTTTTACATATAATTTGCATAAGGGTTAGCAATACAAGTTACAAGGCAGTGAAGTACTGAGCCCACTGCAACCACTTTAATATAGGTTTATAGGACCAGGAGCTGTTTTCTTCATTGAACTGGATAGAGTTCTGTCTTGAAGCTGTACCATATATTTAGCTTGTGACAAATCTGTTTTGTAACACCATATAACTTCCGAAAGTGGGATGAATTTTCTGCATCTGTTTTCAAAGTTGTGGTCTGCTTTCAAGTCTTCGATTAATTCCTGTGTGTAGGCTGAAGGAAGTTGAAGTCAGGGTGGGCCTCAGGCTCTGCAGGGAATATTCTGGGCTCCTGCTCTTTGAATTGATGTGGGAATTCTGGCTTACTACTTGACCATTCTCGTCCTGCAAAACACCCCACACTTTGAAGCAAATGCAATTCACAGCAGAGTGCACACAAAAACCTTGGCATAAGACAAGAAGGTTCTTCTTATTTTGTGGGCTGGTTGCTGTAGAAACCTATAACAAAGAACAGCCTTCCACTTCGGGTATAATTGTGTAGACCCTTTTCTCTAGGCCTGACACCTGTCTGAATAAGAGTGATTAGAGCTGAATAACATGCCTTGCCTGGCTATTTTAGTAAGTGAACTACATCTTCAAGAAAACTACAAGTGAAATAAAATGTCCATGTTCTGTCTCTGTGTGTGCTACTACATCTTAAGGTTTTGTAAAATTTCATCTTTTTCACAACGTGAAACTGAAGGTCAATAAATTATTAGAGATTTTCTCTTGTTAATTAACAGTTCTTTTTGAAGGTCTCTTCCCTCTCCTGGCAACCCTGCCCTACAAAATTATTTTGGTCCTTTTATATAGTTCATGTCTTTGTCTTTAAAAAACCCAACAAGTCAGCATTTAAACTTCTGCTTCAATTACCCTGGGTGTGTTTGTTTTTTTCCATTATGCCACTGTTAGTATAAATTAAATTTCAAATTTCAATAATAAAAACTGAGAGTTTTTAGAAGAACAGGAAATGCTGTTTAAGAACAAAATATTCAAGTCTTCATGGTTTTTATTTTGGCCCCTCTTTATAGTATATTGCCTGATAATACTTTGGAACACAGCTAGGCAAGTCAAATCCCTGCCCCCGTCCCCTGAGGAGGGAAAAATTGCTGGCTATATATGTTCATATAGATCTGAACTGTCTCAACATTGTTTGGCATCTTATGGCATCCCTAAAAAGATTGCAATGCAGCCAAGAGTCCTGAAGTAACTCTGGTTGAGAATCACTGGTATGTGTACACACTCCCCCCGCTTTCCCCCCAGTGATTCTCAACCAGGGTGATTCAGGACCCTTGGCTGCTTTGTGATCCTTTCAGGGGTGCCACAAGATGCCAAATGATGTTGGCACAGTTAGATGTGCAGACATGATTCACAAGATTTGGAGAGTTCAAATAATCTAGTATTAAACAATTCTGACCTGTTGTGGTCTTGCTCTGATCTTTGTAACAGAAAAATTGCTGAATCAGTTTTCACTCTTTTTTTGACTGGAAATATAAGTCCTGCCATTTTCCAAGGGGTTCCTTGAGCCTAAAAAATGACTAACCACTTTACATACATATAAAAGCAAACTGGTGGTGATTTTTAAATTCAGATTTGTCCTATTTTGTCAGAGATTTTAAAAATAATGTTAATACTGTTAATAATACTAATATTAACAATATTTTGTTTAGTGCCTCTAGTTGCAAAGGATTACAAAAGTCTGTGCAAACTGAAGTGTCAGTCTTTCAATGAAATGTATACATGCAAGCCGTCCAGGAACTATATGCACAGATCTGTTAAAGGTTGGGGTCCCAAGAGCCTCGTTGTCCTACTGTGGAGAGGCATAATTCTTCAATTGTAATTCCTAAGAATTCTTGCTTTTGGGTGAAGGAGGAGGGTTTTTTTTCTCCAATGATTGTTTCACTTCTCACCCTTTAAGTTTCTTTTAGGGTTGTATAAATCTGAAAGACATGAGATGAGAGGTGGTTTTAGCACATGTCTATACCCCATTTTGCGGTACACTGTAGCCATAACCAAGCTAGTTCATTTAGAGCTAGTATATCTCTACTGCATGCAATACTGTACAATAGGGCTGTGCGAAGCTTTGGTCCCTGATTCAAAGCATGTCTAGTCAACTTCTGGGTCTGCTAGGGAGTGTACTGTCTCCCTCTCCCCCAGCACCACCTGGCTTGGCACCTAGAGCCTCCTGGGTCTGGCAGGTGCATCCGGGCTTCCCCCATGCCTGATTGCTGAGCTGGGGGAGGGGATGTAGGGGTTTGCCACTGAGTATGTGGAGGGCCTCCCCATGCTCCTCTGGGATGCTCTATGTGCCCCAGAATTGCAGTGTTCACAAGCCACACTGGTACCTCAAGGTCTGTAGAAAAAAGTTTAAAGCTGTGTCTGTGTCCAAATTGCTGATTCTGTGCATTAGCATTGGATTTTCAGATTCGGATTCAGCCAAATTGAATTGGGGACAGTGATCTGAATCAATGAATCAAATCACTCCCTGATTCAGACTGGATCCATATCTGAATTAAGTAGGGCCCGCTTCGCACACCCCTACTGTGCAATGTAGGTCTAGCCTGAGTTGACTGCCATGACCACTTTCTGCTAATAAGACTTTTATCTAGTCAGGAACACAAAATCTAATGAATTATGGGACTAAACACAACTAACCAATATACCTATGTGCCCAGTTCTCAACTGTTTGGAGAAAATCACAGTCTTCTCACAGGCATCTGAGCAGAAAAGATATCAATTAATTGAAAAAAATATTCTATGCCTATTATTTACTTGACTCTAATCTAGGCTTTTGTTTTCTCTCTTACCTGGAAATGTGGCAACAGCAGCAGCAGCATGGGGCTTGGTTCACATAGCAGCCCTAAGGAGACTGCCATGTTTTGAATTACTGGTATCATTTCCAGGAACATTAAGCTGTTCTATGGAGGACTTGCATCCAAACACTTGATCTCAGTCTGCTCCTGAAAGCTGAGGGGATTCTAGTACTGAGGAACTCTTATGGATGACATGAATTAAAAATAGATAAATGGCAGAAATCTAAATGTATTCATACTAACTGCATGGAGAAGTGGGAGTTTAATTCCACAATGGTAAACTATCATACACCTGGATAACTGGAGAAGGCCTTGAAGTGGTGCACTAGTGACAGGCTTCGCTCTTACCTGACTGGTTGGAAGCCTGAGATAACAGTGGGATGGGATAAAATGCTATAAAACATCACTGAATAAATAATAAGGGAATGTCTTGTCCCATCCACTGGCAACATTGTTATGCTTCAGCCCAAGTCTGAATTCGTTGCCCGGCATGCATGAGCCAATATACGAATGCCAGTTGGAAGTTTGAAAGAAAAAAAGTTTTTATTGC
>JAGPOW010002514.1:24542992-24562264 GCA_030014935.1 Caiman crocodilus | reverse complement strand
ACAACCTTCCAGTCTCGCTGTGTATTCTGTCTCGGGAGGATGGCTCAAGGCCATTTATTAGGCCTTTAGACAAAAATGGCTTGGTTATTCACAACAACATGACGGTGGAATATATGGGTTCAACAGCTGTGGCATAGATCCAGGAAGGTATAAGGGGCATTAAACCAAGTGCACCTGATGTATACATGCCTGTGTCTAAGAGGAAGAGACACACGTGCACCCACACACAATGAGTAAATATGGATTTTTGTGTATTCATTTACACATACCCTAGTCTAATTCAGCACAAGTAGAATTGTCATTAGACAGCAGTTATAGCTCTTAAAGCTTGGCCATTCCCAATTATGAGTCAGAGCTGAGGCAGCTCTAATTTAGACTATGGGCATACGTTTCTTTGAGATCTTGCACCAGTGGAGAATTGACATAATATAGCAGGAGAGTTGACATCACATAGCACAGCTTTACCATGCTCCATTTCCATCCTTCTCACCACCTACTCACTGCCTGGTGGTGCAACAGGGCTAGAACAGAAATTAAAATCTGGAATCTGTATAAGACTAAATACAAATACGTGTATCTGCAGAAGACATGCACAGGAACACAGGTATATCAGCAGTTTTATTTACAGGCTTGCTCTTTTAAATGTCTAAGATGCGAGTTCCCTCAGTGTTTAATATACGCACACATGCAAGGCCATCTGTCCTGTATGTGTCTTTAATAAGGCTATGAATTTGTAAGTATTATTTGTCATAGACAGTACAGTTAAGTATCAGAGTCAGGCCCAATGTATGTAAGGCATGATTATGAATTAAAATGAGTTTGGTTAAGTAAATTACAAATCTCTCAATCATATTTATGCTCTGGTTCTGGCCCCACAGTGATTTTAAAGTCTTAGCAAACCAAATTAGATGAAGTTTCTTTTTTTTTTTTTTGGTTTAGTTACCCTAGCAACCATAATCTCTATCTCAGAAAAGCTGAGGAGCTGTGAAGGAAGAAAATCAACTGGAATTTCAGCAACCCCTCCTCTCCCCCTGCTAATCTTTTTCTTATGTTATCAGATTATTTTTATTAAGTTATTTAACATTTGCATACTAGATGGTGCTGAGGATAGGCAGTTGGTATTTTGTAAATGCTGTGTACTTTATATTGGTTATATGATGATGCCTTGATTCAAAGATAAAATCTGTGGCTGAATATCCTGGTAGGATACAGTAAGTGCCATCCCTGACCCTGAGTTTCTCAGCAGGCAAGGAACACCTCCCTGGGCTTCATGCATTGAGTCGAAGGCAGGAGGGGGGCATATCTCCCTTGTGCAGGGAAAAGGAGGGCCTCCCTCTGCCCACATCTGCAGTGGGAACCTTAGTGTGGCATGACCACCAATAAGCACTGGTGAGTATAAGTGAGAATAAGGAGGTTAAAAAGATCGAGCTCAGCTCATATCTTGCTTTGTGGTTCCTTTGAGACAGCTACAATGGAACAAAGCTATAAGGTCCTTCCATATATGGTGGGCTGCTCTATTGACTGCACATCTACCTGCCCTGATGTGAAAACTGGAACAAAAAGGTGTGGGCTGAGCACTTCCTTGCTCTATCTTGTCTCTTACAGTCCATAGGGGCCAGGGTGAAAATTAGGGCAACATAGGCAAGACCCCTGGCATGCCTTGAATAGGGGAATAAAATGCCTCTGTAGCAACCTTTTGCCAAGTGCTGCATGGAGGCAGGTATGAATCAGGTCCTTTTTGACCTAGCTTGCACACATTACCTTTGACTCTGGACATGGGTATGAGTACTAGTGTGTCAGCCTGCATGTTGTTCAAATTTGATGCATTCTACCTGAACAGAATGTCTTCATCACCCCTTTCAAAATGGTTTGCAAGCAATAGCAATTTTAAATAGGGTCTTTGGCACATAACTTTTTCTGGTTAACTTTGCAGTACCCTAAAAATAACAGTCATTAGGTAATACCTGATGTGTTGTGTTAAGCAGCACTTAGTTAACCCTAAAAAGTTACTTACCACTGCTGGTGTAGGTCCTGTCTGTTTTAGATGAAATGTCCCTTGTATTTGTGCTAATGTTCTGGAACAGTTTGATGCATATTTTTAGTAAAGGTCTCTATAGCAGCCTGGCTATATCTTAAAAAGATATAGATCTTCAAATCTTAAAAAACACTGAACATCATTCTTAAAAAGTAGTTATTGAATGTGCTACATATGAGTTTATTCTTTATTTACTATTTTTGAAAAATAACTTTACATAGACAGAAACACAAAGACCTTTAATTAACAGAGTAGATAAAATGTTATATCCCTGAAATTAAATGAAGCCAAATCATTGTTTCACCCAATTTCTCATTACTCCCTTCTCCTGAAGCTCTTCATTATTGTGCATCTTTCCTCAAATCACAGTTTTAGGGAGATTTTTCTGAAACAATTTTGCTGCCACTTAACATCCTTTGCCAGGAATGGTATGGGGATTCTGGAACAAGGAAGAACAAGCAGCTGATGTAATTGGACAGCAGTTGCAGACGGATGGTTCAAAGCAGTATTTGCTTTAGTGTCTCTCCCCAGTACCTGCTGGGAATTCCAGTCTGCCTGTGTGTTCTGTTAAAGCTGAAAGAAGTTCCTGGGACCACCTGCAGTCTCAGTGGAAGACAGTCAAAAGCCCCTGTGAGTAGTCCCAGAAAATACTTCAGTTTGCTAGAGTCTAATCTCTTTTCTAACAAGGCTTTCATTCAGGCCTTCTCTACAGATTAGAGAAGGTCTGGTTTCTCAGAACCCTTTCCACTGAAAACAAGGCTCTCCTGCTTTCAGAGGTCGAGATCTGATTACAACCCTAGAGAATTTATAGGTGGCCTTGGATCTTGACTCTAGACCTATGGTCAACTTTAGACAACTCCAAATAAGACTACTAATAAGCTGAAGCACATTTTCTTATTCCTCACAGCTTGTTCTGACTCCTGTAAGAGTGAATCATCCCATTCTTCTTCTCTAAACCATTAGAAAGTCTCAAGAATGGAAAAGTAGTATTTGTGGTTAACAGATTATACTGTAGGAATTTTTTTACATATAAATTTTATAAAGCCTTTGGTAAACTCTACAGGATTATTGAATACTTACATAATCAACCACTGCAGTAGGCACATTTAAATAAAAGATACAGGGTGGACCAACTTGCTAGCTCATTTGGCAAGGCTACAAACTTTTGTTTTGATCTCAGAAATTTAAAAAATATTTTGACGTTTCTTGAGTGCTGTAAATGAATACCAGCTGAGGAAAAAATTCCATTTCCCCCTCATCCTATCTTAAATATGTCCCACATCCTACAAAGTTTTACACATGGGCTTAACTGTATGCAGCAGGGGTGATCCCACTGATTTCAATAGGATTACTCGCAGCATGTAGAGCTGACAGTGTGTCTTCACAGGCCTGGAGCCTATATGGGTGTGAAAGCCAAAAAGGTCCATAATTTCCCAGTGCAGTATTTCAAGATGTTTTAACTCAGCTAAGTGACCTACAAACTTTAGTTTTACTACAAAAGCATATGCCTTTCTGAACCTGTTATTTTTTAAGGTGTCATCCTACTCTGCTTTTTGCCTGACTTTCTAACACATCTAGCTACCGCTCTTTAACATCTGAAAAAAATCCTTCTAAGAAAAATAAAGTGTGCTTTATTCGATCACAGCAGGATTCAAATGGCTGTGGTTTGACACCATCACAAATTGCCTTTAACATCCCAATTTATATGAATGCATCACTTTTTTTTAGTGAATTTTAAAACATTTGATTTAGAGCATGGAGTTCTCTAACCACATGAAATACTGGATTTTACTAGTTACATAATATGTTCCCTAAAGAAAATGCTTAGACTGCTTAAAAGTCTTGCTTTGCTGCAGGAGGTATGGCATAGGGGGATGGGAGCCCCCTGGCAATTAATTTTGGGCTATTTCTCTAATCACTGGGCAGTTGGGAAAAGGAAAGGCTCTTATAGATGAATTTTGTAATGAACTGCATGGATGCTGCAATGTTATACAGACATGCTCTATGTACAGTACCTAGCAGAGTGAGGCCTTGGTCCTGGTTGGGTTTCCTAGGCACATATATTGATTATATGAATAAATATTAAAAATAACATCAAAGAGGAACTTTAGCCTCCAGATATTTTAGCAGCTTTTTTAAACTATGAAAAACAGCCTTAATTCTTTTACCATAGGGCATAAACAGATAAGAAACTAAAAGGAAAAAATAATCAAAGTTAATTTATCTTACTGTTCTTTTGGTACTGGATAAACTAGATTCCCACATGAGCAAGCTGGGAGTCGGCTAAGTTAAGTTCCAAAACTTACCAGTTCTTTTCTATCTTTATTCTCAGGCATGCCTAGTTAGTTTTGAGCAAGTCATTCATTTGGCTAACCTACAGTTATCCCCCACTGCCAGCTCTAAATCTGTAATTTTCTTCTTTGTGACAGAACTGTGAGTTTCCTGTTGAATACATGCATCACATAGTATACAGGGGTGAAAATATGGCCCACGGGCTGGATGCAGGCCACCAGCCTATTTTATCCAGCCTGCAGGGCCTCTAAAAATTTTAGAAAATTAATTTTTATCCACCCTTCCCTGCCTGTCAAAGATGACAGGCAGACAGTGGCAGCAGGACCCAGCAGGAGCCTGTGACAGAACAGCAAGGCGAGCCTGGCTCCCATGACTCCCGATTTCCAAAGCTTTCAGCCCTTGTTCAGAAATCTCTAAGCTTGTTTTGCAAGTGTGCATTTGGGGAATGTGCAGAGTGGAACATGCAAACTGACAACATACCTTAGTGAATTACAGTTATTTGTACTGTAAATAACTTGCCATTATTTTTAATAATTAGTATAACAAATCAAAATATTCCTATTCTGCATATGCAAACAGTAATCCTTATTTTAAATTTTTAACTGCCACTACAATTCAGAGTTCATCTGTAAAAGCTCAATTCAGAGTAAGCAGATGTTCACTATTTCTAAATAAATCATATAAAAATAGTTCTGAAAGGGACCTTTATAGTTCATCTAGTCTAGTGGAGGCCAACCTTTTGGCAGGCCACAAATTAGTCCTGGATTCTCTCCAAGTGCCACTCTGATCCCCTTCTTCTGCCCAATGTGCTGCTTTGCTTTCTGCTTCCAACACTGCATTCCCTGCCTTATCTTCTACTCTGCTTTGTGCTTCTCTCCCTATGCTCCCTGCTGGATTTTCATTTTAAAACAGCATTAATATACAGGTCATTTCAAACAATTTCAATTGTAGGACTGATAATTTTAATTTAGTTACAGAACTCTGTATTTTCCATAGTGATGGCTGGGCTCTGGCCATAACTCATATTAGCTGAGCGCGCGAGTCCTCTGTATTATCAATGTATAATAGGTCCACAGATACAATTTGCTGCTCTGTCATTTAAAATCTGCTTTCAGAATGTAATAAAGTAAGTACTGCTCCTTTTATGATTGGGCAGAAAACTAGAAGCCAGTGCTTTTTTATGGATGTGCTGCATCATTTACAGGCAAGATGGATAACGTGATATCTTTTTTATTGATCCAGAAAAGTGTATCAGCTTTTGCACAAAAACATTTCCACTCACTTGTTTTTTGTAGTTATTTTTGCTGGAAGTCATGGTCCTCATCTTGTATTTCTTAATTATCTTATTGGAGATTATAAAATTATGACATGAAAGGGCATTCACATTCTACTGTGAGAGCAGTACTTAGCTATTAGTCTGAAGTCAGGCAGAAAGCAGGGCAGGATGACATCTCAGAGAATAACTGGTTCAGAGGGGCATAAGCTTTCACAGTTATCATCCTACTTCATCAAATGCTATGAATGCACTATTTTACAAACATTCCATTGCAAGTAAAAGCAGGTGAATAAATAAGATGGCATGTCCTGCATAATGGGTAAAGGAGGTGGCTTGTTTACCAGAACCATGAACTGAAATAAAATACAAATCACAATAAGCAAAGTTATCATAGGCTACTTTTTACAAATAATGCACTGGAACACAGGCTCTTTTATTGTGCTTCAGTCTGCATAGCTTGTAAGCTGGATAAACATTCTTGTGGGAAGATACTTTTGAAAGCACATGTACAGTAGGTGATAGGTACAATGATACAAAGCAAAATACCATCTCTTCTCAACAGCCTTTTGCCTGGCAAAGCTACTATAATTATGCTAGTGCTAGAACTTTTCAGCTTTGCTATGTGAGATTTTTTAAATTGAATGTAGTTATTGCAATCATAGAAATCATGGAGAAGGAAGGCTGGAAGTGACCTTCATAGGTCATGTAGTCTAAAGCCCCACCAGAGGCAGGATCATCCTTATACAAACCATCCTATACAAATCTGTAGCCTAACCTCTTAGTAAAACTACTGGCAGCCCTGGTACAACACAAGCTATAACACCCTAACTTGCCACAAGTAAAGCATGGGGGACCACAGCAGCCAACTTCCTACTTCTGTAAAAAATTAAAATATGCTCAAGAGATCCCATGTAGAGGGCCGTGCCCATACTACAAAAGAAAGCATAACTCCTTAGAGTTCATACCAGTCTGACAATGGGGTAAAATTCCTTCTGGACCCCAACTATGGAGATCAGTCTGACCATGAGCAGAGGGGCAAGACCCTCTAGCCAGGATATTACACCTTTAAATCCCAACAAGAGCATTGGCACACCCCAGTCAAAATCCCCATCCTTGGCTGCAGCCAACATCCAATACCTCTGAGGAAAGTTTTAACCTCTCCTCCCCTTCCCTCCCCAATCAATTGGCATATATTTATATAAACTTACAATGCTTTGAATAGGCCAACTGCTACGTAACTGCTACATATTATTGTTTGTGCCTTGGCTAAATTGTCAAGTCTTTTATTACTAGAACTAATTTATCAGGGGGAGTGGGGAGGGGAAGGAGCAGAATATGGCCAAAATATTTCTGCAAATATTGGCTGAAGCAAGAACTGAATTGACATTGAGATAATTATTTTTCATTAATGTTATATTAAATGATTTCAAGGACAGGTTAGAAGCTATTCAAGGTAGGGAAAAAATCCTTGCAGACTCTAGGTTCACGTTTATTTTTGTTCATTTTATCCTGTAACTGTAACTATTTCTCAGAACATTTTTTTCTTCTTGTGATCTTTTACAAATTATTTTATTTGCAAACATCAGTCACTTTTCTTCTAGAAGCTTTAGAACTGCCTTTCAGCAATTCATCCATCTTGAATATCATTTTTTTCTGGCCTTCAGTTGAAAACACATCTTTTTGTGAAGTAATGCTTGTTTATGGAACATGGAGGAAAAAGCTAATCAGCTCCCAGATTGTTATTAGGTAACTCTGTATTTGATCATTGAGTATCCAATGATAGCTTGTTCAGATAGTGTAATGTAGTGACCTGGCCATTCTGATAAAATGTATTCTGTTGCGACCTCTTGTTGGGGAGCTCAAGAAGTGGTCTCTCTATTTGTAATAGAGTTAGCTCCAACCTGCTGTTACAGTTGGAGGCAGTTTTTATCTTATTAATTTAACTTGGAGCACAATGGCTGCATCTCCAAAAGCAACAATCAGAATATCATTTCTCCCAGAGCACAAATATACAGAAATAGCAATGCACTTCATATTAAAATCTAATGAAATGCACTTCATATTAAAATCTAATGTCATGCATACTGATACTCTGTATCCAGCAAATGAGATTCAAGGTCTTCCTTGTAATATTAAGAGCCTTAAATATTTATTATTTTATTTATTTTACTTAATAGATTTATATGTCATCTTGCCTAAAAAGTCTTAGGCTAGTTTACAATAAGAGACAAAACTTATACAAATGAAATATCACTTTAATATTTTATCACAAACCACATTCCCAAGCCCGCCCCTTCTCCTCCCCCCAGTCAGTATTTGAAAGCCAAATGTGCCATTCTCTCCCACTTTACTGCCTTCTCACCCAGGGGAACATCCCACTTCCTGCCTAACCCCACCAAAGAAAATGGAAATGTAGATCTAATCTATGTAAGTGATAGTGTCCCGTCATGGCAGTCAAGTTTAGGAGGCCTGGAGCACCTCTAAATCCTTTTGTCTACTCTGAAAATGATTCAGGTAAGGGTCCTCTCTTTGTCAAGAGCCCATGACTATTTTATGTAATCTAATTGAATCTATCTAATCTAATCTATGACATTTATAAGGCTATCATTGTTGTATGTAAAATCTAAACTATGAAAATTATGAAAGCATCTGTTTTGAAAGAACCATTATTTTCTTTCTTTATTCTCTGGGATTATGATATGTTTGAATTATATGTCCAGAGTGAATGAGGAATTCAGTTTAAGGGTCTCATCCAAGGTTATGCAGCTAGGCAGCATCAGAGTTACAAGAGTAAAGGTCATGGTTTTAGAAAAATCCTTTTTCCCCCCTGCCTTTTGACTTGTTCTTCAGTGTTTTGGAAGGTTGTAGTCAGTACAAATGTTCAGTCTTTCTCAAGGCCAATTGGTTTCCAACCAAGTGATCCTTTAGATGAACTGCTTACAAATGCTCATGGCATACCCTGGCATGTGATACCTGAAATGATGCTGAACTCACTCTGGCCTTGGGTAAATCATGCAGCTGTTAAATTAGCCTAGTTGTCAGCTCAGATAGGCAAGGCTGAGGGAGCTGTTGTATTGTGCTGCCCTTTGCATGCAGGCTCTCGGTACTGTTGTTTCCAGGACCCTTTGAATCCATGGAAGTCAAGGTTTGTTCAAAGTCAGTAGACACGTTGGTTAAAAAAACCCATATTTCTTAAAGAAACTGAGATAAAAATGAAAGGCTGTTTGTTTCTGCCAAGTAAAAGTAACAGGATGATAAAAGTAGTAGAAAGGTACTAATTTTGGTTAAACTTGTGGTCAACTGAGCTGTGTGAACTAAACAAGATGCTCTTTCCACAAGAAGCTTTAACCTTATAAGATAAAGTGCAGGCACAGAAACCAGATTATATTAAAACTGTGGTAAAGAAGGCAGAACTTCTTAACAGAGAACAGAAATACGAAGGCAAAAATGCTTTGCTGAGGAATACACTGGCCAATCAGAGCAACTGTGTGCTGCATTGAATATGGGGAGACTTTCTTGTAGTTGCCCTGATAGTTGTCAATCTAGTGTGGTGTCCATCATGGCCAACACTTGCCTGAATTTAAAGGATTTTTATTAAAGCGAAGTTCTTATGAAGGTTACAGGCAATTTTTGATCAATGAATTACATCTAGGTCAGTTCTCTAGGAAACATTCCTCAGTGGACAATTGAGCAGATAAAATACATGGTTACAAGGACAGAGTGAGAACTCTGGGATTAAATAATCTTTGTAAAGTTAATATTGAAATGCTGTTGTTGCTATGATGGCACTGGAAATATGCAAGAGACATATTCAAGAAGCAAGAATTCTTGTGGGTAATATCTTTTATTGGGCAAACTGTATGGTTGGGATACATGTAGGCTTTTGGGTATCAGGGTACCCACAGGCAGAAGATACCGTTCCCACACTACCCACATAAATGACACCTTTATAAAGTTTTCACATAGATTTGATGTTATCTCCAGAGAAGATTTCAAATTAATTTCTACTGACTTTCACATTTTTTCCTCATCTACACTTTGCTTGCCAAACCACACTATCTCCATGGCTTTGTGCATGAATGACAAGTGCCCCTGGAGGCTGGGGGGGCAAGGTGACTGCTCGCAGGCCTTCCTCCCTCACTCCTGCTTTACTTTAGACTAACACAGCAACTAACTTTTCTCTACAAAATGTGACTCCTTTCTTGACAGAAGTACAAAAAAGAGTAAACAATTTATAGAACTTTGTTTGGATTCTCAGAAAGCTATAAAATAACAGTTTCGTATAGAGATAGGCTAAGTGAGAAAAAAAAGTTTTAAAATGACCTAAGCTGAAAATGAACTGACTCACAAACTAGGTTAAAGGATATAAGAACTGAGAGATAAAGTCATAAGAAAATGGAAATGTAGCAGTTATTTAGTGTCTATTCTATTTGAAGAGAAGTCATGGCAAGATTTGAAGAGAAAGTGCTTTGGAGGAAAGGAGATGGGACCTTCATAATCTGCAGCTAAGGGTCACAATGAGACAGTTTCGAGACAGTCGCAGGTGCAACTCATCACTGTAGCTTCGGGTTCTGCCTGAATGCCTTTGAGAGTCACTGCTAGCCATATGTATATTCGAAAAATTCCAAACAAAATACTTCATCTTGAAGTGAGGATAAGATAACAAACTGGTGTCAACTTTTACGCATGCTGCCTAATGCAGTTATGAAAAGGTGCTCAAATGCTATGTTGATGAGTGAGGTTTGGAAATCTATAAAGGCAAACATTAGCTGAACAGAAATGGCATCCTATAACATTCTCTCAGGCAAGCTAAGGAAGTACAGGCTGGATGAATGGGTTTCAGAGGTGTGGGTTTTCTGGGAAATTCTCCAATGCCCTAAATATAGAGCATTATCTGATTTAGCATGTTTATTTGACTTATATTTAGTAAACAAAACTAAAAAAGTACCCCCATATTAATTTTATGTTCCAATAGCCACAAGTATTTGAACTGAAATATTTGATTAGGAAAAAAATGAAATACAGCACACAATATGTTGTAAATGTTATAGTCAAACAAATCCAAAGCTTTATGTGGAAAGAAATTATTTTTATTGGAATATTTGTAAAATGTAAAGACAGTACACAATAGCATGTACTTCCCTTACACTGTTTGTTTAAATTTAAGAAAAAAAACCAAAGTCACTGAAAACTGTTGACACACTAATTTTAGCACACTTAAAGAAACATGCATGATATGATGTGGTTGTCCACTCATCTACTTCAGCAGAGTTTAACTGTCTTTCACTGGGGTCATTGCAGCACCTCCAGTTTCACTGTCACTAATTTCTGTAGAATCACTAATTAGTTCCATTTCAGAATCAGATTGAGGCAAATCTGATTCAGAACTACTTGGACCACATTTTCTTTCGTTAAAGGATGGGTTTATCAAGGAGTCTATGGGCAAGGGCAACTTATCATCACACTGCACCTTTTTCTCTAATTATGCTTTTGACTGATTCTCCAGAAGCAAGAGATTTTGAGAAATATAAAAAAGCTTAGCAGTGCATTAATTTGTTAGTGTATTCCTCTTTTTTGTCTTGATTGAGCTGAAAGCCTCCCAGCTCCGTTCACAAGAAGCTGCTGTTGGTGGAATGCTTAGTATCCTTGGAGCAATCCTGGACAATAGTTGGGTGTTACAGTATCCCTTCCACCATGTGAGAGGAGACATATTCTCTGCTGCCTGTCAAATGATGTCTTTGCTCCAAAGTTTTTCTTTTGCATGGTACTTGGCAATGTGTGAACTATTTCGTCAATGTTGGGGACTTCCATAATTGAATCGAGATCAGTAGATAATTCATCTTCTGATAATGTTGTCCTCTGTGTTGAGGATCCAAAAGGTTTGCTGCCAGATGAACTGGATGAAAACAGAACTCAGATCTCTTAGTAATAATTTGTTTTACTTCTTCTCTTGGATAGAGTTGAAGAAGACAAAAGCTCAATTAGATTTTCATTCAGTTGTCTGCATATCTCTGGAATATTTGAAAGGCTTGATGTATCTCCTTCAAGATTCTTGATGGCCACTAAAACTGGTAGTAGCAAATTGAATAGTCCTTGAACTGGAACCCAGAACATGTTGTTGTTGAGAATCTGCTTTCGAATGTGTATGGGAATAATCTGGGATACTGTCATCCATTGAAGCACACTGCAAACAGTTCTTTGTTTGCAGCAAACTGTGTAAATGCTTTATAGCCAAGCCCCATCTAGTTTCTCCTGGAAATACAAGTTCACTTTCCTTCCCCTGCTTCTTTCTGTAATTTGTTCAAAGTCTGATTAGCAGCATGATGATTGTTGAATACCTTCACACTCACCTTGCAGTTTGCCAATATTGTCTTCATTGTATTCACACTTACTATGTCCTTTGCGAGAAGATTTAACCCATGAACAAGACAGCCAAATACAATTCAATGAGGATACTTTGCCTTTAATATTTACCATGTAGCTTTCATGTTACTCGTATAAACACTTACAAGGGCTTGTACCCTAGAGGGAACTGTGCTTTCAATCTCTTCACTCCGTAATTTGGCTATGTATTCACCTGTATGACAAGAAGATTGGGTAGCTATTGCTTTCAGGAATATTGGTTCGGGTGTTGCTAACATAATGTTCAATAAAGGATTCTTTGTATATCAGCCCATCCATCTGACATCAGAGTTTGTGATTCTGCTTGACCAATCCTTTGAATAACCACTGTTTGAACTCTGTCATACTCTCTATCTAAGAGAGAATGTGATAAATGAAAGCATGATGGTAACTTATATGAATTAGTTTGTAATGTTTCTCACAGTATTGATTTTCAGTTATGGAAAGAGGTGCACCACTTGCAAATATAGTTTGAGCTAATGTCTCATCTGCTTTTTCATGAACTTCTTTTGACATTTAGTCCACACTTGATAAAAAGCTTGACTGTTCAGAACAGCCACTTATGGTGGGTCACATATCTGGTGACAGTGATCTTGAAAGTGAGGATCCTGCTTCTTCTTCCCCCCAATCTGGCAGCTCAACATTTTCATTTTCCATTTTTGCAAATTTGCTATTTCACTTGAGCTACCAAGTTCCTGCAACAAAAGGGGGAAAAAATTTTTATTTTAGCCTATTCTAGTCTGGCCTCATCCATCAGAAGGAGAAGAAGCTGCAGCATGGAGCTTGCTTCCCCTCTTCCTGCCAGAAAGAACACTCGGCTGCTCAACTTGCTGCTCAGTTGCCTTGGGACTGCAGAGCCAAAGGAAAGTATGGTCTGGCCTCTGCCATCTGCCAGAGGACTAAGCTTGCTTTGCTGGGTTGAAATAGTTAACTATTTATCTATTATGTAGTTAAAATATATATATTGTTAAGCCTAGGCCACTTTGGGTGCTTAGTGCAAGCAGAAAAGAAGGATACAAATATTTTAAATAAATAAATAAATAAATAAATAAATAATAGTCCAGAGTTGCATTAACTTTTAAAATTGTAATGTTTCAAAACAATATCAATGCTATTCTATACTGTGTGTTAACATATTAATTTGTTTACTTACATAGGATTTCTGAAGTAGACTTTTCTCAGATGATGTTGTTCCACCACTTGGTTAGATTAGCCTTCTGTATGTGGCTTGTATTCTTTTAGGACAGTTTCTACATATTATTAAATGTTTCTTCATTCTTGTTGTGTTGTTTGCATACTCCTGCCCATAATATTTACATCTACCAACTTTCTTCCTTCCTTCAGTGGTTTGAACCTCACTGTACTGATGCCACACACTAGTTTTTTTTCTGCTTACACATTATTATGACTACGAAACCAAAAGCACTAAAAAACTAACAGATCTCATGCAAACACTTCCCATTTCCCAAACTCAAGAAAATAAATGAGATGCTGCTCTGCATGTTTGTTGAACTGAAAGCGAAACAAAAATTAACCACAGTTTTAGTTTTGGTTTCACTTACACTTGCAGTCCGAGATTAAATAAGAATTTTAGTTTTGGTTTTGATTTGACGTACACAGCCAATTAGGTGAATTCATTACTTGATTTTTGGTTTGGATTATTATGTGAGTGTATTTACCCTCCTGTTTACAAATCAGTAAAATATATATGTACTTTCTCACACACTTCCTAGGGATAATCAACTGAAAAACATTAATTACAACTTTGAAACTGCCAAGCTTGCCTAATATTGAATTGGCATCCACTCATTGTTACTAATGAATTTTATGAAACAATGAAGTTTTAGAAATGGAAAATTTCTCATGAAAAATAAAGCAGCAGATAAAATTTTCTACCCCACATCTCTGAGGGGTTCTAAGGTGGGTAGAAAACTGTGGCTCAGAGGCTTATAGTCAGTGGCTTGAGGTTTAGTTGGCACTGGTATCAAGTGAAGTGCCCCAGGGGTTGGTCCTGGAGCCAGTTTTGTTCAATGTTTTCATCAATGATCTGGAAAATGGCATAGAGTGCCCCCTCGGCAAGTTTTTAGATGACATCAAGCTGGAGGGAGTAGTAGATATGCTGGAGGGTGCGGTAGGATTCAGAAAGAGGAGGATTGGACCAAAAGAAATCTCATGATGTTCAACAAGAACACATGCAAAGTCTTGCACTTAGGCTGGTATAATCCCAGGCACTGGTACAGGCTGGGGGCTGACTGGCGGGGCAGCAGCTCTGCAGAAAAGGAGTTACAGTGGGCAGTAAGTTGAATAGGAGCCAACTGTGTGCCCTTGTTGCCAAGAAGGCTAACAGCATACTGGGCTGCATTGGTAGGAGTGTTACCAGCAGGTCAAGGGAAGTGATTATTTCCTTCTATTCAGCACTGGTGAGCCACAACTAGAGTACTGTGTTCAGTTTTGGGCTCCCCACTACAGAAAGGATGTGGACAAATTGTAGAGAGTCCATCAGAGGGCAACAAAAATGGTTTGGGGGCTGGGGCACATGACTTCTGAGGAGAGGCTGAGGGAACTGGGCTTCTTTAATCTAGAGAAGAGAAGACGGAAATGGGATTTAATAGCAGTCTTCAACTGTCTGAAGGGTGGTTTGAAAGAGGAGCTAGACTGTTCTCAGTGAGTGACAAATGACAGAACAAGGAGCAATTTGCAGCAAAGGAAGTTTAGCTTAGATATCAGAAAGAACTTTCTCACTAGGAGGTCGTGTCTACACATGCATTTACTGTGCAGTAAATTACTGCAATGTAAATTACTGCACAGTAAGCAGCTTTTACGCCAATGTCTACATGTGCAAGCATTACAGCACTGTAACGCTGTGTGTGGACTAAGTTTTGTCCCAAGTCAGTGTACGCAAACAGGGTTACTGGGCAGTAAGGTGTCTACATGTGTTTTATATCAGTACTGTGCAGTAACTACTTGGGCATAAATTTGCTACCTACATGATGCAGGAACAATGGAACAGAGAGAGGTTGTGGACTCTCCATCCTTGGAGGTTTTTAAGACCTGAATGGACAAACCCTTAGCTGGGATGATCTAGTTGGGGTTTGTCCTGCAAAGGGTTGGACTAGATGACCTCCTGAGGTCCCTTCCATCCCTAATTTTCTATGATTCTATGAAATGTTCCCAACTCTTATCAGAAAGGTATGTAAATATTGTTCAAATATTGTTTTATAAATTAAAGCATAACAAATCCGCAAAGTACTACATTTCTGAAAATGACATTGGAGATTTTTTTTAAAACCAGTTTTGAATCAAGAAGCACACAGCTTTATACAACTAGGTAAATTAAGTTAAATGCCTTATCTGACAAAGATTGATTCTTGTACTTAATGTTGTGCTTAATGTTAGGCAATCCACTCCCCAAATCAAAGTTTTCAAGCATTTCATAATGTATAATATATATACCCTTATGACACCCCTGTGACATGCAAATATCTCTATGTTACAGATGGCAGACCGAGGCACAGAGAATCTAACAGCTTGTTTATATGAAGAAGTTTAATGTTATACGGAGTTATAATGGCCTAACTGTAGTAATTTTGATTCCATATCTTTCCTTATACCAGTATAGATTTCCTATGTATAAAAGCCAATGCTGTCTTGCCCTGGGAACCCCCTGGTAGAGCCAAGAATGGAACCAGTTTCTCTCAAATTCTGGGCTACCTTGTTCTTCCTCTCCTGAAAGCTGATGAAATTACTAAATGACTGAAATTAAACATATACTTCTTTATAGGCTCAAGGCACTATTCCAGCTGTCTGGTTGTATTGCGTGAGTACTTTCTCATTGACTAGTTTGACAGTTATGAAGTTGTGCTAATAATACTATTGGCATTATGGGTTAATCTGTTCTCTCGGTTTATACAGTATGTTCTAAACATTCCAGCTATGATAATGCTTATTCATAATGTCAATAAAGGAATGGCCTTTCTTCCAATACCCAATGAATATATATATGAGCACCTGCATCTGTGCATGATAGAGTGATCACATTTGTACTTTAGCTTGAAACCGACCAAACTGTGGCATGTGGGTCACTTGCAAATTCAGTCTTGTTTTTGAGGTAGTTACAAAAATGTAGAAATATGCTTCTAACTGTACGTAAGGAAAAAAGCATTTCCAAGCACATATTTGCATGAGTCAGTTGTAATAAATCAAGACTTTTGTTTTTAATTAAAGAGGCAAACAAATAATTTTGTTCTCGTGTTGTCAGTTTTTGTGTGGCACTTTGTAATCTCCTCATTTCTTTCTAAAATTTCTTTTATGGAAGGCTTAGGAAACTGCCTTTAATTAACTACCAAATTGAGTGTCCTAACACTGAGGATGAGATTTAGAAAATCCCTTTAATTACTGGAACCAGATTTAAGGTTGATTGCAAATAGCAGTTAACTCCCCCTTTCAATTAGGCCTTAATTAAATGTGGTAAGGTTCTGTTTAAGTGTTGTGAAGAGCCTTAATTTGCATTATCTCCCATTCTAACTGAAAGTGGCTTTATGTGAGGTGAGGGTTTGTTCTGAAAGCTGTCTATCTTTTTACTCCAGTAATTTGAGCTGAGAAGTCAGATGAAATGGAATTTATATAAAGTTCATGCCATTTATTCCCTCCCCACCCCCATATCTCTTTGTTATGGAATTGCTATTTTGAAGTGTATCTTTGTGGTTTATCTTTAAAACCCAGCCATCTGATCTGGAAGTTAATCAATACAATTGTCACATTAAACAGCCAATCCCACATGCAGTGTTTATAAACACTTCAAGAACAAGATTATAAATCTTTGTGATGGCAAAGTGAACAGCATTTTTCTCCCCCAAGTAAGATCTATAATTTGTCATTGATTTGCCACATTCCTCCTGCATTTTTGCCATTTCTCTTTGGTGTATAAAATTATGTTAATCTACTTTTTTCCTTCTTTGTACCATCTGGTTTAAATTCTGATTACCTTCTTAGAGTCTTCTCTGCATGAGCACATAAGGAAGTCACAACTCATTAACAGTTTATGTTAAAATTCCTAGTGGGAATATGCAGTGTACCTAGATTGGTATGTTTTCCTTTGGTGGGTGCAAATTAGATAGAACTTTGTAAACTAAAGAAAATGGGATTTAGTTGAGGGGATAGCTCCAGGGCTTTTCCTCTTCTGTAGTCACTGAATAGATTATTCATAGCTGTCTGCAAAAAACTAAAAAACAAGTCCACCACCCCAAACCCCAGCAAAACAACCCCCCCAATCCTCTCCCCCTCCCCCGGTCAAAACCACTCATTTTGACAGAAGTAGATACTTCTAATCAGTGTCAGGTAGATTTGCTAAAGATGATCATTGGCCAAGTATGATGCTGAAGTTGTTAGGGCAAGATTTACCAGTTGTCCCAAGTTAGACAGCTTTAACTTCATAGAATTTTATTACTATCTCACTGGTCATTTCTCTGTTATTTCCAGTCACTGACTGGTGTTAGGAGGAAATGTTTGCTAGTGGCAACTTGTTCTATATTCATCTCTAACATGATTTATTTAACTTTCCTCTGAAGCAACTGGCTCTGGTCACTGTCAGAGAGAGCAGATAACCAGATAAACTATTGGTGGTATGGCTTTTCCTCTCTCTAGTGGTTTAGTTGTCATGCAAGGAGTTATTGACATGTAATTGTAAGCATTGAAAGAACAGTATACCTAATGTCCTTATTCTTTAGCGTGTGACCTATATAAAGGGCACCCTCCTCATGCAGTTATATGTGTGTATATATACAGAGAAGAGAAGCTCATGCCTCTCTGAAACAGTTAGTATCTAAGATTCCATCCTGCCCTACATTCTGCATGGTTGACATTGCAATAGATTCACTGAGTCTGATTCTCCATTGCTTTGTCCTTTGAATAGTGCATTTACACTTGTAAACAGAGGATGTAAAAAGACACCAGGCCAATGTTCACATTTTGCATAGGTGTAAATGACTAAAGAAGGATGAAGTAAGGAAGGAGGAAAACTTCAGGCATCGGTGATAGATTTTGGAGATTTTGCCTCCATGTGCTGCAACAAAATTAGGGTAATCAATACTGCACTGTCATTCAAATGCCCTATTATGCATCTCCATTTTCTCTTTAGGAAGGAGTAGGAGGATCTTTTCCTGCATCTCCAGAATCATTTAAGAATGGAGCTGGAGGGAGAAAATATCATAAAAATATAAAGAAATGTCTGATTTAGTCATAACAACAAGATGACTCCAACCTTGTGAATAGCATTGAGGAGAACTTTTTAGTTTCAGTGATCTCAGAACACTTATTGACATTTTAATATTCCACTTTAGGCCTGATATCTCAGGGGAATGGTTGCAAAGTGGGTGAGATTTCTTGCTATATCAGCAAAAGTGTGATTTCGATTCCCTATGCTGGACTTATGTCAAAGGCTGCCAAGTTGAACCATCTGTAAATGAATATGTGGTTGCATCCAAGCCAAAACTGCTTAGACAGAACACTAGCCACATCACTGCATTGTGTGCTGTAGACAATGAAAAAGAGAGTGTCTTAACCTTTGGGTCACTAAGCTGGAGAGAATCTTTGACTTGGTCTCACAGATATTAATGTATTAATGTCAGCCTTGCCACTGACTTCAAAGGAATTAAGAAGAGGTTCTCACTGGAGGAAGATGCGATTAGTACTGTCCACAAATGTCATTGGTTTTACAGGACAGCCTCGCCATTCATAGGGGATACGTGCCAAAAAAGCCCGTGAATGGCAAAATCTGTGAATACGGCATGAGTGTGGTGGCAGCGGCAGGAGCATGGCAGCAAGAGCCCGGCTGTGGCAAGCACGCAGCTCCTGCAGATACTGCCAGTGGCGGGTGGGGAGTGTGGCAGGCCACTAGGGGGCGCTCCTGTGTTGAGCCGCCCACCTCCCTGTGCCCGCCCACCTTCCAGGCTCCGAGTGCCTCCCTTGGGGTGCCTCCGTCCGGCCGACCCCTTCCCTGGAGTACACCCGCTAGCCTGGGGTTCCCGCTGCCACCATCCAAGGCTTTGGACTTACTTCTGGCTCTGTGCACCTTGGAAAACACAGGCCTGTTCGTCCACTGGGTCCTAGACCCAATACCAGCACTTGGAGCCCTTTCCCCAAGTCAGGGGCTTATCAGGAAAGCCTCCCGTAATCCGCAGACCTAAGGGGCCTCCTTGGCATAATTTAGACCCACCCCTCAATAAGTCTCCCACACCGGTCACAAAGGAGAACTTTATTGATTACAGGG
>JAGPOW010002514.1:24501951-24530895 GCA_030014935.1 Caiman crocodilus | reverse complement strand
CCAATGCACCAAATGCCCTGATGGAAGATATGTAGGAGAGACCAAACAACAACTGCACACCAGAATGAACGCACACCGGAAATCTATCAAAGACAGAAATACCCAATTACCATTGGGGGCACATTTCTCACAGGAGGGCCACTCTCTTGACAATCAAATCTTGCTCTCCTTCTATGGTATTTCTCCCCAGTGCTACACTGGGAGACTATTAAGGAGGCATTCTAAAATGAGATATTATTAATTGAATCATAGCAACATGCATAGTGTTTTGTAAAGCACAGCTTAAGAAAGTTCTTGACCCAGTAAGTTTATAGTCTCTGAAGCTATTAGCAGGGGAAGGAGAAAAAGATGCATAGAGGGACCTAAATAAGGTGGTGTTATAGATGCGGTTATGGTGCTGTAGCTAATTTATTGACTTAGGTGGGCTATTTCTGTGGTCTTTATGGGGAAAAGTGAGTCCTCAAGAGGAGTTTGATTAGTGTAGGCCTAGTTCTTTGAGGTCAGTAGTTCATTCCATGGATTAGAAGAAGCATGTTAGTAGGCATGAAGACGGGTAAGGAAAAAGTATCTGAAGCTCTGGCATCACTGGTGGGAGGAGGGGCATTTTTGTTAATCAGTCATGGTTAAACAGAATTAGGTTTCTCTGTGCAAGGTGCTGTATAACTACCAGATAAAGAGGTAGTGTTGAAGTGATGTTGTAGCTGTGATGGTCCAGGAAATATAGGAGAGTAAAGAATTTTGTTGGTGATATCTTTTATTGGAACAACTGCATGGTTGGGATAAATTTAGACAAGCTCTAGGGTATCACAGTAACCTTCCTCTAGTCTCTAAGTAGACAGTGACTTCCATGAATTGCTTCTATAATAAAACAAGCAAACAAACAAAATCCCATATAGACAGGGTTGGAACAGGACAGAGAGAGAGGCACACAACTGTGGCTACTTCAGGCAAATAGAAATTATTTACTGAAGTTTTGAGTTAAATTATATTTTTCCCTATGAGAATTCATTTGCAAATGTTTGAGGTGTGGATCTGCTCACTTTCAGAAGCACTTTCTATGGCTAGAATCAGTGTATTGGGCAATAGCCTTTGTGGTTTACTCCTTGTTTGGCAGATAACCTTTTCTCATGGATAACTGAGCTATTTTTAGATTATGGAGCTGGCACATTTCTAAAGGCCTATTAATGAGTCAGGAATACTTATTCCAAGAATGTATGTTTGTTCCCTCTTCAAGGAAAGCAAAACTGTCAGGGATCAAAGGAAAGATTTATGAGACTTGCTGAAAGTGGTGCGTTTCCCCTTGCATTGTTCTCAGCAGGGATTTGTAGAAGGGTGGAAGGATGCACTCCTCCCTTTTGTGAACCCTTAGGGGAAGACTTTTATAGGTAGTGACTGTTGAAACCAGTTCATTAGAACTCTGCTGTCCATAAAAATATTCAATATCCCCTTTGGAATGTGCCTGCAGACTGTTCTTTGCCACATAAAGGGGTTTACAAATGTACAAAACAGTAACAGGAAATAAAGAAGCCATCTTACTTTGGCAACTGCAGAATACCAGATTGCCTCTGGGATGATGGCTTGTTTCCTACCTTCACAGTAGAAGGTGTTTGAATCAAAACTTTTTTATCAGAACATGGGAGGAGTTTTAGTTCCAAATCCACATTTTTACTTTGGATCCATCTCAGCTGGAGATGCTATCATTACAATAAACCATCCAAGCAATGGAAACATTAATATGCAAGAAATATGGATACAGAAAGATAAAGGAGAACAGGGAAAGAATAAGATGCTATTGGTAGAGTGACTATAATAATTTGAGGGAAATCTGGGACAGTGGGGTGCCAGGTCCTGGGCCAGGCAGGACAGTGCAGTGCATATACAATGCCCCCTCCCCCGTGGCTCCCAGGAGGGGGTCCATGCAGGACACACACATCCCACCACCCTGCAGCTCCCAGGACCAGGCCAGGCAACCAATCCATGGCTCCTTTCCCTGCCCTTCCCACCACTGCACAAGTGATTGCTCACAGCCCAGAGGAGTCTAGGCCAGTGAGCAGCCCATTGCTTGGGCTCCCTGAAGAAAATTGAAGCAAAAGTCTTGGATTGGCCTGAACTGGTCCATATATACCCAGGCATGTGCAGATGGATTCCCAAGAATCTGGGACTTTTGTTTCAATTTTCTCCAGCAGCTGAGATGGTGAGACAATCTCTGAAATCCAGGACTGTCCTGGCCAATCTGGAATTGTCAACTGGGCATATGCATACCTCTGGGGGTACCTGAGAAGGCCCTAGTGGGTACGTGCAGGTGGGCAGGGATGGAGCATCACCACTCACCATCCTGCACTGTCACACAGGTGCCACCCGCCCGACCAGACACAGGGGGCAGGGGAAGCTCACATGCGATGGCTGCTGCTGCTCCATGTTTGTCTGGGGGGCCACCCCTGCCACTCCTGCAACACATCTGGCCACTGGAGGTACACTGATCCCAAATGTTGAAAACCCCTGCCCTAACTGTTGATCGGTCTGCAAGACACTGAATGAATTTCGCAGATTAGCAATCCGATGGTTTTCAAGGTGTGTTTTAAAGAGAGCTCTGAAGAACAAGGGTGGAAGCTCTTCACATATTATGGGGCATTCATCCCAAGTGTGAGGTGATCATAATGATGGAAATGTCAAGAATTCAGATGTCAGTGGGCTTTGAGGGCATGTATATTTGAAACAATGAGTAGATTTTGTTGATATTATTTTGTGAAAAGATCATTTGAAAGGCAATGTGGCCTTTTTATTTGAGCACTTGAAGAGGGATTGATAGGTTCAAGACAACCAGTAGAATAACATCTATTTTAGGAAACTGAATTGTTTATCAGTGTAATATCTAAGTGACCTACATTGTACCACTATGACTAAGGGTTTAAATAAATTGATAGCTTTACTGTTGGAGGCGGTACTCCCATTTTACTGCTGGTTTATGTCCAGCAAGCTTAGCACCAGAGTGGTTTAGAGGACCTGTGACCTTCACTTCAAGTAAAAGAAGAAAAATAGTGCACCTAGAGTAGAGTGCTGCCTTGGCATTCAGGAGACCTGATTCCATCCTTTGCTCTCCTAAAGGTCTCATGTAAGACACTGGACAGTTGTTTGCCTACTCTGAGCTTCAGTTCCCCATCTGAAAAGTGAAGGTAACTGTATTTCCTTGTGTCACAGGCATGTTGTGAGGATGAGTACATTAAACACTGGGAGACTTGACTCTATCATGGGACACATGTTTATGATTGATAGGATTCCCTTAGATTACTTGAGAGCAAATAGAATTTAAAATATATAAATACATAAAAGTACTAACAACTTCCAAAATTGCTTTTCTTCAGCAGGAAGACTCACCATTCCCAAGACCCAGGAGTGAGAGTGAGTGTTTGTAGGGAGTATCATAGAATCATAGAGAAGTAGGGCTGGAAGGAACCTCTGGAAGTCATCTAGTCCAATCCCCTGTGCGAGGCAGGATCATCTCTATCCAAATTATCCCATACACATCCCCATCTAACTTGTTTCTGTCTTTTCCATTCACTTCAGATAGCTGCTTAATTTTAATCCCCTGGCTGCTTGTTCACCTGTGTGTGTAGTGGACTTCAATCTTGCAGTTTTCAGGTATTCAGAAGGAAAAAACAACTCTTTAACTGCCTTTTTATCAGCTCTAACACAAGGTGATTGCCATATCATATGCAGAAGAGAACTATTCTCCTGAGTTAAGAGTTGGATTTGTTAATCAAAGATATCAAGGAAATCATAAACTGTGGCTCATCATCTGTCATGTCAAGTCTTTATTTACTCCTTTTGATACCATGACAAGTTTGCTTAATATACATAATCTTGAAATGTAGCTTTTAAGCATGGTTTACAATTACAAAGTGCTTCTGATTTATTGTATCAGGTTGCTGTTATGAAATCTATTATTTTTTTGCCTAGAAAGGTGTGCCACAAATGCTCTGGGAAGAGTGGGGGTTGTAATGATATTTTATAATTTGTTCTAACAGCTTCCTCATTTTACAAGGAATTAAAAGAAGCAACAGCAAAACCCCCCCTCAAATAACTTAATCTCAGGGTTTACTTATCTGTTGGCAGCAGATTAAAAACGGAGGAAATTTAGTACAAGACAGGTTGCAAAACCAGAATAAAAGGCACTGATTCAAAGATTAACTGTGAGAGCAATAAGTTTTTAGTGCAACTTTTAGCTTCATCAGATGAGAAATGACTAAACCTTATTGACTCAAGAAAACAGACCAGATCTTCAGATCTTTCACCCCTTCCCTCAGTTACAGCAAATGTTGCAATAACATTAATTCTTTTAAATATATTCTATACATTTATAATATCAGTGCCTCTGTCCCAGGCCTCAAACTATGAGTTGCAGCTGCCAAAGGCCTAAAGTATAATAATGCAAAAGGAAAAAAAAATAAATCGATTTGACGCATAAGCTTCTGCAGTGGCATGTTCTTTTCAGGCTACATCTGATCAAGGGCAAGAGTATATGCAAATGTAACAGGCTGCTAGAACCCTTGCTAGTAAACCAGTATTATACCTGTCCTTGAGTATTCCTAAGAGACCATAGCACAATCTGGTTTGGGCTCCAGTCAGAGGAATTTTGACGGGGGAGAGCAATGGTGAGATGTTTCTTAGCCTAGAAAAGTCATATAGCAGGCACTAGGAAATAATGACGTTCAGCCATTATTGATGCTGGTGATATCCAAGCAGATGAGCTAGAAGTCTGAGAATATTCTTCACACCCTAGTCTTGTCTTTTGTAACATCTAGTTTGTCCCTCACCCTCAAACAAATCATTGCCCCATTCTATCCCAGGACCACTTCTATAACATCTCTCACCAACTAGCTTCATTTTAAGCAACGTGTTCTGTAGAAGTACTGACTTTATCTCAAAGTTATATAAGACTAGCTTTTCATTTCAATGAGCAGAGAGAGGTAGTTATCTGTGTCTGTCTGAAGTCAGGGTAGAGGTGGGCGGTATAGATTAACTGAATCAGAGATGGATTCACTTTGATTGAAATGATTAGTAAGAGAACAAAGCCCAGAGTGCTTGGCTGCTATTCCCACACTGTGACCATCAAACTATGCTTTGTCTTTGCTTATCTGAAAACATAGTATTTGGCATTGGCTATTATTTAAGGAAATCTTGTCATTTTATTCTTCACAATTCACCTGGCTAAACATATGATAGAGTGAGGTGATTCCCTTTTACTTCTCTGTCTACTAGTGCTTTGAAGACTGTACTTGCATTATCAAAATATATAGAGACTATAACTTTGTGTACTGCTCCAAGGGTACACCCTTGAACGGAACACTCCTCATAAATAAGGCCTCTGTGCGCTTTATGAGAACAACCAAACTGAACAGGTCCTTAGTCTCTCTTCGAAATTTGACTTTCCAGTCCAACATGTGAAGCATTTTTCTTCATTTTGCAGATAGTGTTTGATCACTTTCTTCAAATGGCTTTCGTGAACTGGAGAGGGCATAGAAAAGGCTAAAGGGAAAAAAGACCACAGTCTTCACAGAATCCTGTGACATTTCTGTTACCATCAAAGAGTTGGTTGAGTTTGTCACACCAGGAAATAGCTTTCATTTAACAGTAGCTTATTGTGCTCAAGAAAGAGTTTTGGTGTGACCTGAATTCTCACCTGTTCCTATTTATGACAGCACAGCCTTGGATGGTTCACTAGGAGTTTAAGTCTTCCTTAATCACACCTATTGAGATGGATCTATTTCACCAACATTCAATATTTTTTACCCTTAACTGTAAAATAACCTTAAAAAAATAAAAGTCTGTATAAAAAGGCAGTTGGAGTACTGCTCTTTTGCTGTGGTGAGAAAGAAATACAACAGTGGTAAACAAATATAAGAGCCTATTGTAACTCTGGCTTAAATTGCCAAGAGACCAATTAACACCTTTTTGTTAGGATTAACTATTATGATGTTTGCATCAAGAGTTCTAAATTGGTACTTTTTTGTAGTTCAAAGTGTGACTACACTGCAGTTACAAGGGAAGTAGAGATCAAAGAGCTTCCAGAACAAATAATTACATGAAGGTAAATTCCATCTCATGTAGGAAACTGCAGAAGTCTCTAAAGAATAGCAAATACTTTGGCACAAAGTAGCATGTAGGAGTGTGAGCAATACAAAGGCAGGTTTACAAAAGGAAAATGCCTCTTCTCAAATGATGGAGGGAATAGGTTGGGCTAAAGCCATTTTGCAAATGGCCTGTAGTTTGCTGTGTCAGCAGCTCCATTACAAAGCTTCGTTTTCAGCAGTTCATAACTTACCTGACCCAATTTGCTTCGTGTTAAAATTTAGCACTGAAAAGCTGTGTGGGGTCCCTTTACTGAGCTGAATTTTTTAAGTAATGAAAGAGGAAGAAGCTCATTATGCTCAATTTTGTGGCTTGTTTCATGTTCTTCATTTTTGGTCAGGAGAGTAATGAGGGTGAGAATGATGGAATTCCTCCTGTTGCATCCATGTTGGTGTCGAAAGCTTTTATTGGGAACTTACTCAGTGAGAAACATATAGAAAGAAATAACCCCAAAGGGGTTGAAGACTCAGCTCATACATTTGGATGATATTATCCAATCTAATTCATACAGTAGGTATCTTGGTGCAAAGGTCTCTAAATAGTTTCTAAATGAAAGAACAATCTCTAGGTCTTGAGTAAACAACAGGCATGGTGTGAGAAAACCTGGTCAGAGTTTTTTCAGTGAATAGTTTATTTGCTGAAAAATGAAATGTTAGGGAGGGAGGGTCATAAATATCTGTAAATTTGGGTTAATTTCAATAAATGAGTCCAGGTAAGAGAAGAATCAGAAAAACTTGAGATAATCTGAAACATTTTATTTTAAAACATTTAGTTTTTCTTTTGGTAAATTGCCAACATTGAATTATTTTAATAAAAAGAAAAAAAAAAGAGGCTAAACAGTGAAAAAGAAATGGGACATTTTGTTCAACTCCAAATTAAATATTTTTTTCTATCTTTTTGTTTCAGAAGGCCAGTGCATGAAGGAAAGCACATTTGGAGTACAAGTGTCCCTTACCTAAAGTGAATGGTTTTAAAAGACCTCTTCAAGTGATCATATGTTTTCTTCAGTTGAAATGTGCAAACAATTAATGGCACTAAAAGCTTTCTTCCACAAGTGTATCACTAAGAGCAGTTTTAATAAGATTTTTAGGGCTTGCTTTCATGTGCAGGAGTTTCATTAGTTTAGTTTATTCAGGCTACTGTCAGTTTGGTTTTAATTAATTACGAATATACTTACACAGGTTAAGTTTTTCCAAGTTTAAAATGCAGTAGCTGAACTATTGCAACCCCTTGGATAAAAATGCCTTAGAAAACAAACTCCAATTTGTTTTTATTTAAAAATTGTTAACTAACAAAAAACTCCCAACTGTTCTAAATATTTTCAGTGGAAAATGACATTTCTACAAAATGAAATTTTCCACAGTAAAATTCCAATTTTGTACCAGTTATTCAATCTTTCCATTAGAAGAACCTGAACAAAAGATTGCATTTCAGCTGAGCTGGACTTTCATTACAATGTTTTTCCTACATTGATAGGGTTACCATACATTCAGGTTTTCCTGGAATGTCCTCTTTTTGGGTCCTCCTATCTAGTTGGGGTTTTTTTAATATCGACAAATATCTGGGATTTTTCTCTGCTTCTGCTCAGCATCAGAGTTTTTCCTGGCACTTCCTAGCTTGTCCTAGCAAAGAGCTGCTTGGTGCTAGGGAAAGTGGGAGGGCGACTGGAGGCAGGGTGCTTATGGCGCTGGGGCTGCAGCAGGACAGGGGCGGTGGGGGGGGTGCCTGGCTCTCCAGTGGGAGAAGGGGCCGGGGCCCTTCAGGGGCAGCAGGGAGCCAGTGGCACCGGGGTTGGTGTTTGTGCTCGTAGAGGTGGGGCAGTCAGGAGATACTGCAAGGCTTTGGGGAGCAGGGGACTGTGGGTCAGGAGTGAGGGGTACTGGCACGGTTGAAGGGCCTGCAGGTTGGGACTGAGGGTCACCAGCAGGGCTGGGGAGGGGCAGAAGGTTGCAGGTCAGAAGTGAGGGGCACCAACCAGGCTGGGGGGGGCAAGAGTCTATAGGTTGGGAGTGAGGGGCACTGGCAGGGCTGAGGGGGGCTGTGGCTTGGGAGTGAGGGACCGGGGGGTCAGAAGTGCATGGCACAGGCAGTTCCAGGGGGCTACAGGCCCAGAGTAAGTGCTTTTAGCAGGGACAGGGGAGGCTGTGGGTTGGGAGGGAGGGAGGGGCAGCAGCATGGTCTGGGGGCGGGGTACTGTGGTTCAGGAGTGAGAGGCAGCAGCAGGGTGGAGTGAGCTGTGGTTTGGGAGTGAGGCGCAGGGGTAGGGCATGTGCATATCACTGCCCTTCCCCACAGTCATATTTATCCCCCCACCCCGTGTTCTCTTTTTTAAAACTGAAAATATGGTAACCCTGCATTGACTAGACTGGAGAAATTGCAGTTCCGTTTGACATTCTGTCCCCCCCCCCCCCCGCCCCGCTACCACCGTGCCTTGTGGGAGTTGTAGTTTGAGCAGCTCCATTCTCTTCCATAGTTGAACTACATTTCCCATGAAGCACTACAGTCTCTTCCCTGGTTGACTTACTGCAAAGCACTGGGAGAAATGTTTGGTGTGGGACCCAGGTCCAGAAAAGAAGATGAGGGTATGAGGCACCTGAATTACTGCTTCGGTAAGACACCAGGGAAGCTCAAGAGGACACAGGTTATTGTCAGACTGAACTGAAATAAAGACTTTCAATTTGATACTACACAATGTTTTGATAAGGTCAAGTAGATTTTTTTTTTAATTTTCCATTTTCTGAAAATTGTTGATTTTTTTTTAACTTTTCATCCTAATTTAGGATGATAACAGATGTTGACATATTCATTTTTCCTGTGGAATGGATATTCCAAGTTTTCAACCAGCTTTACTGGCTACATTTCAGGGATGTGGGTATAATGAAAGAGCCTGTGAAATGCTAAAATGTTATTAGCAGAGTCAGTCTATTCCTGGATATTACATAGCACTGAGCAAGTTGTCAGTGTTAACTAGCTAGTACTAATCTACTGTTACTTCACTCTGCCATTGTACAAACAAAGAGGAAAAAAGACCATGTGTGTCCGTGCTTTGGGACTGTGTGCGCTTAAAGCAAATATACTGTCACTTTTAAGACATATGAGTGTAAAACTCCCAAAGGCTTGATGGTTTTAGATGCTGTTTCCTGATCTCAAAATTCCACAATCACCTGCCATCTAAACCATAAAAATTGGGATCTACAGGGTCACTCCACTGCTTTACTGAACAATACAAGATTAAAGTCTTTAAAAAATGTGCTGCATATAGCTATGTGGCTCATGGGCCAGAACCAGAACAGCTACTTAGTTCAATTGGGAAACTATGAGCCAAATCCTGGAGCACAGCTAATATCAACAAAATTAATCAATGTTTTTTAGAAAAGCTAAACAAAATATTTCATTTTAAATGAGGTCAACATTCATCAGTTTGAGAGCTGAGACTCGCTGTCAGGGGGGAAAGGATCAGAAATCCTTTCCTCCCCATCACAGGTTACAGAATGACAACATTACCACTGCAGAGATGACTGTAGCAGGGTACGGGGCCTGGGGCAAATCAGCCTGTGTGGGGCCCAGATGTGGCAATGGTGGTAGGGTGGTGGTGGTGAGCAGCCAGACTCAAAGCCAGCCTCTGTGGGGCCCTTCAAAGCACAGGGCCCAGGGCAGTCCCGATTTCCCCCCTGCAGGGATGGCCCTGACCAGGGGCAACCAGAGACTATCTAGTCCAGTTGTTCTAAACCTGTCTAGACACAGGCATCCATCCTTAGACGCAAAGTATCCCTTGGAAATGCTAGCTCTTACCTTTCACTCTTTTTTTTTTTGATAATGGGAAAATATTGGAGCAATTCTGTTGCAAAGAACTCAGAAACAGATCAGAATGGTTTTAACACTATGGATTCCTTTTTGAAAGCTCGATTTGTCTTGTGAATCAGGTATAGGTATTTGCACACCTAACAGTGCTAATACTGTGTGTTCTACTCTGTGGAACCCTTAAAAGGATCTCATGGCACCCCAAGGTGCTGTGGCCCCCCTGGCTGAGAACCACTGATTTAGCCTGACTTATTTAATGATACAGTAGAGCCCCAAAGATTTCATAGATCAAAATACTGATATTTTGTAGTTTTTCTTTATTAGCAAAAATTTTTTATCTGTGCAGAATGTCTATGAGGATGTGTCAATGTGAGTCTGTCCCTGAACATATGAAAAACAGAAAAGAAAGAAATTGAAGTGGTGATCAAGTACCTCAAAAGGCTTGTCCCCAAGGGAAATCCATGAGAACATATTGATGCCACTGGGGTACAATGCTTCCCTATGGCATGGTAAAATCATTGTATGTAAGTGAAGGTAAGTCAGGGACAATCAGTGTGGAGGATGAGCCAAGGTCAGGATACCCCAAAGAAGCCCTCCCATCAAAATAAATTGGCCCTTCACAGTTCATCTGTGTACTGTGTGTAGAAGACACTGTACCTGCCCTCCAAATCAAGGTGTTTTTTTGCAGTGATATTCTACTAGTTTCGCTTGACCAGAACCCTCTACAGCCAGGGCTGACAATTATTTTGAGCAGAGGGCTGCTTACTGAGTTTTGGCAAGCCGTCGAGGGCTGCATGACAGGCAGTCCAGGACAGATAAATATTAATTTTCTAAATTTTTTAAGGGCTCTGCGAGCCAGATAGAATGGCTTGGTGGGCCGCATTTGGCCCCTGGGTCACATTTTGTCCACCCCTGGCTCTATAGTTACTGAGCTTTGGGCAGTACCTGACCCCAGTCTTTTAACTGAAAAACTACAAAGCTCCTTCTTGAATGGATCAGAGTAGCTCAGTGCCACTGGGTGCATACTACACATTTGTAAAAACCCTGTTTCCTTAAATGTATCTAGAGGGTTTTCAAAGCATAATGCTTTGGCGCACAGGGCCCAACTCTTGCAAGAAGTGACATGGGGGATGTTCTGCAACATGATTGGAGCTGGGAACTGCTGTGCTCCTTGGCAAGATGGGAGGTCTTTTGCCTACAGAGCATCTGATCAAAGCCTACTTACTTGTTTTTTCATACGGATAAAGTGTTTGGCCCTAAATGAGTTGAAGCATAAACATACATTTCCCTGAGAGACCAGAAATGCTCCAGCCCTTCCTTGCTCTTTTGAAAATGCTTAACTGCTTGCTTTTCACCTAAAATGCCCCAGGCTTTGTTGAATAAGACAATTTTAGCTTCCTCTCCTTAGGCACAGAGTTATTGTGCAGGCTGTGGATCAGACTTGATTTCAGCCACTGGAGCAGCAATCAAGCCCCTGTGTAGAAAAGGAAAGCTGCTATGTGTAATCAAATTCTGATTTCAAGCAGGTATAAAGTCAGCTGGTGCAAGCAGCAGTTCTCCTGGGTTAAGGGTCTGATTGTTAGCTGAAATGACAAAATCTGGGCCAATTTCTAGTGTAGACAAAGCCTGAGTAATGCCTGCCATACTTCACTCAAGATTTGGTTGCATTTCTGTGGTGAGGGAAGGGATTTGAAAAAGCACTTTTTGGAGTCCTTTTGGAATGAGCTGTAAGTCAAGGCATTAGTGTAGTTCTCTCATCTGTTCATACAATGTCATTTTTGAAACAGAAAAATCCTGTGCTTGGGTAATGTTGATGTTGTGACATAAACTGACAAAAGCCAGGAAACGGACACTTCTGGCTGAGTCTAAGTAGCCCGCTAACTTCCCTCTGTTTGTTTTCACACTGGTGTTAGTTAAGGGCAGAGTGTCAGCTTTAACTTTTGAATTTCCTGGCGTTTGTCAGTCTGCTTTCTAGCCATAACTATGTTTAGACATATTTCTTTCTGCATTTAATATTAATGTTGGAAATGCTATTTTCAATAGACATCCTCTAATGAGTGGGAAGCAGTACAAAGCCTTTCTAGAAGGGGAACATAAAGCTTTTGAAATTGGTAACATGCATAAGGGCTGCTGGCAAAGGATCACTTAAAATAAATGATCTTTTGTGTTTTTACTTGTTAAGGGGTCAGTTTCATAAAAAGCACTTTTTTACTTCTTTGGATGCTCTTATCACAAATACTGCTGTTATTTTACTGACTTCCCTGCTGAGGCAGAAAGGGGAGTTATTTCTGTCAAAGGAGCCAATTAAGGAGAAAGTCTCTAAACATTAAAAAAACAGATTTATTGGCACACTTAAATAAAGTATAAAGGACTTTGATGCAGCACCAGGGTAGTGGGAACATCTTTTGATGGCTTTTTTCTTCCTCTTGAGGTGTAGGGATGAAAGCGCATGATCCATCACTGTGGTTAATGGGAGTTAAAGGTTTGAACTTACAAAAGTTTGCTAAGTTTATCCATTCTCTTGATGGCAATAGAGCTACTCACCAGGGATGAATTTGCCCCACAGAGAAAGCCATAGAACCACACCTGTTTTTGGATAATGGGGATTATAGAGGAGGTGGGTGGGATGCATCCCCTGGATGGCATGCTCTGGAGCTATTGTCAGTGATAAAGTTTCATAGGAATTGGAAGGATTAAAGGGAACAAGCACAAAAAGTATTAGTAAAAGTACCAACAGGAAAGCCAAGCAGAGCTCCAAGAGACTGTGTCTCAGCAAGGCCATAGCCTTGGGGGACAGTGAGTTACACACAGTGTTATCTTTATCAGTTGCCTTGAACCAACTCTTAGCCTGTTGTGTCAAGTGTTACCCATAGGCTCTCAGCAGACATTAGCCTCTGCCTGCGCTTGGCCCATGGAAAGGCTTTGCTTAGCTGAGCTGACCTATTATCTCTATTGAGCTTTTAGCTGAATTAGCTTCTTGTTTCTATACATTTTCAATGTGGTCATTTGGAAGCGGACTGCTTTTCTCAACTGGGCTGGCTTTCGTAAAGAAATTTTGTCTGTGGAGAAATGGATTCTCCCTTCTCCTTCCATTCAGTCAAGAGCAGGCATCCTCAGTGTAGCTTGGCACAGTTTCCAATGCTAAATCATTAGGCTAAACACAGGCATCCAAGTTCTGTGACCTTCTTAGGGTTTTACTATGTGGCATAGAACTTCAAGCCACATTTTCATCTGGAATAAGCCCTGCCTTACTTTCACAATGTAATGACTCTTAATATATAGCCTTAAATTATATATAGAGTCAGCATGGCATGTTAGAATGCTCAGCTGCAAGAATTATCAATACTTGATGATTTCAGCATGGTAGTAATTCCCAGTTATTTAAACCATCAGACAATTTCAGTGGCTTTAAGATGTGAAATTTGCTGAACAGCCCAGGGTGATTGAATCCTCTGCCTCAAAGCTTTGTGGGATGATTCCTTTGAGAAATGTTTTGTTCCTTGAATGCAGACATCCTGATCTATTGTGGAAGCTTGGCAAGGGAGTGAACTGACAGAGGTCTTGACACTGCCTAAAGTGATTGTGCTCAAGCCACAGAGATAGAAACTGTCAGTGCTTGTTAGCCTCCTGCTGTCAGAAGCACCTTTTCTCTTTGTTTCTAGCTGAAGACTCATTTTCCTTCTCTTGGCTTTTAAAGACTTTTCTATAAGAACAAAATAAGTGGGTTGCCTCTAAAAGAAAACCTTGCCCAACAGTGGAGAGAGTCTCAAAGAAGTGAATGACAGTATTTGCCTGGCAGACTAGCAGCTGGAGTTGGTGTTTCTGCATGTTCAAATAGAAACCATTGTGCTGGATGTTTGTGGAGTTGATTATTCATTAGGTCTGTTTTTTTGGGGTTAATGAACTTATGGGATCCGATCCTGCTTCTGTTTTGGTCAGTGGAAATGACAGACTTAGAGTGTAAGCCAGAAGGGACCACTATATCACCTAAGCTGATCCCCTGTGTATTTCAGGTCTTTAAATTTACCCAGTGGTCCAGTATTGAGCCTAACGGTTTGTGCTTGGTTGAGGCATGTTTTCCCGAAAGGCATCAGTCTTGACTGGAAAACAAGGAGAAATGGAGACTCTTTCACTTATCTTGGTAGTTTGTTCTGATGGTTAATAATATTCACCATTTGAATTTGTTTGGCTTTGGCTCCTGTGTAATTGATTCTCTGGCATTTGCACCTTATAGATGACATAAATCCAAGATCTGTAAGTTTTCATAAGCAGTGGCTTACTTCATCACATGTTTCAGAATAACTTGGCTAACTACCTATCTCTATCAACAGTATAAATTAAGCAAGATAAGCTCTGATGAGGCCAGAAAGATGTAAGAGGCCAGTGAAGGGTAAGAAGAGTTAAAAGCCTAAGTAGGTAACTAAATAGATGGAATCTACCTACTGAGACTAGTGGGGAGATGATTTTAAAAAAGGGGAGATTAGGGTTACTATATTTCAAGGATCAAAAATAGGACACTTGTTGTGGGGGTGGGGGAGGAAAGGGGAGAAGTGAGGATCAGAGCGTAGTTCTAGTGTAAGAAAAAATCAAGCCCCTAGTTCAATTTTCCTAAATTTCCCAGGGACAAGTTATAAGAAATATAACATAATGGTCCATTGTGGGTATTGCAGAGAACAAAATTGGCTGCTATTTGGGGTAATACAAAATGATACCATGAGTTCTTTTCATCATGTTCCTTTTGTAGAAAGTCTTTTGAGTACTAGGGTGGTTACATGGAGGCTAGAGATAGACTATTTTCTGTAGCAGCAGGGACCAGGACAAGATTGTATATTAGGACAAACATTGTCACTGTGAGGGTGGTTAAGCATTGCAACAGATTACTTGGAGGGGCTGGGGAATCTCTGTGGAAGTTTTTAAATACAGGCTAGCCAGACACTTGACTGGGGTGGTTTAGTCAGAAATTATCCTGCTTTGAGCAGAGGATTGGATTAGATGACCCTATGAGATCTCTTCTAGCTCCATTTCTTTATGATTCTATGAATTCTTACTTTGACACTGTTATTCCTTCAATATCTGTGCTTATTTAATGACTGTGAAGGGATTAATATTCCTATTCCTGGATACACCATGTATGTTTCTTTGGCTCTCTGCCTTTTACTCTGCTTCTAACTGAATCATCACACCTAATCAGAACTGTGATATACGTGAGGGTCATTTTGAAGAAATGGACAATCATTCAGACCAATTCCCTCCAGCAACTTTATACAGGATATTTCCTGGCTTGTCCATTTCTAAGGTGATAGAATCTGACCATCAAACTTCTTTATGGTGGTTTGTCAGGAGTGCCAGTTTTTGCCATGGATACCACTGTTTTGTAGAGACACTCTCTGTGCTGTTCTTTCCAGGTGCAATGCATCTCTCCTCCCATCAGAAACTGTTAGTGCAATAAATAATCTGACAAAGACCAGTTACACCCCAAATTACCATCCCTTTGTAAAATAATATCTTCCTTCCAGCCCCATGGGTTATCTAAACAAATATTACAATGACATCTTGGAAAGACCAGAGATTAATTGACCAGCATGAAGATAACTAAGAAGGTATGCTGAAGAAATCAATATTTTAAATTGATTTTCCTTACATGAGAATTTGGGTGGAAAAGAATAATGTCTAAAATTTTCACTGAGCTGCTCTGACTTTTTTTTCTGACAATGGGCTTGAATTCATCCAGCTGACACGTGTACAAGAGCTGCGTCAGAAGTAAGCATACTCTGTTCTCCCACTCAGCTTGCAACAGCTATTGCTGCTGCTTATTATTGCCTCTGATTGCGCAACTTTGAATTGTGAGCTGGGCAATTGAAGTAAAGTCTGCAACAATAAATATCTTGGACTATTTAAAGGTCTGCAAGACCAAATAATGTTTTGAGGAAAGGAAAAAAATGACTGTCAACTTAACTACATTATAATTAAGTTCCAGTGCGGAAATGGTATATTACTTGCATCTGAAGACTCATAATACTAGGCAATGAAGGATCACATAGTGGGAGAAAAGCACATTGGGATAGTACTATAATTTAAACTGATAAAATATGCTAAGGGCAGAAGGGTGCAAAATACAGCATTATCATCAGGTGGGGAGGGAGCCCTGAATCATGGGCTAGACACAGAAGTTACATATAAACCAGTTTGAGTGATCGGAAACTGGTTTAAACCTGTAACAGAATAGAAGTTCAGTGCACATAAACCAGTTTCAAAATGGCTGAAACCAGTTTAAAATAAACCTGGTTGAATGTAGTATCAGACTTAAGTGATTTAAGTCAAACTGGTTTATGAAACTTCTGTCTCAGACCCCTTCCTGGTTCAAGTTAAATCAGAGTCCCTCCAGATCCTACCATGCTTTGCAGTCCTGGGCTGGGCTGTGCTGTCTGCTCCAGAGAATAGGACTGGCCCTACCCCTCTGCTCCCTAGCTCGAGCAGTGGGGGCTGGCTCACTGGCCCTGCCAGGCAAACTCCAGCTTGGGTCTGGGGCTAGGGAGGGTGGTTGAATTCATCTTACTCTGAGTATAGAACTGCCCCGCCCTGCTAAACTTACTGCTGACTGCAACTGTGGACTGCAAGTCCCAGAGGCACCTAGAAGCAGGAAGAGGTGATGATGAGCAAAACTGAGGGTCCTACTGCTTTGATTGTAGACTGTAAATTCCAGAGACCTTGGGGAAAGAACTATTTTTTTTTTTTCAGAGGAAGAACTATTTTTGTTCAAGCTTTTATGAATTCAATACCACTACTTTCCCCTTCTCCCCCAGACAGAGCATGGGCTGAGGCTTGGCCACATTCTCACTGCTTTGGCATGGGGTTTTTCTCTTCCCTCCTCTTTGGTAGTAGCTGGCAGATGTGCTCTAATGCCCCCTGCCCCTAGTTTCTGGCTTGAGAAGGTGTAGGCATGTGGCTGCATTCCCTGAATCAAAAGTGAATGTGTATTCATTTGCTTATCAGTTCAATCTTTGCAACTTAGACTAACCTGTAAAGACTGAATCAATTCAGTCTCAGGCTTTTTGACTATCTTTACTTAGCGATGGTGACTGAGCAACTTGTTGGCTGCACTACTGGGTTTGGCATGCTTGAATAGGAGCAAGTAAGCTAGGCATACTGGAGGAGGGAGCAACACTAGGGATGCATTGTCTTGAAATCCTTTCAAGCATGCCATAGGGTGTCACACAATGTTAGCACTGTTAGGTGTACAACAAACAATTCACAAGGTAAACCCAGATATTTCAAACAGGAATTTATAGCATTAGTAACATTCTGACCTGTTGTGGTCTCAGTTCATTGCAACAGAAGACTTGCTCTATTTTTTTTCGCTTATGGAAAAATAAGAGTGAAAGATAGAGTGTCTTACCTATTTTCTAAGAGGTATCTTGTATCTAAGGATAGATGCTTTGAGTCTATGAAGGTACTACAATGAACCATTGTAGTAGAGGACTGGGGATCTCCCTGTATATGAAGCAGGGGAGTGGGGATGGATGTGGGGGAGCAGTGGGAAGAGGTTTCTTATAACTAGACTTAAATGTGGAGTGGGAAGCACTGCTGGAATGTGTTGGAGGGTTTGTTCTTATGGGTAATAGGCAGGATCCAGTGGTCTCAATCCCTTTTGTAGTCATTATAATAAAATCCCAGAGGTTGGAACTCTGGAGGACACTGGGTGGTGTTGGGGAGAGGGAAGCAAGTGCCCACTTCCTCATGCATGGGATGCTGTAGTTGTAGCAGCAGCAACAGAAATGGGCTGCCACTGTCTCAGTGCAAGCTCCCAAACACAGGCTTCTGCAAAGGTGCAGGCTCCCTGGAAACTGTTATGCTCTCCTCCGCCCTTCTGAATTGGTGTCTGGGGTTGGTGTCCTATCTACATGCCTTGTACCTGTACCTCTCCCTTACCCCCCACAAGTTATGGTACTGTCAAATCTTTTCTCCTGCTTCTAAAGGCTTTCTACAAGGACTAATAACTATGAGGAATAATTAACTGATGGAGGGGGTGGGGTGGGAAATGAATGAATTAGCAAGAATCTACACAACTTAATATGAATCAATTTTAAATGCATTAGCTCAGATTCATTCTGGTTTAGCTCTAATGACTTGAATAGTTACATCAGGGGGCAATTTGGATCAGCAATCTTAGTACAGACTTTAAAGTCTTCTTTGCCTAGAAAGCAGTGGAAAAAAATGCAATTGTAACCTACTTAGAATTTTAGCACAAATACTCGCATTGTTTTGCTTGTTTGTTTGTTTGTTCGTTCACATCTTTGGAGAATCTAATGGATTTTTAAACCTTGACATTGGTGAAACAAAGATAGGAGAAAGTAACAAAATTAATTTTATTTTATTGACATTACAATGTTTTCTTTCCTTTCAGGCTCACATTAATCATTTCAGGAAACACTTTGTCCTACAGCCCCAGGGCTTCAATATGCAAAATCAGTCTTGCAAGTGTTCAGCCAATAGCAATTTTAAAAATTTAACACTGTAAGTGCTTTATAAAGATGGATTTAATTACCTTGAGTACTGGGTAACAAACTGTGAAGGCTTCTTTTGCTTTTAGTAAATATTTTTAGAGATGTCTTAAGAAATGGCAGACAAAACAAATATCCAGACCAACGAAATGAAATTCTCAAATGTAATTCTTCCAGTAAGATGAAAAGGGAAATCATATGTATTTAATTAGGTTACAGTGCTTGACTTGTATAATACATTTTCAGATAATTTCATGATGAAATCTTGCATATTTGTTCACTAATCACAGATTTGTTTAATCTAAACAAGTCTGAAGGTCAAAATATCTTGGGGTGATATCCATTTTATATACAGAGCAGAGCCAAATTCTCTTCTCAGTTATGAAATCATAAGTGTTGTGCAGGTACCATGGAAAATATTGTGTAGCCTAAATTCCATCTATAGTAAAAAGGCCCAAGACATATATGAAAGCAGTTTGTTTAGAAAACAGATTGAAGAAAAATATTCATGTAATGGGAGTGAATAGTCAGTACTTTCTCTGCCCCAGCTTACTGTATTAGGATCTCTGAATACCTCTTAAGATCTGAGTACTTAAACCTGTCTAGTAGTTTTTGGTACCCACCTTGAAATGCCTTAAAGGTCCTGAGAAGGTTAGCATTCAATAATTTTGAAATGGTAGACAATGAAGTCTACCATTTTTTCTATTTGAAAAAATTATTAAGGATCATATTTGTGGGGGTCCAGCAGGAAAAATAATGCAGCAGGGCAACCAGCATAGATTTGGAGCAGGTAGATCGTGCCTGACTAACCTGGTTCCTTTTTATGACCAGGTCACGAAATGCTTAGAGACATTGCGTAGAGGTGCATGTCATGTACTTGGATTTTAGGAAGGCCTTCGTTACGGCATCTCATCCCATTCTCAAAAAAAAATTAAGAGGCTTTGACTTATATGATTACACAGTCTGGTGGGTGGAAAATTGGCTTGGGGATCACACCCAGAAAGTGGTGGTGGACAGGTCAGTAATGACGTGGAAGGATGTGGGCAGTGGGGTCCTGCAGGGCTTGGTCCTTAGACCTGTACCCTTCAATGTCTTCATCAGTGACTTGGATTTGGGTGTGTACCCTGTCCAAGTTTGTGAATGATACTAAATTGTGGGATGAAGTGAACACACTGAAGGGTAGGAAATGATTGCAGACAGACCTGGATAGATTGGAAAAGTGGGCAGAACACAATAGGATACAGTTCAACAAGGACAAATGAGGAGTGCTGCGCCCAGGGCATAAAAATATCCAGCACACCTACTGGCTGGGAATGACCCTTTCAGCAGCACAGAAGCAGAAAGGGATCTTGGAGATGAACATGAGTCATCAGTGTGACAAAATCATCAGCAAAGCTAACCACATTTTATCATGAATTAGCAGATGCATGATGAACAGATCCAAGGAGTTGCTACTTCCCCTCTATGCAGCATTTGTCAGACTGGAGTTGGAGTACTGCATCCAATTTTGAGCGCTGTACTTTAAGAAGGATGTGGATAACCTCAAGAAGGTCCAGAAGAGGGCCACCCGTATGGTTAAGGGTTTGCAGACCAAGCCCTATGAAGATAGACAAAGGGAACTGGACCTCTTCAGCCTCTGCAAGAGAAGGCTGAGAGGTCATCTTGTGGCTGCCTACAAATTCATTAGTCAGGGGAAACAAGGAACTGGAGATGCTCTGTTTACCAGGGTGTCTCTTGGGGTAACAAGGAACAATGCTCATAAGCTGACAGCAGATTTAGGCTAAATATCAGGAAAAACTTTTTCACCATAAGGGTGGCCAGAATTTGAAACGGGCTTCCAAGGGTGGTGGTGCTCTCCCCTATCTCGGAGGTCTTTAAGAGAAGGCTGTATAGCATCTGGCTGGGGTCATCTGACCCCAGTGCTCTTTTCTGCCCAGGGCAGGGGTTCCAACTTGATGATTTGTTGAGGTCCCTTCCGATCCTAGCACTATGAAGTCCCTAGCCACTTCTAAAAACTTGGGCCTTTGCCTAATAACATAAATTCTTTTATCAGACACTTTTTTTACTTAGCTTTGTGCATAAAGTATATCAATAACCTGAAACCTTAGTTATTTTTGTATAACTGTATCTGACCAATAGAAACTTTAGTGGGAGAAAGATTAGTCACATGATGTAAGGTACAGATGTGGAGGTCTTTGACATATCTGTCCTCTATTGTATTGTCCTATATTCAAAATGTCATTGTGTTCTAAGCAGTAAACTGGTGCAACAATTTCCAAGTTTTCCGACTGAGATAAAAAGTAAGGTTGTTAGGGCACAAGCATTAAAGGATGTTAAGCTAGGGTCATTAAAGTAATTTCCTTCCTATGCTCTCCATTCAGTTTTGCTTTGAGAAATGTTATTGAAAAGTAGCATTGTGAAGTTCCAGTTTTTTATACAGGTTATCTGTAAAATTATCTGGATTTGTCTGTACTCCAAGTTCAGCAAGGGATCTGAAAGGCAAGTTGTACTATATCATGTTTATGAATCTGTTATCTTGACCCAAAGGGACATATATGGAAATGGAAGTGAGATTAGCATAGCTAGAATTCATTGGGCATGTCAACATGAGATGCTTACTGTGCAGTAACCTAATAACACTGCCCAGTAGTGTGCTGGGCAAAAACTGTGCTAATATGTTACTGTGCAGTAGTATTAAGCTACTGCGCAGTAAGAGGCCCAAAAAAAACCTGTGCGCCAGTACTACTGTGTTCCTGAGCACTTAGTTACTGAGCACTTAGTACTTTATTAAGCAAATATTAGAGTAAATGTGTGGTAACTACTGCGCATTAATGAATGTGTGGACACGTCCAGTGGGAGACAAATGCGAGACCCTGAATTGTAGCTTCAGAACAGAATGGCAATTTAAGGTCTGGGGCAAGGGGTAGACTTTGATGAAATGGGAAGCCTGGAATTCAAGCATAACCAATGTTCAGTTCTTAACAAAATTGTCCTTCAAAAGCAGCTTCCAATGAGTGCTTAAGTATTTGCATGCTGTCATTAACACAAATCTAACCGAAGATGGATTAAGAAGTCTTACCAAGGATATTTTGTGCCTCTGTACTTACTTTATAAACAAACCGCAATGTTTTCTTTTTTCAAATTGATTCATAACATTTAACAACTGTATGATGATTTAGCTTTCTGCCTCCACCCACTTCTCACTAATGTGTTACCTTAGGATCATTTTAATGTTAACTGAACTGCACCATAAATCTGACTACCCTGTAACTTACTCTCTTCTGTGACAAGTCTTCAGTTGTGATAAGAACAGATGTTGGAAAACTCTAATACTCCTCAGTAGCTGCATACAGCATATTGAAAAAAAAGAGGAATAAGATGAGTAAACTGTATGACAGTGGTAGCACAATGCTCTGCACAAAGGTGGGAAGGAAAATTTACCCAATTCAAGACACTTTCTGGAAACTTCCAAATCCTATCTTTCTGGGAGCATAAGTTGCTGGTAATTCAAAAACCTAATACTACATTGTTTGTGTTTCAAATTTCACAACTACATTAATGGCATGTACAATGGCACAAGAGTTTTGACATTTACTTGAAATCTTTTGCCATTTTCTTCTTTTGCAGCTACCTGCTTCTTATTTCTGAAGGACTCTTCAGTCAAGGTCTATAACCACTTAGATTACAAGCTTTTTGGTGTATGGATGTTCATGTATAATGATCAGAAAAATGGCGCCCTGTGTTCTTTGGGACCATATAAAAATAGTGATGCAGGTCATGCAGTTAAAAAACCTTGCTGCCTGCCAAGCTAATTGATGGATTAGCTGTGATATTACTGTGATATTGGAAGACATGTATATTGGAGCCCCTTGCTTTAGAAAGCATTCTCCATGATGTAACTGCTTTATGATATTGCAAACTGAGGATGTGGTTTATTTTGGATCCCATTTAAATTTAAAGGAAAAGCAAAGTTTGAAGACAATTCATTAAGTAGCTTAAAGTTTTTAATGGTAAACAATGCTTGCATGCATTAAAATGCACTATTAGGCTTTTATGATGACAGTGGCATGCATGATCCTGTTTCTGTCTAAAATTAAAGTTGTCTGAATTGAAAAGTTCTTGGGCAAATATCAGCTGAACTCAGGACAGATCTTAATGGTGCTTGGCAAGGTCCCTGATATTTATCTCTCTCTATTTTTTTTATTTATAAGAAGAAAAATACAAGGATATTATTTTCAGAAAATTGAACCTAAATGTGCTCCTAAGGGTGGGAAATCAAGTCTTCATCTATCACAATGGCAAATGTTATCATCACTTGGAGGTATATAATTTAGCAAGTTACTGGGCAAGGTAATTCATTAACCTGACTAGATAGCTATACAATGCAGAAGGTCTAGGGATGACAGTGCTGCAGAAAGAACAAAAAAGGTACATTTCTAAACATTTTGAAGTAACATGCTTGCAACTACTTTATAAAATTAGCAGGAACTAGGAGAAATTAGCTTACCATACAGCAGATGTTACATGTCAGTGAGGGAGCTCCTTGTTTCCAGTAATATTTCGTCCTCTTTGCAATTCTGAGTTCCTACTTCCCACTTAGTTGCTGATCACCAGGGAAAAGTACTCCTTCCTCTGGGTTGCCCTGAAGAAGATGCGATTTGGCACTCTCTGTCAATTCCAGGGGTTAGCTGAAAGCTGTTCTAGATAGTCTCCATTATAAACTGAGTTGTTAGAAAGTTCATGAATACCAGGCAAACGATCTGAGCACTATTGATTTCTGCATATATTTATTTTTAAAGTTAAAGCTGTGTTTTATAAATGCAAGTATTTCCAGCTGAGAAAACCACTCCTCGTTTACAAAGAAGCTTTCTTGCTGACACAATCTGGCACAAATGGAACCCTAGTAGTTGGCATATTTCCACTAACTATGCACAGATCAGACACAAGCAGCAGAAGGTCAGCCTGTCTCTAGGTGCAAGATGCCAAAAATGTGGTGCACATGAAAATATTTGCCATACAAAGGAATACAGCCTTTGGGAATATAATTGGAGGGAATCAACTGACTGAACTTGTTTATGGAAATAGGACACATGTAAAACAAAGCCCCAGTTTAATTTACCTAATTTGTGTAAATGCTATGTAGCATTCCACTTTAAATGTTCACTTATCTTAGAGCTTGTTGATGGTAATATTGGTGACAAGTTACAGTAACATTTCTGTTAACAATTAGTCTTACTTTTCCCAGGGGGAAGTTCACGGAAAGATTTCTCTTTAAGTTTATCAAAAATGGAGAGCAACAAACTTTTCCAGATCAAATATGTACGTATCTTTGTGGCCTAAGGTAGGTGAATTATATATAAATTTGTAGATATAAAAACAAATTTGGGGGCACTAAAATTATTAATAGTCATCTATCCTTTGAATATAGCTTTCTTGATTTGCATCAACTTCCATTTCTTCTTCTGTTTTTAGTCAGCTCTGTATTATGTCAGAAACAGTCATGATATAGTTCATCCACCTAAGTACATTTACTGAATTATAATTGTATACGTTTCTCTGACAGTGTTACTAAAAAAATATTACTTAATCTGTTGATGTGACTATAAAAAGACCTTGAGTGAAATATCCCCAGCTCCTCTGCTTCCAGCTTTCAAACCACCCTACTAACCTTGCCCAGCTCGTCATCGGAAGCAAACTCTCCACTGCTCAACAGACATCAAGTGGGACATCCCGGCTTGCTAAACTTTGCCTTAGCAAGAAATGCTTAATCTGGCAATGCATCTCCATTGCATCTACAGTCAACATCTCCATAAGGAAACCATCAAAATCCATGGATCCAAGCTTTTCCCAGATGTGATATATTTGATGCAATGCACTGAATGCCCTCATGGTAACTACACAAGTGAAACTAAACAGCAGCTATACACCAGAATGAACTCTCACAGAAAACATGTAGGATATTTTTACACGTGTTCTTGTGGTGTGTGTGGGTGCTTTAATTAGAGTGGTTCTGAGATCCACTCTCATTAAAGTGCCCACAAGGTCTTGGGTGTTGGTGTCCATACGCTTCGTTGAACAAGCTTTAGTCAAAGCGCCCCCACCGCCCTTTTGAAGCATGGGGAAACTGATACATGAGATGGAGGCTGCTAGAGTGCACTAATTAGCACACTTCAGCAGACTCAGATTAATTACAGCGTATTGGAGCATCCTCCCTGCATGTTTACAGGCACCAACAAAGAACAGACGCACACCATTAGCAGCATGTTTCTCACAGACCAACCACTCCCTCTAACCTTACTATCCTCATACTCAAGAGAAAACTACCAAATACCTTTAAAAGGTGAACTTGGAAACAAAAAATTATAAGCTGGCTGGACACTAGGAACTAAAGACTAAATACTAATATTGGCCTTATGGCACATCATAACCTACCTGATTCCTGAATTATTTTTCCAATGTTTGAAAGGTGATAATGATCTATAACAAGGATGGGGTCCCAGAGATGGCCATGACACCACCTGGCAGCTCCACAACCATGCCCCACCCTGTACCTAGGGCGCATTCCTGTCTATCCTGTCATGCCTTGATGGTATTACAATAAACAGGGAAGCTGCCAGCAGGCCTTTGCGAGGCCTTAGTCTGACTGGACACTGCCAGTCTCTACTTGCACCTGGGTCCCTTGCTGGGCTTCATTGGTCCATTGGCTTCATTGGTCCATTGGTTCATTGGCCCCTCACTGGGCCTCACTCCATAATTGTGTCACCGGAGGGTACCTCAAGCCTTAAGTGTTAATTGCATGGCTCCAATTCCTTACCTACACCATGCGCAATGCCCTGTGGGTGTTACAATAACATTGTTGCCTTGGTTGGGGTCTTGGCCTCCACCCCTTTAATCTTGCTAGGCCTTCTAGCCTCAGTCCACTGCATTAGATCTGGCTTTGAGGCACTAGTTTCAATTGGTCACCAGGCCCCAGGCCTTATGTGGCTGTGCCCCTCTCAGTCGCTGGGCCCTGGGTGCCTGTCTGCTCTAGAGCCTTGCACCCCACCCCTCTCTGGGCTCAACCCAAACAAATGCCCCACAGGCTATAACATAAATAATAACAGTGGAAGCAGCCCTCTGCCCCTTTAAAAAGGCAAACCTCCATTCCCCCTTGTCTAGGGACAGATGTTACACATAAACTGGTCTAAGTGATCAAAAATTGGTTTAAACCTGTAACAGAATAGAAGCTCAGTGCACACAAACTAGTTTCAAAATGGCTGAAACTGGTTTAAAAGAAACCTGGTTGAATATAGGATCAGAGTTAACTGATTTAGGTTTAGATAACCAGGAGGTAGAAATTGTAGAAATGAAGGTCTGGTGACAGATGAAGATTGGTTAAAGGTGGGAAAGCAGAAAGAAAAGAAGACAGTGAAGATGAAGGCAGAAGCAATGGCAGAGAGAGCAACAGAGTCAGCAGCAAAGAAAGTGATGGTGAGGAAAACAAGGCCAGAGGGTTGGGAGGAGCAGAGGAGAGCAGGAGGCAGAGTGGGAGCTGCTGGAGTAGGATGTTTGGGAGTGGAATGAAAGGTTGGTCCACCGGGAGCAGCACAGTGGAAAGATACAGAACAGACAGTACAGGATGCTGGTCCAGAATGGAGACTCCAGATAAGAACAACATTAACTGGTGATGGGGTGCAGAAGATGCACAGATGCACAGATATATTTTGTGGAGAAGGTACTGTTCAAGTTATTGAGGGTGTAGGTGGAACACTTCACCAGCATGATTGCTTTCTCCACTCAAAAGACATGGCAAATGACTTAGTGTAACAAATAAGGACAAAGCAATTTTTGGTAGAAATATGCAGAAGAAGGGGAAGGGAGGAATTAAAAGGTTTAAAGTTTGTAGCAGCAGAACGGTCAAGGAAAAGATTGATTATTGTCTGAATGGATGCAGATATATTACAGGCAGAAGACATAGAAAGGTGTCTGGAAAATAAGTGCAAAGTGTTCTGTGGTAGAAAAAGTGAAGGAAAAATATGGTTATAGCAAACCTAGATTTAGAAAAAGCATAACATGGAGTGGATCATGATTACGTATTCAGAGTGCTAGGAAAAATGGGGTTTCCTGAGAAATTTTAATGTTGTATAAGGCTATTGTATAGAGACATAGAGAGTCAAGTCAAGATAAATGGTCACCTAATCAGGGGCTTTAAAATCCATACAGGGGTGAGGCAAGGATGTTCCCTGTTGCCATTACTATTTACATGCAACATGGAACCATTAGCACAAAGAATAAGAAAAGACAAAGTCATAAGTGGAGTAAATATACCAGGAGAGAGAGAGGTAAAATGCATATTATACATGGATGATATAAATATAGTAAAGAGACTACAGCTGCACCTCCAGAAATGTAATATACCTCATCCAATGCACCAAATGCCCTGATGGAAAATACATAGGAGAGCCCAGACAACAACTGTGCACCAGAATGAACGCACACGGGAAATCTGTCAAAGACAGAAATACTCAATTACCCGTGGGGGTACATTTCTCACAAGAAAACCACTCTCTGTCCAATCTCTCAGTCCTGAGCCTCAAGGGAAACTTACACAACACTTCCCAGAGATGAGCCTATGAACTCCATTTCATCAACCTCCTGGATACTAAAAATCATGAACTATAGACAGACATTGGATTGATGACACATTATAACCTGCCTGACATCTGACTTCCCAGCCCAGTCCCTGGCTTTTTTACTTTTCATTCCATCCAGGAAGAGCACATACCAACTGCTGAAACTTCCTTAGCCTGATGAACGGTTTTTGAACCCGAAAGCTTGCTTAATAACTATTCTCCAGCTATTTGGGTTGGTCTAATAAAAGATATCGGATTCACCCAAGGAACCTTGTCTGCCTATAGTTAAAGAAAGACTTTTGATGGAAAGGGTGCTAAAGCATACATCAGATTATGAAGAAGTGATGGGAGCTAAATAGATCAAAAAGCATCGTAATAAGAGTGGGATCTGGAGGGTCTGGAGAAGCTGGGCCTTCAAATGAAAGGGAGAGAGAAATCAGAGTGCTAGGGATCCTGATGCATGCTGGGAAAAGGTAATACAGCATGGGAAAAGGACAGCAAGGATATAGCAAATACTTTGGTTATGATCCAGAAGGATGCTGACCTTTGCTGGAAAAGTGGTGGTGATTAAGACTGTGCTACTATCAATTATTCCATATGCAGGAATTTTATTCCCACCAACATGGCAGCAAATAACATAAGTACAGAGGGGAAATATGTGATTTCTTCTGGAATGTCAAAAGAGAAAAGTTGGCTTGATCTGAACTGTACAAAGCAAAAGAGATGTGGGGGAAGGGAAAGGGGGGTCTGCTGGACTTGGGATTGTTTGTCAATGCAAAATATGTAAGCATGCTGTGCAAGGTGGTAAAGGAGGAAGAGTGGAAAACAGCATGTAGAACTCAATTTCACATATACTCCCCATTTCCTCAAAATTGCAGCTATCAGACCTCTTTGAAGAGTCCATGGGTTTGGCAACGGCCAATTCATTACATCAGGATGGAAGGTTTCATAAAGAGATATAAAATAGGGAAGGATGGGTTGGAGGTCTTGAAGGATTATAAGAAATTGATGAAAGTGGTAAGGGAGAGAGATGGAATGGCACTGGTAGGCAACTTCACAGAAGGACAAGTGAAGAAGGTATGGGGTGCAGTGGCAGGTAAATAACTAAAAGGGGAACTTGCTGACCTAGGGTGGATGGTTGTAAGAAATATTTTGCTCATGAGAGAGGTGCAACACAGATAGGGTTTGACGGACTCATTTAGGTACCCAAGAGAAAGGGGTGGGGAAGAAGAAACGGTGCAAAAGGTGTGTGGGAAAGGGTCTGCTGTTCTCTGAGCATCAGCTAAATAAACCTGTTGTTAGTGAGGGAGATGGTACCACATGAACTCATATGAAGGGGCAGAGGAAACATTATTAAATTCTTTATTAGCATGGTTTAAACTAGTTTATGGAAAGTAAGACACCTCTAGGGTTTTTTAGGGAGTGGCTTTCACTGAAAGACAGTGCCTGAAGCTGGGGCTGCATGAACTGAAATACTACATCGGGGTAGGCAATGTTTTTTGGCCAGAATGCCGAAAAACACCACAATGCCTACCTCGGAAGGTGCCGGAGTGCCGGCATGGCAGAAAAACAAAATGAGGGCAAGGGATACATGGCAGGATGCTCTGCTTGTGCCCCTTGCCCCCCACCCAAAGCCCCTGGCTCCAAGGCCTACTGCCCTTTACCCCCCACCGAAAGCCCCTGCCCCTCGCCCCCCACCGAAAGCCCCTGGCCTCAAGGCCTACTGTCTTTTACCCCCCACTGAAAGCCCCTTGCCCCCCACCCAAAGCCCCTGCCGCCCAGCCCTGCTGCCCCTTGTCCCCCACCAAAAGCCCCTGGCCCCCAGCCCTACTGCCCCTTGCCCCCCACACAAAGCCTTTGCCCCCCAGCCCTACTGCCCCTTGCCCCCCACCCAAAGCCCC
>JAGPOW010002514.1:24480503-24501851 GCA_030014935.1 Caiman crocodilus | reverse complement strand
ACAAAGCCTTTGCCCCCCAGCCCTACTGCCCCTTGCCCCCCACCCAAAGCCCCTGCCCCCTAGCCTGGGCTCTGTGGCTGCCATCCACAGAGCCAGGGCTGGCCGTGGCATGCCAAGCAAAATGGCCTTGCATGCTACACTCAGCACACGTGCCAGGGGTTGCCGACCCCTGTACTACATCAATTGGGACAAAGAAGAGATTGGAGAGGAAGAGGCAGAGAAAAAGTAAAGGAAAAAGGACTGGACATACTTGTTTCACTGACCCAACAGAGAGGACTGATGGGAGAGTTTTGGGTGGTTACTAAGGTAATAGTTTTTCATGGGTTTCTGTATGAAGAAAAAGAGTTCTTTAAGGGTTTCTTTTGTAGGAAATTGATGTATGTTGTTTAAGGGTTTAATATGTGTAGTTGTATGTTTTTGGATAACTAGTTATGGTTTATGATATGAAATTTTGTAAAACAAGGATGTTTAAGATGTGAAGTGTTGGGTGATGTGTGTTTTTAATAGATTTTATTTTTTTTTAAAAAGGTTCCCATTAATGTTTGTCCAATATGGGCTATGTGTTTTATAGTCATGCTCAGTTTTGGCTGCATTTAATCAGCTTCATAGTTGGTTTCCATTACTAAGCACATGTTGCTTTTGGCAGCAGTTTAGTGATGTGTTTAATGAGGTTTCCTTGTGTGCTAATGTAAGACAAGGAGCATTTTTTCCCGGTACTTATGAGGGGGTGGGCACCTTATCTTATGTTCAACTAAATACTGTATTCATGGGGACAAGGAAGAGACCTTCCAGTCCACCCAGACCAGGTCCCTGCAAACTTTGTCCAAATTACTTCACAAGAACATTTGTTGTGCTCCCTTGCACACCACAGTTACAACACATCCAAATAAATGAATGTATAAAAGAATTACCACGGGTGAAGGAAAGAAAGCCAAAAGCTTCACTGATGCCTTAGCCATTGCACTGGCAGGGAATTGTATTTGATTAAAAAAGTATGCTCAGATGACTCTGGGAAATGGACTGTTGTACCTAGCCTATTGAAGAAATCAAAAACTCCTGCAAGTCTTTGCCAATTTGACTGGGGTTGGGAGTCTTTCCTGACCCTATATCTGGTGCTTCATTTGATTCTGAGCCTGTGTGTAAAATCTGTGACTCAGGCACCTGAGAGCACCAGTATACCCCAGCCATTGTCTAATAGTCTAGAGCAGTGGTTCTCAACCTTTTTTTTGTATCAGGACCCAATTTGTAAACATTGATGGCCAGTCCTGACCCAGTGTCCCTCACTCCTGACCTGCTGCTCCCCACACTCCACTCTGCCAGCCTGCAAGGAAAGAGCCAGGGTTTCCTACATTTTTCTCCTTTAAAGGATAATCCATTTTTTAAGGTTATTGATCCAATTTTAATGTTTGTTCATGACCCTTTCATATATTCTTGTGATTCACTTTTGGGTTGCGATCCACAGGTTGAAAAATGCTGTTCCAGAGGGAGGCAAGCCTGACCAAGAAGCCAAATAATACATTCAATGGAACGGAGGCAGATTTCTTTCTGGTCTCTCTGAAGGTGCCAGTGGAAACCCACCCACATAAATTAAGTAACCCACATGGACATCAAGTTTCTCTTCAGTCCCCCTCACAGAGTTACCAAACATTCATGGGCAGAGTCAGGGGGCTCCTATTATTACTTCAAGAATATCCAACCCTATCATAATATCCCCTAAGTGTTGCAACAGCAGCAGATAATTAGGTTATCAGCCTGAAGGGCTACCATTTAAAGGTGAATGCTAGTAATGAAGTCAGTAAGGTACCAAAAGCAGTGATATTGGTACTGAAAGTAAAGCCATAGGCAATAAAAGGAAAGCCAGTGAAATTCTGAGATGATAGTGGTCAGCTAGTCTGCTGTAAAGAAATATATGAATTTCTGAGTAACAACACATTGGAAAGGATATGAATTGTAATTGCCCCAGGGGGCAAAAGGACTCGTAGTCTCATCAAGTGGGGAAAACTCATTGAAGAGAAGAAAACAAAACAGTTGAATCAAAAGTTGGGGACCCTTCAGGTGACTGGGATCTTCTAGACAGTGACTAGATCAGAGCTCAAGCAGCCCATGACTCATGGAAGTTTCCCTTTGCCCTAAGACAGAGCCAGGAGAAACTTCTGAAGAAATTGAATACATAAAAAAGAATTGTGGGCATGTTAGGGGCTGGTGCAAGTTCCTGGTTCCCCCTATCTTTCCTACCTCTTGCTTTCTTGCCCACCATGATCTGTTGTTAAATAGTTTTATTACAAAAGGAAGTGATTCACTTTTTCATAATTTGTAGTCAGACTGAGGGATTTACTAGTGAATAAACAGTGATTCCTCGTACCAGCCACTTTAAGGGGATGGTTAGAATTGTATTTCTAGTTAGAACACTTGCTACGCTCTTGCAGAGCAGCACCAGAAGGGAGCTCCACCTTCCCCTGCACTCCCACTGCAACCACTGTAATGTTGATATGAGTTCAGCAATAGAAGTAAATGAAAACAGAAAATGTAGGAGTCACATGTTCCTCTCGCCCTCCTTTTGGGTCTGCCGCTGCTGGGAGCCTTCATCTTTGCTCCTGTGCCTTCCAGTAAGTGACAGCTGGTCTTTTATTCTCCCACAGGTCCTAGGGGTGGCCAGTCCACATGCTTGTCTGCTGTCAGTTAGTCACCACCAGTAAGCCTGCATCCTGCTGGGCTGCTTCGCAGGGCTCACATGGGTTTGCTGCACCTGCGGATTTTCCCTCATGCCTTTAAACTACTGATGGCATGTCCTGGGTTATACTGATCTTTTCCCACTGGTTGCCATTCCTTGGGAATGAGAAGGATCAGGAGAGGGTGAGTAGGGTTTTCCCTCTACCCTGCTACAGGAATATTTTCAGAACTTATAGGGTGAGGATTTTTTGTATTGTTGATGCTAAATATTTTTCTATGCATGGTGTGTCAAGAGGTTTATTGGAGGTGCCAGCAGGAAAGCAGAGGGCATGTTTATATACATCCAACCCTGCTTGTAGGCAATATTCTCCTTTGACAGCAATTTGTTTAAATTATATGTGGTCCCATAGTATTTAACAGGAAACTACAGCAAATATTGAACAGGATAGAGGGCATTGCTATCTACATAGATAACATATGGTCTGAGGAAAAATAGAAGAGCACGACCAAAAGATTCGGAAAAAATCAGAGCTGCTGGGATAAGCAAACAAAAATGTAATATGTGAAATGTATAACAGAAAGCCCAGGCCTGGGGGAAAGTGTTGACACAGCAAGGGACATGTTTCACATGCCAGATCCAAAAGACAAATAAGAGATAAATATTTTCTTAAATGGTGGCCTATTTGATAAATGTGTGCCTAATCCAGTTGTGCAGGGCAGAATTCTGAGCAAGATTATGGGGCAAGATACCCAATAGGATGCAAATATTAATAATGGGTTTAAGGAACTGTAGGTGTTAGAAAGACAAGACTCCTGATATTCTATGATATTAGGAGCAAAACTATGTTTCAGTGTAGACTTCTGAGGAAGGTGTTGGTGCAGTCTTCTCTCAAAATTATAGTCAAAGTAGAAAACCAGTGACTTTCAAGCATCATAGGTGCTAACAAAACCTCATTGCTAAAGGACTTGTCTTTGTCTTCGTGGGTAAAGAATTTTATGTCTTAACTGAAGACTCGTATTAGGTGAAACTCATCACAGACATTACCAAATGGGGATTGGGAATCCCCTCCTCCTGATAAGAATAGAGCCAGTATTTTTATCTATGAATGTATAATTTGGAAATTGAATACCAACCTGGGAGAGATTTGGTGGAAGCAAACAAATGATCTGGAGCATTTGCCCAGAAGGCAGTGGGGTAAAGACCCTGCCTGTGGACATGCCAGCCTGAGGCATGGTTTAAATAATAATAATAATAATAATAATAATTACATTATTTAAAATCTCTCTATTGTTAGATAAAATGTGTATTATAAAAATTGTCAGTGCTAATTGCTGAAATGATGGTTAGTTTTAAAAATCTGACAGCACCATTTAATACAGGCAGAGTTGGCAGAGGCAACCAGGAAAGTTTTTAGAACTTGTGACTTGTGTGATTTTAGCAAAAAATGTATTTTAGTTCTCTAGGTCTAGACAGACATACCACAACCCTGGCAAGAGCTTGTGATTTGCTGGTTTGTTTAAAAAATGTATATTAGCAGGAGTAAACGCTGAAATTCTGGCACTAAGGCCTGGTGAGCTGACAATGAACAAGAACTGCTTGGGGAATTTGATGGTGAGAAGTGCTTCTGGCATGCTTTGTGATTTTTTTTTCAGCTCCCCTTGAGTTTCAGGCGACAGAAAACTCCACCCACATTTATCTGAAGTTAGTGAAATGTAAGCCCTGTTAAATATTAATATTTTTAAGGCCCTCTGGGGAGGCTTGTGACCTGCCACCTAGCACAACAGCTATCCAAAGCACTTTTAGGCTGAGAGATCCTTTTTCTATTTAAACCTTTTTTTTCTTTAGTGCTAAAAGCAACATAGATTAAACAAGGAAAGATTTTTAAAAAAGGTCTATGAACTTTATATTTGAGGGCTACTTGCAAACAAGCAGGATACTTTATATATCTGTGTCATTGTTCTGTGGTATCTTTTACAACCCAGGGCTGTACTAGTGCCCTTGCCCCAGACTGCTTCCATGAATAGTGTTAGGAGTCGGATCTGTTTAGTTTGTGAACACACAGGCCACATATATGCTCAGTTTGTACCACCATTAAACCTCTTGCCACAAAGCTGTACAGAGAATTGTGCTCTATGGAATGCATTGGATACAGAATACTAAAGCAGCTTTTCTATAATTGCCCACCAATTACTGCGGTACGGGTCTTACATACACTTACAGATGAGGCGAATTGTCAGCTTCTGGCTCCTAAGAGGAAAGTGGTACAAAGTACAGATATTACTGGAATTAACATAATCTAGATGATAGCAACATAATCTAGATGATAGCAGTGAATGTCACTGTGCTTACTGAAAACCAGAAATAATGCAAATGATTTTCAACATGTGCTGGTCACAGTTGTGCTCTGGAGCAGTGATCTGTCTGGAGCAATGAGTAATTATTCAAGTAGGGTGTCCCGAGATCCTTTTAAGGGTGTAGCACAATATTAGCACTGTTCGGTGTGCAAACACCTACACATGATTCAAAAGATAAACTGAGAAATTTCAAATAAGAATCCATAGTGCCAAAAACATTCTCTTCTGTTGTGGGCTTTCTGGGTCCTTTGCAACAAAAGAATTGCTCTTTTATTTTTCTGTAGGCAAAAACAATGAAATCCTAAGCGCTGGCTTTTTATGCAGAGTTCTTTAAGTCTAAAAGATCTGGTCTAGATATACATGTCAAAATTTAGCTAGTTGGAATACATGAGATATATATAACACATGATGTTATACAGTAAGCAAGCTATGCAATATTCAGCTTTGCTCACCCTGTGTTTTTGTCCAGAACGTGGCATATTTTCGATCATTTTGCATGTTTGAGTAATTCAAGCCTGTGTAAAAAATGGACCATTTACACAAGTCAAATTATAGCTAATGTGCAACTGACACTTTTATGTTAAACTGTTTTAAGAAAAAATTAAGAACTGGAATGCAAATACTGGAAGTTCCATATTGCATGTCTAATTGAAGCTATCCATGAATAGCTGGCTGATACAGTTCTATTCATTTTCTCTAGGAATAGCAGTTTTCTCAGTGCCCTTAATGCCTGACTTCAGTATTTCCTATAGAAAAAAAACTTACCTAGTGCGACTTTTCACATCTTTGTGCTCAACCAATATAAAGGAAGCGCTGGCTTTAGAATTATGGTAGTTCTTAGTACAGGTGGTCCTGAAGAGATAAATTCATAAAGTGGTGACTTCTGTGTTATGCCTCGGTGATTTGTCAGTGGCACAACTGAGCCTTTATTTTAGAAAACAGGCTTTTCCCTTTATCTTAACAGAGCCACAAAAGTAAAACCATTTGTGGAAGAACTAACAAAAAGGCAAAATAAAACTAGAATATTATATAATAGTTGCTCTTTTCCAGAAGTTCACATAAATGCAACTCGCCAAGATGCCATAGGAATAACATAGTTGATAAAAATTTTTGAAACACTACTGACACTGCCTTCATAAAGGAGGCACAGAAAGCCATTACGCTGTATTTAAAAATGCTCTTAATAATGGTATCTGCAGTTAGCGTTTGCCCCTTGATGAAAGAAAAAACCTACTTAAAAGCTACACTCAGTAGGGCAAGATAATGGTGGTAGGTGAGAAGCCCAGAGCTAGAACAATATCTTTGTTTTCTGGCACATCATTCCTTTGGCTCTCTATTTATTAGTATTGGTCATCTGGTCACTCAAAAAAACTTTCTTTTCAGTGCTTTGGGATAGACCCAAACAAAACCTTAGATCTAAGATCCCCTAAGTTTTGGGAAACTTAGGATCTAATTGTGTGGCTTATATTCACATGAATGTGTCTGACTGATTTTTTTGTTTTTGAAACATTTCAAGGCAACTGCACATCAAGGTTCAAATGTAAAATCCACTTCTTTTGAATTAGTGGAGTAGAATAAATCCTTCTCCTTTTTGTAAAGAGTTCTGAAAATTGTTTCCCCTTGTACATTGTCACAGAAAAAATGACTTAATCAATTTTGATAAAACTTGTATAAAGAAAGAACACTCTTACCTTACAGCTGAAATCTAATTTGCAACCCAGAAGAAAAATGCCAGGGGAATGAAGGAGAATTGATGCTTTAGATAGAAAATAGGTCCTTTCAACCTATGTTTATTGTGGTTAATGTCACATTGACAAAGGGAGCCAGAAATTATCATCAAATGCTATAAAATCTTAGAAGTTAATGATTAGGTATCTTAATATTTTGAAAGAATCAGACATCATTCTACTTTATACATTATTAGAGCTATAACGTTTGGATTCAAGATCCAACTCCCTAAGTTAACAGCTATTCAGATTCATGTCTTATATTTTTACAACATATGTATACTACTTTTTATTTGTGGAATATTAAGTTTAGGGTTCAGGTTCCTCTACAATCAAAACTTTGTTCAATATTTTCAAGAATATAGCTGTGTCACTGGACAAGCACATTAACAAAGAATAATGCTAGCTGTGGTACGCAGTTATGGAATAATTCAATCGATGAAAAGAGAATTATGAAAGCTTCCAGCCTCTTTTCAAAATCTCCTTTATTTAATTACTTCTGCCCCTAAAGAGCAGCTTGAGATGACAGTATAAGTTATATAAAGCGAAAGGATCCAGAGCACCAGGGACAGAAAGACGATATTAAAGCAGTACATGCATTTGGGAATTTCTGTTAGAGACATTCATACCCAATTTATTTTAATCTGATTGCCAAGCTTAAGAATTAGAAATGTAGTGCAAGACAAAAGCAACATATGTTCAGAACTGCTCTACAGTGCTAAACCTAAGCTGACTACCTAGTTGACAGTTGGACAGATTAACTGATCTCTTTCCAGCTACTGTTCTCTTGGACTTATCAGTGCGTTAAAGAAGAATATTACCAGTGTGTTAAAAGTTTAAAATGTTAAAAGTTTACCTGCATCTAACATAAGAAAGGGTTTGTTCTGGTTTCTGTATTCTGATTTTTTTCTTTGCCAGTTAAAAGAAACACTTACTTAAGTCTAATGTACTTGCTTTGTGGTTTCCTAGAATATCAGGAGGGAGGTTGGCTGGTGAGCTAGGATGAATTTGTATAAAAACAATGATCACACTAATGTAATGGTCAAGAAACATCTTATAAAGAGGTATTACAGTTGTGTAATCTACAGAAAACAAAACGTTATTTTTGTTTCCTATGTATGTTCTGTTTAAATGATTGAATCTAGGGCTGTCAAATTATTAAAATATTTGATCACGATTAGTTGTGAGATTAAAAAAATTAGTTGCAGTTAATTGCGATTTTAATCACACAGCTAAAAATTCAAAATGATGTACAGAACAACTCGAAATTATGCAAATTATGCCGATACTTTGTATGGTTGGGGCGTGTGTGGGGGGGGTGGGAATTTGTGATGGTGTGGGGGGCTGTGGGTATGTCTGTAAGGTTTGGAGCCTTGTGGGGGGCACTCAAGGTGGGGTCTGAAGCTTGGGGAGGAAGGACCCCTGCACATTGTGGCAGGATGCGGGGTACTGTGCATCAAAAGTGAGGGGCAGCAGCAGGGCTGAGGGGGCTGTGGCTTGGGAGTGAGGGGCAGGGTACAGGCATATTACTGCCCTCCCCCCCAATCATATTACCTCCCTTCCACAGGTGTCCTCTTTTTTGAAACTAGAAATATGGTAACCCTACAGGAAAGCAACCTGATGGTGTGTAGAGCAGCACTTAGCAGATAACTCTGTGGAGGGGAAGGGGAAGTGGGATGGGGCAGATCAAGAACCCACAGAGAGATGAACAGAGACAGGGCCAGGGGTAGGGGCTCATGTGAATGGGACTCCGGGGCCAGGGCTGGGAGAGGTCATGTAACAAGCACGTCCAGGGACATGGGGGGGGGGGGGGGTTCCCTGCCACTGTGCACATCCCTGGGGGAGGCATGTGCCTCCCAGATTTATGTGTGGGGTGGAGGTGGGCTGCTTATTGTGGGCTGGGGCTCTGCATGGGGGGGATGTGCCTTTCAGATTTGTGCTCAGGGCAGAGGCAGGCTGCCTACTGTGATCTTGAGGCTCTGCGGCCTGCTGCCTTTGTCCTGGGAGCCATGTGCGGTCTACACGTCCCCTTCCTGGCTGGTGGTGGAAGGCACAACATAGCAAAGCATGGCTTCCAGGGCAAAGGCAGCAGGGAACAGAGCCTTGAGCCCACAGCAGGCAGCATGCCTCTGCCCTGTGTACAAATCTGGGAGGCACATTTCCCCCACATCTCCTCCAGAGGTGTGCATAGTGGCGGGGAGAACCCTCCCCACTTCCATGCTCCTGGCACTTCCATGCTCCTGGATGAGCCTCCTGTGTCTCTTTCTCATGACCTGCCCTAGCTCTTGGGTCCCATTAGCCCCTGCCCCTCTCCGTCCCTCATTGTGAGGGCCTCGATCTTCCCATTCAGCAGCTGATCTGCTGGGCACTGCTCTACATGTCACCTGCACATGGCATCCCAATATGACACCGATATATTGGTGCACCTCTAGCATGTGCGTGTGGCTCTCCTTCACCCCTTTCTGCTGCAGCAGCCCGGAGCATGCACTACCCTGTGGCTGCCACTGCTGCTCCACTGGTTAGTCTGGAGGCAGCAACAATGGCAGTGGAAAGGAGCCCAGGTGCAGGCTGCAAAACCATGTGCACAATTAACGCATTAAAAAAAATGAATTGGTTCTTGTTCTAATCACACACGTTAACAGCAATTAATTGACATCCCTGAGTGAATCATTATGTTGCTTATGAGTAACCAATGAAGGGGAAAACATCACCAGACTCAAGTTAGGAGGCAATTCTTATTTTCCTCAATTACCTTCTTTTAAAAAGAAGAGTCTTTACCTTGGGAAGTGATGAACCACCTCAATTCCTATTAACTTTAAACACACACACTTCATTTCTAGATTTTTGTAGAAATGGACCTAAAATGTTCTTCCCAATCTACATGTTGTATTTATAGATACCCCAAATATCTTGATCTTAGATTATCAAATTAGTGTGATGTTTAATACACGTTTTTTAATTTTGAAAAAAGTATTAGTAGTAAGTCAGCAACAAAGTCAGTAAGAAAATCCATGTTTATGTTTCTGTGTTGGAATAGACAGATTATTAATCAGATGATATAGACTAACAATGCAGGAATTTGAAACCAGGAATGCAGGAATTTGAAGTTTTGATCTATAGATATATTCATTAAGGTTATTTGTATATTTTATTGCAGTTATTAGAGGAAAGATGATAAACTGTGGGCTAAAATAACTTATTTCCATTGAAAGATATCTTGGTAATTTATGGAGCTGAGGGTGTATCATTATCTACTTCAGACAAGTCTCTCATATGTCTTTTTTTTTAAAGTCACAGAACAACTCAGTGATGAAACCAGGGAGAGAATGATAGAAAATTAGGGTTAGAAGAGACCTCAAGGAGGTGATCTAGTCTAACCTCCTGTTCAAAGCAGGACTATCTCTTACTATATCTCCCAGCCAAGGCTTTACCTAGCTTGGTCTTAAAAAACCCCATAACCTCTTTGGGTAACCTGTTTCAGTGTTTTACCACCCTCCTAATGAGAAAATTCTTCCTAATATCTAACCTAAACTTCCCTTGCTCCAACTTGAGACCATTGCCCCTTGTTCTGTCATCTGCCACCACTGAGAACAGTCTAGCTCCTTTTTGGAACCACCCTTCAGATAGTTGAAGGCTATTAAACCCCCCTTCAGTCTTCTCTTCTGCAGACTCAGTAAGCCTAGTTCCCACAACTTCTCAGAAATCATATCATCCAGCACCCTAACCATTTTCATTGCCCTCTGCTGGACTCCCTCCAATTTGTCCACCTCCTTTCTGTAGTGGGGGCCCCAAAATTAGACACAGTATTTCAGATGTGGCCTCATTAGTGCCAAATAGAGGAAAATAATCCCTTCCCTCAATCTGCTGGCAACAGTCCTACTAATAATGTCCAGTATGCCATTAGTCTTCTTCTCAACAAGGGCACAGCATTGGCTTATATTAAGTTTATTGTCCACTGTAAGCCCTAGGGCCTTTTCTGCAAAGCTGCTGCTTAGCCAGCCAGGAATCCAGATCTCCTGCCTATGTAGATTGTGTCTGCTTAAGAGAGAAGTCAGCTTTGGTGAATTGAGTTGTTTGGAATTAAACTACTGAGTAAGGACTGACAAGACAAGGATACACAGCAACAAGTTCAACTGATTTTATGTCTATTTTTATTTTGAAAAATAATTCCATCAGCAGGTTTCTGGTACTGTAGCTGTACTGAAAGGAAAGAAAATTAAAAGACTTTTAGTAAATGTATAATTTACAAAAAAACAGAAACAGATGTGAGTTAAGTACTAATCATTGCAAAATGGGCTGTTACCAGAAGATATTTAACAGCTCACAGTGATTCTGAGGACACTTTACTAAACTATTTAGAGGGGATTATTGCTATTAGGAATAATAATCAATAGCATAAGACATCATCATGTTTTATATAAATAATAGTGGCTGTAGTCACTTGTGATATCTCTTCTAGGCCATTTTATGTCTGGTCATGGTCTCTTTTCCCCTCCACTAGAATAAGTAATTTTGCTTAATAGTTATAATTTTTTCAGCATTAAAGAAAAGAAGACATTTTTAGAAATGCAGCCCTTTAGTCTCATAGCAGGGTCATAGTTGAGTGAACAGTTAGTGTGGCACTGGACAGAAAAACAACTATTTTAATATATTCTAGTCTTGCTCAATAGATTTGCTTTCTCTGTCTGTTTATTTAATGTCACAGCCACTTACTGTTGTGCCAAGTCTAATGCTTTCTTACTGAGTCACAATTGATGAGAGAAAGAGAGTTAGATTCAATTTCTTCTTGTGAATCACCTACAGATTTACTTAAGTTCCAGTCTGCTACTGCATTGCAGGCAGTGGAACTGCAGTGTCAGGAGGGACAGAATGTGAAGTCATGAGCCTTAGTTCTCCTGTAAGTGATGCTGATGTTATATCAGTGTAACTCCAAAGACTTCTGTGAAGTTATTCATGATATACATTGGTCTAAGAAGAGAAACTCCCCCACTGGGTTTATAAACTCTTGTACAATATAGCTTATGGAGCCTTTATGGTTGCTGCTACTCTAAGGCCAGGGACAGACATTCAAAAAGCTTGAGCCTAAATTGATTCGCTCTTTGCAGATTAGTTTAACTTGTCTAGGCTGAACTGATTTGAAACTGGACAGACATTCTCTCTGGACTGAAGAAATTCAGGCACATGCTTAGGCTAGAAGCCAGGAGCCACTAGAGCAGCCCTCCCTTTCCTTTTGCAGGAAGCTGTGCTGAGGGGGAGGTGGCCAGGCCCTGGCAGGACTCTCTCATTAGAGAGGTCTGCCTGCATGGTCCCAGGTTTTTCCCTGCTGGCTGCTCAAGGGGTAGGAGTATAGCCAACCCCCAGCCCTGGGCTAACAGTCTGAGGCAAGGGTGAGGGTTGGGGGTGCAGTGCATGATACCAGAGCTTTTCAATCTCCCTCCCTGCTTCGTCATACTGTCTGCAGCAAACTGACAGGCAAGCAAGCCAGCTGGAGGCTGATAACAGTCTTCATCATCCAATTAGCAAAACAATGGTCACTCTCCATTACTTCAAACTTCTTAAACAGTTTACCAGCTGACCTGTTGATTATCTCCAAACAACCCTAAGCAGTTACTATTCTGTTTGCTTGTCCCAGTGAAATTGGAGATAGACGCACACAAATACCTTTGACATTACATAACATACCACATGCCTAGGGTCCATGGGGCTGGGGTCCATGCTGTGAGAGATGGGAGGGAGGGGAGGGTTTCCTGCTTGAGCAGCAAGGGGGGAGTACGAGAGGGGGAAGCCAGGCAGACCATGCTGTATTTGCAGTCTCTGCTGGAGCCTTACATAGCATTAGCTAGCATACCACATGCTGGCTATGGTCCATGCTGTGGCAGAGAGGAGGAAGGAATTCCTACTTAAACAGCGAGTGATGAAGGGACAGGGGAAGTTGGGCATGGGGAAGCCAGCAGACTCTGCTGGAACTCTAGCCAAGAAGCAGAGGGGAGACGCCAGTTCTGTTGTGGAGCAGAGAGCTCTGCCCAGCCCAGAGAGCATGCCAGGATGCTGGGGGACTCTGATTTAACTTAAACCAGCAAGGGGTCTGGGACAGACATTGCATGAACTGGTTTGAGCCAAATCAGTTATGTCTGATACTATATTGTTTATCTCAAACCAGTTTCAGTCATTTTCAAACTGGTTTATGTGCACTGAACATCTGTTTTGTTACAGATTTAAACCAGTTTCTGATCACTTAAACTGGTTTATGTGTGATGTCTGTCCCTAGCCTCAAAGAAGAATCTATTTTCAATCTTTGATTTAACCTCAATTCATGCTGGAAGTTAGAAGGAAACATACTTTAATAGTAAACTTTTTATTGAATCACTGAGGCAATGAAAAGGGAATCATATAATGTAGAGTTGTACCTTGGTTTGACAATTTTGGTCAAATGAATTTATAGAGCCTATAGTATATGTATGTGTGTGTATCTATCTATCTAGAGAGAGAATAACTCTCTGATGTCCTCCTTAGACTATTTTTATGTTTATATCTAGTGTAGTTGGAGGTAAAAATCTTATGTCCTATTTAATAGGTCTTCAAGTCAAAAACAAGTTACTCTCCAAAAAAAATGGTACTGAAAGAGATGAGATGGTAGCAGCATGGTTTTGACCTTCATTACAAAGGTCCCCATGTTGCCATATTTTCAGTTTAAAAAAAGAGGACACTCATGGGGAGAGGGGGAAAGAGGTATGCAGATATATGATACCAGTGTGATGCCAGTGCCCTGCCCATGCCATTGACCCTCACTCCCAGGCCACAGCACCCCTCCTCCAGCCATGACTTCTGACCCACAGACCCCTGTCTCTGCTGGTGCCCCTTATTCCTGATCCACAGTACCCTGTCCCTCTGGACCATGCAGATGCCCTTCACTCCAAACCTTTAGCCCATCAATCTCTTCTGGTGCCCCTTAGTCCTAAATCGCAACCCCCTGACACTGCCAGTGCCTTGCATTCCTGACCCACAGTCTTCTGCCCCCCATGGTGCCTCTCACTCCCAAGTCAAATTTGCCCCAGTCCTGCTGGTGCCCCTCACTCCTGACCCAAAGTCCCCTGCTTCCCCCAGGTCTGCAGCATCTTCCAGCCACCCCAACTCTGTGAGCAAGGGCACTGGCTCTAGTGCTGCTAGCCCAGTGCATCTCCCCACTGCCCCTGAAGCACCCGTCTTTCCCCAGTGGAGGGGCAGGTGTCTCCCCACCTACCCGCCTGCCCTGTTGCAGCTCTAACGCCTGGACAATTTCTTCAAGTGCCTGCAGGCACCTGCTACCCTCACACACCTATCCCCTCCATACATCCCTGCCACACATGCACACACATAGACTCATGTGCCCCATACAGCCCCTTGGACCATCCCTAAGCCCTAGCCCTTCAACCCCTGCTCCCCATAGATTTTCCTGAATCCAGCTGCTAGGGCTGGTCCTTCCACCCTGTCTGGCTTCATGCCAGCCATGTGCATATGCATGCACACACGCATGTGGTGCTCCCTGACTCCCGTTGCCCTCTTTCCAGCCCCAAACAGTTCATTGCTAGGGCAAGTCAGAAAGTGCTGGGAAAAACTTGAATGCTGAGCAGACCAAAATCCTGGACATTTGTTCATATTTTAAAAAATTGCCTGGACGGACATCAGAAGACCCCAAAAGAAGACATGTCTAGGAAAACCTGGAGGTATGGTAACCCTGTCTGGAAGATAGGATGGAGTGCACCATCAGCAAGTTTGCAGGTGACACCAAATTGGGAGGAGTAGTAGATACACTGGAGGGTAGGGCTAGGATTCAGAGTGACCTAGACAGATTGGAGGACTGGGTCAAAACAAATCTCATGAGGTTCAACAAGGACAAGTGCAAAATCCTGCACATAGGATGGAAGAATCCCATGTGCTGCTACAGCCTGGGGACTGGCTAAGAGCAGCTCTCTTGTTGCCAAGAAGGCTAACAGCACAGTGGGTTGCACTAGCAGGAGCACTGCCAGCAGATCAAGGGAAGTAATTACTTCCCTCTATTCTGCACTGGTGAGGCCACATCTGGAATACTATGTCCAGTTTTGGACCCCCACTATAGAAAGGATGTGGACAAGTTGGAGAAAGTCCAGCAGAGAGCAACAAAGATGGTTTGGGAATGGAGGCACATGACTTCTGAGAAGAGGCTGAGGGAAATGGGTTTATTTAGTTTGGAAAAGAGAAGACTGAGGGGAGATTTGATAGCAGCCTTTAACTATGTGAAGGGCGGTTCTGAAGAGGATGGAGCTGGACTGTTCTCAGTGATGACAGATGGCAGAACAAGGATCAATGGTCTCAAGTTGCAGCAAGGGAAGTTTAGGTTGGATATTAGGAAGGACTTTCTCAATAGGAGGCTGGTGAAGCACTGGAACAGGTTACCTAGAGAGGTAGTGGAATGGCCATCCTTGCAGGTTTTTAAGACCCATCTTGGCAAAGCCCTGGCTGGAATGTTCTAGTTGGGGATGTTCCTGTTTTGAGCAGGGGGTTGGACTAGATGACCTTTTAAGGTTCCTTCCAACCCTAACTTTCTATGAGTCTGTGTGTGAAATAGGGTATGTTACAAACTCATCTCAAAGGCATGATGAAGTTCAATGAGTTGCTTGTGTTTGGTCTAATACAAAAGCCAATGTTAAACTGTATTTATTTATGTCATTTTTATCACTGTATGGATTACGTTGTCTGTTGGGCTGTGCGAAACAGCCCCATTTCATTTCGACTTCTGTTTTGCTGTTTCAAAAGGACAGTGTTTCATTTTGCTGTTTTGAAACACTGTTCCATTTGGTTTTGTCGAAACTGCGAACAGTTTTGATGCTGTTTCAATGTGTTTCCATGTTTCATCCATAGGCTATAATGAGGAATCATGAAAATGCCTATAACTTTGTCATTTATTGCCTGATTCAGATGAAAATTGCAGGGATGGTATCTCCTTCTGAGGGCATGAAGCCTACAAAGCTTCAAGGAGATAGGTGCAGGAGGTTTTGTGAAACTGCACCTCAGACTGTTCAAAGCAAAACTAGTATCATTTCCTGGCAGTGGCAGCATGCTGTCATCCCACACACAGATCTGGGGGCTCACTCCCCCTGGAAAGAGTCTGGCACAGCCCTGCAAACCTCCTTGGGGGCACTTGCCCCTGAATCTGTGTGCAGGATTAAGCACTGGGTTCTTCCTGGCACTCAGCATAGGCTGCAACAGGCATAGTTGGGTGCTGGCCCCAGTCAGCAGCAACAATATGCTGTCATCCACATGCTCTGCACCTGGTGAGTGTAGAACTTAAAAAAAAAAAAAAGGCCCCCCCACTCACTCACTCTGCAGTAGTGATTGGTGCCTCTAGGTCTTGTGGCAGAGCCATACTGCACAGCGGAGGGCAGCAGGGATCGCTGCTGCAGTCTGGCACATGCGTGGCAGCTGCACCATGGCTTGGGTGCAGCATGGCTTTGCAGGGTGCTGTGTACTGTCTGGGAGCTAGGGTGGATCCAAAAGTCAGCCAGAGCTCTCGGTTTGATTCTCCAGTTGGCTGATCATTCCCCCAGCTGTTCCTGGGGGGCAGAGTCCCCAGATCTGTGTGCGGGACTTCAGCGGGCTATTGGATGGGAAAATAGCCGAGAGCCACTGCCATCCCCAGCTAGTAGCAGCAGCCTGCTGTCATCCAGTGTCATCCAGGGGCTTGTACCCTCCAGGAAGAACTGGAGGAAAGATCAGGGAGCTGGGGAAATTGAACCAGGACCTGGGGGAATCTTCAGGGACCTGAACTTTCCCCTAGTCCCCAGTTCAGTTCCCCAGCTTTCTGATCACTTCCCCAGCTCTTCCTGAGGGGCATGGGCCCCAGGATCTGTGCACTGGGTTTCAGCAGACTGTTGCTGCAGGCTGGGGCAAGAGGCCACGCTGCAGTCTTTCCAGTGCTCAGTGTGGGCTGCACCAAGTGGCTGCTACTGGCCCCAGCCTACAGCAGCAGCCTACTGAAACCTCACATGCAGATTGGGGGCTCATGTGCCACAGGGGAAGCTGGGGTAATCAAACCAGGAACTAGATGTCAATATCAGAGCAGTTTTTCCCCTGCTCCTTCTTCTTCCTCTCCTTAGTTTCTGTTTAGCTGTAAGCAAGCCAAGCTTAGAAACTTGAAATGTTTTGAAACAGTCAAAACATTTCAAGTGCCCTCATTTTGTTTCAAAGCCTTTTGTTTCGATTTCACTGTTTTGACCTTGAAATGGGTTGAAACAGCTTCGAAATGAAACACCCATCAAAATTTTGCACAGCCCTACTGTATATATCTTTACAATTTGGGGGGCACAACTTAGTCAAAGATTATGGCTAGGTCTCTAATTAAGTGCTGTTTGTATGTCAAAGGAAAAGAGGAAATTGAAACTAGTAAGGATCACTGGCCCATTGTGTTCATTGAGCAAGAACAATTGCCACTCATAAACACAGGCAGAATGGGCTACTGCTGGGATAGATGCCCAAGGCATTGTCTGTAATGAAAAAAAATGACCCCATAATAATGAAAGCATCTCAGGGGTGCCTAGGAGAATTCTAGGCACCCCAGGAAGGCAAGAGAGTTACAGAGAATTTTGAGACTTTTCAACAAACTGAAAAAGATTAGTGGTGAGATAGGCTTGAAAGTATTTAGGAGATTTCTATGAGCTAGTAGATCATTCTAGTAGATCATGATGCTTGGATCATCCTAGGCCTTGAGGTGAGTCAAAGTCCCTAGCTGTCAAGGGTGGCAGGATCAGTTCTCTGGAAATACTGGTAGGACTCTGAAGGACTAGGCTGTAGCTAAATGAAATGCAGAATGCATTTCAGTGAAGAGGAAAGATGAAAGCTGCAGCCCCGATATGATGGTGGAGATTTATTATAGATAGGGACCTACTGAATTCATGGTGGAAATGGGCAGTGTGGCAACTCCTTTAATCTTGCACGTTTCCCCATTCCCCACCCATTGCTGATTGGCTGAGTGGCCCTGGTGATCCTGCTGTTTGCTGTTTACTGGCTGTGAGGCAAAAACAGTGCCATATTTAAAACTGTAGCTTCCTTGAAGATCAGAAGCAAGTGATGGGGCCCTTCTACCAATTGGTGGTAAAAGGGGCAGGGGTGCAGAGGAACCTGCAAGATTAAGGGAGCTACCGTGAAGCCACTTCAGCTGTGAATTAGTAGGTCCCTAATTTTAGGCTACCGAATTAGGAAGAGGAAATGGATGAAGCACTCTTCAAGCAGGTGAAAAATCTGTCCAAAAGGTATCAGATGGTACTCATAAGAGACTTCAATATTCTAGATATCTGCTGGGATAACAATGCAGCCAAACATAATATGTCAAACCAGTTCATAACTTGTGTAGAGGACAACTTTCTGTTCCAAAAAGTGGAGGATACAACTAGAGGATAATTTATCTTGGATCTTGTCTTAACCAACAGGGAAGACCTGGTAGAGGATGTGAAGGTGATGGGTTTGGGATAAAGCAATCACAAGACAGTAGAATTCCAGATCCTGAGACAGGGAAAGCATGAGGTTGGCAAAATTAGGACTCTAGATTTCAAAAAGGTGGATCTTCTCCAAATCAAGGAGTTAATAGGCATGGTATCATGGAAGGATATATTGAAGCATAAAGGTGCCCAGGAGGACTGGAAACTTCTAACAGGCACAGTATTGGAAGCCCAATAAGAAACTGTTCTGAGATGATGGACATTCAAGAAGTATGGCAAGTTGTTGCACAAGGAGCCTCTAAAGTGCCTCAAATAAAAAAGCAAAGCATATAGGCAATGAAAAAACAGGCAGGTCAGCAAGGAGACATACTGGGAAACAGCAAGAATATGCAGGGAAAAAAATCTAGAAGACAAAAATAAAGAATGAGCTGTACCTGGCAAAGGAGCTTAAGGATAACAAGAAGAGGTTCTGTAAGTATGTTGGCCAGAAAAGAACCAAGGAAGCTATGGGTCATCTGTTAACAAGCCAGGGGGAGCTCCTAACTGAAGATACAAAGAAGGTGGATCTACTCAACAGTTACTTTGTCTCAGTAACACAAAAACATTAAGCTGCAGCCAGACTCCAAATAAGAGTTATCTGGATAAGGAAGGAGGCAAGCCGAGGGACAAGATAACAGGAGGGATGGTCAGAGACCTTTTGCTGGGCCTGAATGAATTCAAGTCAGCAGAGCTGGATGAACATCTTGGGGTCCTAAAGGAACTGTCAGGGGAGATCTTGCAGTGCTTGGTGATGATCTTCATGAAGCTGTAGGAGACAGGCCAGGTACCAAAGGACTGGAAAAGGGCCAAAGTAGTGCCCCTTTTTAAAAAAGGCAAAAAGGAGAATGTGAGGAACTACAGACCATTTAGCCTCACCTCAATACCTGAGAATTTACTGGAGCATATCCTAAGAAAGGTCAATTGCAAGCATCTGGAGGAGGAAAGACTGATCACAAGAAGCCAGCATGGATTTATGAAAAACAAAGTGTCAAACAAACTTTATCTCCTTCTTTGACAAAGCAACTACTTGAGTAGATGAAGGGAATGTTGTAGATATAGATATCTGGACTTCAGAAAGGCTTTTGAAAAGGTTCCATGTGACATTCTTATAAACAAATTGAAGAAATGTGGGTTACATAAAACTACTACAAGGTGGATAGATAGCTGGCTCATTAGCCACAAATGAAGGGTCCATGTCAGAGTGGCAAGAGGTTTCAAGTGGAATCCCACAGAAGGTGTCTTGGACCCTGTGCTGTTCAACATGTTTATTAATGATTTGGATGCTGGCATAGAAAGCTTCTTGAGCAAGTTTGCGGACAACACAAAACTGGGAAGGATTGCAAACACATTGGAGGATGCGAGTGCAATTCAGAAGGATCTCAATAGATTGGAAAGTTGGGCTAGAGCTAACAGAGTGAAGTTCAGTGCAGACAAATGCAAAGTGCTACACATCGAAAGGAATAATTAAAAACATAAATATAAAATGGGTGACACCTGGCTGGATGGCAGCACTATGGAAAAGGACTTGGGAGTCTTAGTAAATCACAGATTCAATACGAATCTGCAAATGGTGAATACAGTTTTGGTATGCATCAATAAAAGCATTAGGTACAAGCCACTGGAAGTTATAGTGCTTCCATGTCATGTGGAGTTCTGAGCTCCACATTTTTAAAAGGACATGGAGAAGTTGAGAAGGTCCAGAGACAGGCTACAAAATGATAAAGGGCTTGCAAAGCAAGTCATATGTAGGGGTACCATATGTCCAGGTTTTCTCACACATGTCCTCTTTTTGGGTCCACCCATCTCCATTCAGATGTTGTTTTAAATAACAGCTAATGGCTAGGATTTTGCTTTGCCTCTGCTTCCCTGGCACTTCCCAACCTGTCCCAGCAAGGAGCTGCTTGGGGCTGGGGAGAGCAGGGGCAGGGTGATTGGAAGCAGGGCCATCACATGGTCTGCGCACAGTCCTGGCAGCTGCAGGCAGGTAAGTGTGTGCATATGCTTGTGTGTACATGTGTGTGCCAGCTGGCACTGGAGCTGCCGCAGGGTGAGGAGGTGGGGGAAGGGAGGTGTTCTTCAGGGGCAGCAGGGAGTTGCATGTGCAGCAGGGCTGGGGAGGTAAGGGGCTGTGGGTTGGGAGTGAGGAGTACCAGCATGTTCCAGAAGGTGAGTTACTGTGGGTTGGGAGTGAGGGGCAGCAGCAGGGCTGAGAGGGGCTGCATCTTGGGACTGAGGAACAGGGGTAGGGCACCAGCATATCACTACACTTCTCCACAATCATATTCTCCTTCTCCACCACAATCATATACTTCCAGTCCTCCTGCCCTCCCACAGGTGTCCTCCTTTTTGAAACTGGAAATATGGTAAACCTAGTCGACCACGAGCTGATCACCTTCACCCTCCACCGTAAAGCTGGCAAATCAATCAACAACACTGAAGTCCTTGACTTCAGGAAAGCCAACTTTGACAAACTCAGGAGGCTTGTCAGTGAGGCCCTAAGGGACCACACCCTCAGGGGGAGGGGAGTACAGGAAGAGTGGTTGCTCCTCAAGGGAGCGATCCTCAATGTACAAGCTAATTCTGTTTTATCTCGGAGGAAAGGCAGTGAGAGGGCACAGCAGCCCCCCTGGCTCTCCAGGGATCTAGCAGACCTCCTGAGGCTAAAAAGAAAGGCCTACAAAGGATAGAGGATGGGATGGGGAAGAAAGCCAATGTGGTGCCTATCTTCAAGAAAGGGAGGAAAGTGGATCTGGCTAACTATAGGCCCATCAGCCTGACTTCTATCCTGGGGAAGATCTTAGAAAAGTTTATTAAAGAGGCCATCCTTAATAGACTGGTTGATGCCAACATCCTGAGGGATAGTCAGCATGGGTTTGTTGTGGGTAAGTCTTGCTTGACCAATCTCATTTCCTTTTACAACCAGGTGACCTGTCAGCTGGACAAGGGAGAAGAGATTGATGTCATATAACTTGACTTCAAAAAAAGGCTTTGATCTGGTATCCCATGATTGTGGCAGAAAAGCCACCTTGGGTGCCCCTCTCCACAAACCTCTCCCTGTGCCAGCCTGAGAGGCTGCTGGTAAACCCCTCAGGGCAGGGATTTCAACC
>JAGPOW010002514.1:24456126-24480403 GCA_030014935.1 Caiman crocodilus | reverse complement strand
CCCTTTGGGTCAGGCGCTCTGTAAGTACCCAGAGTTAATAAACCCTGTTCCGTTGCCAAATCCAAGTCTCGACTCAACCTGTTACGAACGCATAACACACCTATCTTCTACTATGGGTATTTCCCATTCTCCTAGGTTTTGATGGGTGCTGCCACCCCTGCTTTCTGTTACATGTGTCAAGGTTTATGCCTTCTTCAGAGGCATTAGGTATTGGTGACAGCTAAAGTAGGGGATTTTGATTGGGGTGTGCCAGTGTTCCTGCTGGGATCAAAGCTGGAGATTCCTGGCTATAGGGTCTTGCCCCTCCATTTAGGGTCAGACCAATCACTATATTTGGGGTCAGGAAGTAATTTTACTTCATGGTCGGATTTGTATGGACTGTGAGGGATTTTGCTTTCCTTTGTAGTGGGGATATGGCTCTCTACCCAGGATCTTTTGAGTTTAAGTTGGCAACATTTCATAGAAACAGGAGGTTGGCTGGTTATGGTATTAGGTTTGTGTTGTGTCAGGGTTGATAGTAGTCTTAAGTAGAGTTTAGATTATGTATCGTATAGAATGGTTTATATAGGAATGATCCTGCCTGGCACAGGGGGTTGGACTAGATCACCTCTGGAGGTCCCTTCCAGCCCTACTTCTCTATGATTCTATGAGAAGGTGAGAAGCTTTGTTTGCTGCTTTGTTCTATCTTCAAACTTTTAGTTTTTCTTTTATAATACTTTGCTTCTATAGAATACATAACTTTTGTTGCTTGTTACCTTACTGTTTGCCTGTAGTAAAGTGTGATGTCAAAGTGAGTGATTTCAGGCTGGCCACTTCTATAGATGGAAGAGACCTAGAATTCTTTTATGAGCCAAGGAAAACCCACCTGGAGCTGGAAAAAGATTCCCCTGGTGTAGCTGTGAGGGCTGGTGAAAGGACCACAAAGCTGAGATTTGCAGGGATAAAGCATTATCCCAGAGCAAATCTTGTTCTGTCCCATGGGACAAGTAGCAAGGAAGTGGAGAGAATCTGGGAATCCCTGTTTATGACAGGGCAGGAATGGTGGTATATGAAGAATGCTAGCCAAAGAGAGCATGTCAACCTATTGGAGGAAGAGAGGGATAAGAAAAAACTTTGTTCTGCAGGTGCTGGTGGTACTTACTTGTGGCAACCACTGGCAAACATACAGTCATTAGTTTATTTACTGCAACCTCATCAATCTAAGTGCTCCTGTTGAAAGCAAAAGTGTTAAGAGACTTCAGAAAGAGCCGATATTGAATGGTTCTGGAAACCCCAGCTATACCACCAACAGAAACTGAACATACCTAGTTTCTGCCTAGTAGACTTCTTTCCATTGAGCCCTTATGGAAGAACCTGTCCCATTTGCAGGCATAAACAGTGTCAACTGAACACAAGGACTCCTAGGGCACATCCAGACAAGTGCATACTTGCATTTCCCCAGGGACAAATAGAAGTGGCACATAGTTGCACACCTCCACTCATGCTGGTATGTGGCATATTACCCTTGGTGGCATAGGGGAGGCTGGGGTCAGCACCCGGGCTGGTCCTAGAAGACTTATCTGGGGCTCTGAAGGCGTCCTGGGGCTACAGCAGAGTTGCCTGTGTAATGTAAATTCTTTTTAAGGCTCTCAGCAGAGCTAGCAAGGGGTAAAGGGAACCTGTTGGATTGTACAGTGCTTGTGCTTTCTGAGATTCCTGGTGGCCCTGTGCCAGCCTTCACCCTAATGTTTTCTCATGAGACATGCTATGCCTTTAAAGTTGAGGTCAAAGTCTATTCTTGTTTGTGGGGAATCAGAACTATGTGGCTGCACTGCAATATTATGATTTAAAGTGTTGCTACAAAAGGCTACAGAAGCTACATAGCTTGCCAAGTTGTTGTTCACTAATTTAATAGCTGCCCCAATTTAAAATAGTTTCTTTATTGTGTGAATTTGTCTTGATGCAAAACACTGTGAACTGTTAGCTTTTAAAACATGGCAGTCTTTGTGCTGCAAGCCACTATCTTCCAGCTGCATCCAATTTCTGGAAATGAAATATGCCATAAGCACTGGCACTAAATAAATAGTCCCCAGCCGGTGAAAAGAGGCTGCTAACTACATTATTATTTAATGGGTGCCAGCCTTTTCTGAAAGGCTGGCTTTGGAAGGCTTCTGTAACTTCAAGAAACTCTTGGTAAAAACCAGAATGCAGTGTTGTTTAATCACATACAGCTAACATGTAAGGTGCTGTGTTAGTCAAAAGAGTTCCACAGGCCTATTGCTCTACAACTCTGATATCAAACTACTCTCAGTAAATCTTGAAATACTGAGCCAGATCCTTCCTTCTGTACTAATATAAGTCTCTCATTAAAGTCAGGAAGACTTGACCCTTAGAAATAAGTCAATGAAATTTAAATGCAATTTATGTAGTATGGGTCCGATTTTGCTATCATTTAACTCAATAGCAAAATTCCTATGGACTTTACTGAGATCAGGTTATTTCTTCCTGTTATTTCACCGTTGTCATTTTTGCTCTGTCAAAACATAGGTGCTGGGTACTTCCTTCCTGGTCTGGTAGATTGACAGCTTGGCCAGAGCCAAGGGGTGGTTGACCAGAAGGTCCTGGTACTTTAGAGACAGGCCTATGAGGCTAGAGAGGCCTTTGGTCACAACTAGTGTGGAGTTCATTTTTTCATGACACCAGGACCACTGCTTCCATTTTTGTGAAAGACTAGATATAAGTTTAGCAGGCAAAAACTTGTTTATTCTCTTTTTGACCATCATTGTGACTTATTATTTTTTCCGTGCCTGCCAGCTTGTTCCATTGTTGTTAGTCCTGCAAAGCTTATGTTTTGTTCGTTGTTCATATATGCCATGTTGACATAGCAACAAAGGGAGGTGATCATTTACAGAGCTGTTCTTTAGGTACTGACAATGGAAAGTTCACACCTGAAATAACAACATGCAAATCACCTTAGCATCTGATAAACAATAAAGGGAGAATTGTTTTTTGATGCAGCTCATTTTGTTTTAGAAATTCATCATGCTGTCAGTAAATCCTTCCTGCCATCTTTCCTGCTTTATCTGACACCCACACAATATGTCTTAAAAACATCTAATGTGGAATAAACCTGCTACATTTATTTATAGCTTAACATTACAAAGTGTACTGAAATGGAAAATAAATCTGAACAGTAAGCAATCAAATCTGAGTCTTATCTTGTTTTCCAGTTTGCAGTCTAACAAAGGCGCTTATTTGGTGAAACGAGTTTTGCTGAGTGGGCCTTCTGGCTTGTAATAGTAACTCTCTATGGCAAAACTAATTTCATTGGTCATAAGAAAAAAAAAAAAAGAGTATGGGTCATAAGTTTTTGAGTTACTTTCCTGTATGGTGCACAAAAAATTAGTTGCACAACTTCTAACCCAGTTTTTTTTTCCCCTGAGAGGTACAGTGGGGCATTTTTTTCCACCTAAACAAGGAAGGAAATTTACCTCTCTGTGGCAGAAAACCAATGCAAGACCAACTGTACTATTTTGGCCTTAAACATGCAACTTAAGAGTGAGGAGAGTCAACTGTATACTCTGCTGCACTGAAATGATATATAGTTCAAAATAATTTGATGCACAGTTGGGACTGCCCACTCACAAAATGGGGTGCATGCATGTGTGGGAAGGATCATCTGTCAAAGATTTCATGGAGGAAGTGTGGTTTTTAAAAAAGGATTTAAATGACAAGAGATCCAAACATATAGAAAGTTTCAAACATAAAGTGCAGCATAAAAGGAAATGGAGGTTGAAAGAAGAGGGGATGACTGGGAGCTTTGTTGTGTTGTCAGAGAAATAATTTGACTGTTGGAAGATAGTTTTCAGCAGGCACCAGGGTCTATCAGTATGAGAGAACTTCCAGCAAACTGCAAGTTTAATGTGTAAAAGCAGGAAATTCACTGTGCACGCTAAGGGATGTGACATTTGCATCCCTTTCCTTCTTGTTAGAGAAGATACTGTGAATGAATTATTCCACAGGTAGAAGCTATTGCTTTTATTGCAGGCTTTGTCAGTGAATACTTTTGACTTGGAACAGTTGGAATAGTCACAAGGAAACTTGTGACTGGAGACCCCTGCTTATGCTAAGTTATATGCTAGAAGCTGTTACCCACAGTTCTCTAAAATTCTCTCCTGAATTTTGATCAGTATTCCCCTGACATGGAAATCAACTCAAGCATTTCAATGGCTCATGTTCTGAATGGCACATGAAACATGTTTTGGATTGTGACAGGCTAGCTGGCAGTGACCTAGCCCAGGGGTTTGGAAAGGGTAAAAGATGATTGGAGGACTTGGGATTTCCTGTCCTCACCAATCAGGCCCCAGAGACTCACTCTCCATGTCCCCCGATTGGCCCCTTGAATCACCAGGAGGGGAATAAAGGGGACAGTGCAGCTGACTCAGGGAAGACCAATGAGGGACCACAAGGAAGGAGCTTCAAAGAGCTGGGCCAGTGGGGCGAGAGCAGTTGCCCCAGAAGAGCATGAAAGAGTGGGACTTGCAGGCAACACTGGGACCCTCAGCAGCACAGCGTGCAGTAGGCAGGAGAGGCTCCCCGCTAGGCTCCAGGATCCCCTATGAGAGGCTGTGATGCTGTGACCAGCAGGAGAGGCTCCCCTGCTCCAGCAAGGATCTGAGCAGTGACTTGAGAAGTTCCCAGCTCTGCTTCCAGCTCCCCCAGTAAGAGGCCAGGCAGCGTGACATAAGGCAGGGACTCTGGGAAGGTCAAGACCCCTAGCAGCCTGGAGTAGTGCCATTGCTGGTGTCTGTGTAGCAGAGTTTCTGTCTCTCATGTGGGAGATCTGAGTTTAAGTCCTAGCTGGGTGACTTGAGGTTAGTAAGCTAACAGGGAGAAATTCTTCTTGCAGTAGAAAGGGACCATTGTGTTTCCCCTCTTTCTCCCCCTCCAGGTACCTAGGCCCTATATTCCTTGGCATTTGACATTTTGTATTTTGTACCTTTTTATATTTCACCAACCTGTATGGTTTGTTCTGCTGTTTGTGTTTTATACTTTAGTTAACCCGGTCTTTTGATAACTGGATGAATATGTCTGTGATTGTAAGTGTCTAAACTTTGTTGAATCCTTCCGTGCCCTATACCCCCTGTTTATCCTGGTTATGTTCCCAGTATTGTTCTCTCATTAAAGGGTCCCCATAGGTGGTCTGGCTCTGCTTTATAGGGGGAGGAGAGTCTCTACACCTCCCACAGCACTTGTGCACTTGCTTCGATCCCTTCAGTTGGAGGGGGGGTACCTCTTGGAGTACTGTCCGGGTTACAGGATATTCTTATACTTGTAAAGGTGCGCTAGCCTAAAGCAAAACAGATAAATGAGGCCGGATCTCAGTGTAAACTGGCTATACCCCTTTGACTTCCATAATGTCATTGACTGTGTAAAAATCTGTCTCCACTGCATGAGCGAACATGCTTGACAACTATTTATCAAAAGATGAAAAGGGACTGCAGCGTTTTTTTGAAATGGCATAGTTCTCCATGAAGTGCAAGACATATTGGTTTGTCTAGTGAATCATGCTAGCTGATGTGATATACAAAAGCCAAAAATCTACAGCTGATGACATACTTCAACCTTCATCAAGGGTCCCATGTTTTATGGAATGTTGAATCCTGACTGCAAAAATGTCACAGTGCCTATTGTATTGCAGATGACTTAGTCTCTTATCATATATAGTAACCACTGTAGTGCCAAATACAGTGAAGCAGTCACCATTTTCCAGATTATCATATGCAGCACATACAAATTTCCTGGGTTTACATATGGAACTTGGAGTCTATGGTTTTCCTGTATTTCTCTCTGTGATAAATCCTGGTCTTAATAGAATCAGTGGGAGTTTTGGAATTGACTTCAAAGGGGCCAAAATTTAACCCAACATGCTTATCTCAGTCACTGTTGTGATGTATAAGAAAATGGCTAGATAAGCTATCATTAATTAAACAAATGGAACAAATGTCACAAAAACAATGTATAAATATAGATGTATGTGGGTATAAGTGGTGGGATGAACAACTACCATATTTGACAAGACAGACATCTCTGAAAAACCTACCCCAAAAACCAAACTGCACAGTGACATGCCAAAACTTAGTGTACTACTCTGTATAAATTGGGGTGATCTTCTTGCACACGTAGATACCATTTTCCTCTTTCAGATTCTAGAATTGAGACCTACAAGGCACATCTACATGAGATGCTAACTGTGCGGTAGCCTGATACTGAGCAGTAGTGCATCACAGCACAAACTGTGCTGATATGCTGCTGTACAGTATTATTAGGCTACTGAACAGTAGAGTCACTATGAAGGCATTTGCTCATACTACTGCACAGTGACTCTGGTTACTGCCCATTTATTTAGTACTTGAATAAAGAAGTACTAAATCAAATGGGCAGTAACCACTGTGCATTAATGAACGCGTAGATGTGCCCATAGTGTAGCTAAGTCTTATACTCACTCCACATGCGATACACTTCTACTCTTATTTACAGCACTTTTGCTAATCCAATCTTGGAAGGAGACTGCCAAGGCACTGTGCAAAATTGTATGAAGGTGGGATTTTAAAAAACATTATCCTGACTAAATGATGGAGAGGACTGGAAGAGTTCCCATGTACAGTAGCCTATCAGATTACAGTATGATCAAATCACTGTTGTATAAAGTTTTTTCTACTTGTGACCTCCAACTACAAGCAGTACATGACTGAGCTGAAGTACAAAAAAACATTGTGGAGACTTGTGGTTTCCACTGGTGCTAAGTATACCACAGGGCAACTTCCTAGGGTTTTTTGTTTGTATTCTTATAATTTAATTATAATTTTTTTCTCCTGCTCAGTGCCTGGCATTGAAAGAGCTGTCTACTAGGATCTGAACTGAGAACATTTAAACTCATGTCACATATTGCAGGCACCCTGGACACATGACTAAACACACTGTATCAATTAACTCTTTCAGTACTATTCTACTTATGAAAATCATAGGGTACTTGGAATACTTACATTAAACAGTGACTAAGAAAAATCAGTGTAAAAACAGACATAAAAAGATAAACCAAAAAGACTTATTTTAACAAGGGAATACCTCTTGCCTAGAAGAAATAGGGGCTGGTTTTCTTGGTGTGGTGTAGAGAAGGGTATGATGCTGATAAGTTACATTCATGCTCTCCAAAGCCCCGTGTTCAGGTAACAAGATGTTCTTTGGAACAAATGGTACCAGCCTTAAGGAGGGGAACACGACATGGGAACCCTAGCAAAAGTGGGCATACTTAGGCAGCCTCTTCTGCAGTGTCAGAGTAGCATACAACTGCAAGAACAAGGGCTATCATTATTTATTGAATAGTCCCCAAACTGCCCTGGAATACAGTTCCTGAACAAGATAATTGTATGGTACCAGTCAAATAGCTCCCCAAGGAAGTGTTAAAAGTGCAAGCAATGTCTCCCAAAACAAATCCAAACCTTTGGCAAGCCTCTGTGAGCACAAAACCTTTGGATCTTATTACTTTTACCATCTGAGAGTAGAATACAAGAATTCCAATGGACTGAGTTTGGAATCTTTGTTAGGAAAGAGATGTTGATCCACAGATGTCTTCAGGTATTTGTGAGATACCACTGAATACTGAAATACAACTTAGAGAAAACAAGAGCTGTAGGGAAAGAGAAAATTTACCCTGGTGCAGTTCCATAGATTTCATAGATGTTAGGGCTGGAAGGGACCTTAAGAGATCATCGGATCCAGACCCTGCCCAAAGGGCAGGAAGTCAGCTGAGGTCAAATGACCCCAGCAAGATAAGCATCCAGGCATTTCTTGAGGTATCCAGAGTAGGTGCTTGTACCACTTCTGTGGGAGTCTATATCAGACTCTGGAGACTCAGATGGTAAATAAGTTTTTCTTTATGTCCAGTCTAAAATGGTCTTCCGGTAGTTTGTGACCACTAGATGTTGCCATCCCTTGGGGTGCCCTGGTGAACAGATGTTCTCCCAGTTCCTGATGTACTCCCCTTATATACTTATAGGCTGCACCAAGTCCCCCCTGAGCGTTCTCTTCTCCAGGCTGAAGAGTCCCATGGCTCACCACCTCTCCTCATAAAGCCTGCTCTCTTGACCTATAATCATGTGTGTGGCTGTCCTCTGGACATATGGCAACTCCAGCACTAGATGCTGGTATACTGTTATATGTGCACATTTTAAAAAACTCCACATTTTTTTTTTTGTTTAATGTCGACTACTTCCAGCTTGCAACTATAACGCAGATCTGTACTAACAGATCCAGATCCTTGGCTGATATTACTGGAGAAACATCAGCTTTGTATCAGCTGGGGATCAGGCCTATGCCTTATGGTATTGCTCAAGTACTCCTTTTTATCATGTTGGAGATAGTGAGACTGACTCACAGATTAGGATACAATGGTTCACAAAGAGGAAAAGAGAACCAATGCATATACTAAATTTCCTTCTCATCAATATCCAGCATAGCCTCAGCCTAACAAATTGGAAGGGCCAATATAAAATGTGTTTGTTTCCTTTTTGCCAGAAACTGTAGACCTGGTACACGTTAAATCCTCACTGGATTTGATCCATCATTGTGTTATTTCAGTTTTATACCAGAGTAACTCCACTGATTGCAAAGGCAGCAGGGAATCAGACCCACTGACTTCAGAGGGAGTCACATGTATGTAAGGACAGAGGGACTGAGCCCTGAGCACTGGAATGTAAAATGGTAGAAGATAACTGGCTGTTGATTTCAGATTCTCTCCACCTCATAAATGATTTATAGGTTGGAAATACACTTTGGAGTTTAAATGAAAGGGTTCAAGTCTGGAATATGCTATTATCACATTTTTATCATTTTTTAAAACTCAGTGAGACTTCAATGATGAGCCACATATTTGTTTCATCTAAGTATGGTCCTCAGTAAAGACCCAGCAGATAGAGTTAGGTGCAACCGAAGAAAAGAACTGACAACTTTGCAGATGGATCTCTCTTGGGAGTTACTTAACTTGTTTCTGCAGAAAAGGGTAGATTCAGTTAGGTGATTTGCTTTTGAATTTAATTACAGATTGCAAATAACTCTTCTTTCCATTCTTACGTTATTTGTTAAAGTTAAATATTTTTAATATGAAAAGAAAAAAATATATGAGTGAAAGTTTTGGCCATGTGTAGCTAAGAAGATTGCTAGCATCAGACTTCACTACAGAGATATAATCTCTGCAAACGAATAGCCTACTCAGTTGGAGGAATGAGATAAGCAGAAAGGAGACCCTGAGTGGGTGTCTAACCTTGAAAGAGAAGTAAAAGCTGTAGTTTGGAGCAAGGAGGACTCATTTGACTGGTCAACATATGAGATGAGACATGGATTTCTTAACAGTAGTGTAACTAAATCAAGACAAGGGAGACACCAGACAGTTTAGAGGGGACACCACATCATCCGTATCCCTGCTCTCTCATACCCAACGTACACCTCTTCTGCCTGCCCATCCTATTCTCCAGTGCTTGATATTTCTGCCTGGGGTGCCAAAACTGCTACTTACATTTGGTTCTTAGATTTGGGACTTTGCTATTATTTCAAAATTGGGTCAAAAATTTGATTAATTTAATCTAGTGATGCTCAGTCTTTTGGCCATGCAGGTCAGATAAGTGACATGAGGCCTGTCCGCAGGCCAGATCAGGCCCCGAGCCCTAGGATCAAGTCGCATACCACCTGACTTGGCTCCTTGCTGCCCTGCACCACCTGGCTCAGCACCTTGTCACCCTGCATGGCTCCCTGCTCTGTTCCCTGCCCTGCCCCACTTAGCTCTTTGCTGCTCTGATCAGCCTTGTGCCACCCCAGCCAGCCTTGCATGCTCAACCTAGAGAACAAGGCCCTGATATCTGACTTACAGGGCTCCACCCAGTCCAGAAATTTGACAGAAGCCTGGCAGTTAGCTGCTGCTGATCTCCTACTGTCAAATTATTGGACCCCTGGAAAGACCCATGGGCTGGATGACATTGCCTCTTGGGCCAGATCTGGCCCGCATGCTCCAGGTTAAGCACCCCTGATTTAATCTATAATATATAGATTTTAATTGTATAATTTTTTATATAAACTGTTACCAAAAAATTAAAAAAAGATGTGTAGCAGGCTTACCTTTCAGAGCTTGGGTTGAGTCCCAGGCTTGAGATCCTGTTGTTTTGATTTGGTGGACCCCATCCACCAATCAGGAGGCAGCAAGAGAAATAAAGTCACGCCTCTTTCCTGAGGGGTGGGGAAGAGGAGTTTCCCAGTCTAGATTGAAGACTGCAACACTGTCAGGTCTGGAAGACTTCAGGGGTGGAGACTTGGAGCAGCTGCATGCCCAACATGATGGAGATGCATTAGGGACAGAGAAGATTAAAGAGTTGGGCTTAGAAGAGCTGAGGAGAGCTGCTTAGCAGGGCAAAGCAGTAGGCCAGGAAGAGCCCCTGAGGACTTCTACAGTGGGGAGCAGCAGATGGCTCCAGTGGTTAGGCTCTTGGTTAGTAGCACCATGTCCAGACCCTGGGAGCTGTGTTAGGCAACTTGGGTCTGCAACCTCTGGTGTGCAGTCAGAGACACGGCGCACAGGCCAGTACATGGAGCAGGATATTTGGGCCCCTTGGGTGACTCAGATCCACAACCCTCTGCACAAGGCTGGGAGCTTGGTGCAGGGAGAGCTGTACAGAGGGTGAGAGACCCTGGGAGCTGCTTGAGGTGGCTCAGAACAGCAGCTCAGTGCAGACAACGCTGCCCAGAGGGTCTAGGAGCAGACCAAGCCCCGGTGCTGCACAAGGCTGTCTAGGTCTCCAACCCCAAGCACAAGGAAAAGCGCCTACTACATGCAGCAGTGCATGTGGCCAGGCCAGCAGAGTTGGGTGGCAGAGAAGCATGGTGGGGAACAGAGCTTGACCTGGAGAATGGGAGGCAACCCTCTGGGGCTGTGGAAAAGTGAGTTACCCTGGAGAGAGCCTCCCCACAGGGAAGGGACCCCCCAGGGTTGTAAAGGGGTACCACGTGGGCTGCTCCTAAGTTTCCCTGCTATCACCCAGGAGTCTTGGAGGTCTCCCTCTCCTTTTCTTTCCCTCACCTCATTTCCTGTATTGGTACCTTGGGAGTGGGGCCCCTGCCCTGCAGGGTATCCAGGTAGTCTAAGGATTGCTGGTTATATTTAGAGACTGTGCCATATAGTTTATATGAATAAGTTGAAGTAATAGTTTGTATTTTCATCCTTTGTTCTGGACTGTTCTATCGTTCATCTGTATTTTTAAACAATAATGGGGGTATATACACACACACTTACCCTTTAATGGTTTTGTTGTAATAATAAATTTGTATAAAGCTAAGTAATTGATTGACTGGGCTTGACTATAGGGGACGGAGGTGGCTGCCGGGCTGTTGTGTCCGTCCACAACACACTGCTCTGCCAACAATTCCCTCAATTGAAGAAGGGAGTACAAACCTATGAATACATCTGTAGCCTAGGTGTACAAAGTCCCCCCCTCCTCCATTATTTGCAGAGCTTTACTTATCAGCTAGAAAATCCCTGCCAGACTCAGCAACCTTACTCAGCCTCTCCAGGTGATTGACTGACAATACATCTAGAAACAACACTGACAAAATTCACTGTGATCTAAAGACTCAAGGATCCTCACCTTGACTACATTTGTTTGGGCTCCTCTCTCTTCCCTTTCCCCTCCAATGTTCTATTCATTGTTAGCTGGTTGGGTGAGGACCATACCTTCCTTGTTTTTACAGAGCCTCACATATTGTGGCTGTTCTTCTAAACGTGCAGTCATCCTTGATGATGAGAACATCAGTGAGAGTTACAGGTGACCCACATGAGGAATATATCCTGGTGTCCTTAGTTTCTCTCTTTTCATATAGGGCAGGTGTCCCAAACATATGATCTGTGAGCGGGTTCTGACTCCTGGTAATATTTGACCCATCCCACTAGTTGTTCAGTGGGCTACCAGAAATTGGGAGCATAACTAATGGGACATGGCCTTCCACAGAATTTGGGGTCTCTGGCTCCCAATACTCATGGCCACCATCCCTGATGGCAGGGTTGGAGGAAAGAGCAAAGGCTGTACTGATACAGCCTCTGCTTGCCCTTCCCCTACTGGACCCACACTACCACCTGCACTGCCAGCCCTGGACCTGCTGAAGCTGCTGCTGGCCCTATAGATCAGACTTAGGAGGAGCCTCCATGGTATGAATCTGGGCCAGGGCCCAGGGTGGACTTCCCACACCTGATATAGGATAAAAAAAAAAAAAGTGTCTTAGGATGAGCTGGTGCCTTGAAACCAAATTCTGTTCTAAGCTATAGCTCCAAGAGGACTGCACAGCTAACAAAAGTTGAATAGGTGTAAGAGCAGAATCTAGCCCTTGATGTCAGGAAATACAGGCATTTCTTCAGTCAAGCACAATAACAAGAAGGCAATTTTTATAGACCTGTCATCCTTATCTTGTAGTACTTAAATAGAAGGGGTTTTTTTATTTTTTTTATTTTACAATTTTCTCAGTTAGTTTCCAAATCATTTTCATATTTAGAAGCCCAGCCACATTTAATTCTATTCTGAAGCCAATGGTGATTAGGCATGGGACATTGCAGCAAATAACACTAAGGAAAAAGCAACAAAAGAGAGTCACAGCTTATGTGAATGCTCATACTTTCTGACAGCTCCATTTTCTACTGCCAGCTGTGTCCTTAGTCTCTCTCAAATTGTGGTACATCAGCAGTTCTATTTTATTACTCAACATTAAATCTATTTAGAAGAACGTTTGGTAAGGCAGCAAATCCTTGTGCTTCTACAGTTGAAGTGAAATATTTCACTGCTTAAAATGATGAAAGTTTAAAATAGTGGAGTCATATTTATTATGGTTTATTTGGTACCCAAAAAGAATTGCCACTTGTCCAAGCCTTTAAGTCTCTTCTCCAAGTTATTCTAAGACCTTTTAAATGGACTTCTGAGGCAAAACAGGGTATGTCACTGTCTACACTATCTTTGATCTACTGTGAGGTAAGCAGAGCCCTTCATGTGTTTGTTCACTTTTCCCCAACCCAGTAAAGCCCCAATGGTCATTCCTGAGACCTCTAATCTCTGGCAGTGTTTGTATGCATCTGAAGATGTTCTTAGAGTAGCTTCTGTGCTTCATTTCTGGGGTTGGCATAGGCTAGTGAGAGCAGTGGGTGGGGAGTACTCCAGATTGGGCCTCCCTGAGAATGCCTGGTTTGTGGTATAGACACCCTCAGGCTAACCAGTAAGAACCCTCCAAAGAGGCATACACCTCCAAATATAAAAAGGAAAATAGACCTCTGGAGAAGTGTTCTGTACTGTGGTTTTGGGGAGTGATGGTTATGACCAACATTGGCTGACCACTAGCAGGAGATGAACAATGTAATCTGATAGACAATACTGTGAACCTTGCTTCCTTATCTCACACTTGACCTCAAGGATTACTTACCTGAGTTCAAAGGGCACAATTGAAATGACCATGATGACAGCATATATACCCACCTGTACTCACTTAAGGATTGGTCTTGTTATACTGAGTAACAGGAGGAATCTGGGCAAAATCCTGCTTCTCTGTGCATCACATTAGGACAGCTAAGATAGGGGTTAGCAATGCATTCTGATAGTTAAGGGATAACTATAGGAACAGTATAGTTATGATACTACAGGGGTCAGCAACCCCCAGCATGCATGCTGAGCATGGCACGCAAGGCCATTTTGTTCAGCATGCCACCACCAGCCCAGGCTGTAAGCAGCTGCTGCCAGCCATGGAACCCAGGTTGCTCCCAGCAGGCAGCTGGGAGGCTTCAAGCCTTGCTGTAAACACACCAGACTCCTTGGGCCAGCTGTAGTGGCACTCCAGCACCTTCCAAGGTAGATGTGTTTTTTTTGGCATTCCAGCCAAAAACCATTGCCTACCCCTGTGATGCTACAATGATCAGCTTACTAACAGCGCCAAGAGAACTTTCTGTTAATGCGCAGATTGACTATCAATATTAAAAATTGTAGTTTCCAGTGCAATAGAGAGCCAAGTTTTCAAGCACAGGCCCTTAAGAGGATAATCCAATTCTATATTTGGATATGTAAATTGGCATTGATTTTGTGTATATGTATTTTCAACTAGATGCCCGTCTTCCATGACAGTAACTCCCACAAATCACATTTCTCCCTGCAAAGGGATGTAGAAGGTTTTCTGTTACTTGCAGTTTGATTAAATGGTAGCAAGTGAAAACCTGGTTTGTTTCAAGTCAATGGTAGTTTTGCCATTCCTTTCAGTGGGTCACAAGATTTTTATTTAGCATGTCTATTAGTAAGCATAATTCCAGCTGTACTGAGGTCAATTTCAAAGGTCCCATAGATTTCACAGTTAAACAACAGTATGTATAAGTGCATATGAATCCCCCCAAAAGCCTCACTATTTTATTACTGTAGCATCCAGCAGCTGTCTGTGGCACATGGCAATTATGCACTGTCCACATGCAGTCTCTTTCCCAGAAGGCATTTTCCTTGGTGACTATTTCAGGGTTATCCTAGAGTCATTTTCTAGGAACTGGCTGGTTTTGTAAGTTTGACGGAAACTAGTAAGTGGTGTCACAGAGGCACCCTCAAATTCTCACCCGCTACATGTTGGTCTTAAATATAGTTGGGAGGCTGCCTTATACCTCCTTGGGCACAGCTGCTCCGGACCTCCTGTCCTTGTGATCTTCCCGTCTACTGGGTGCTCCCTAGGCACTCTAGCCTTAAGGGCTACGTGTGGCTCCAACCAACCCCTAATACCACACCCCAAGCTTCGCAGATGTATTGTATTGGGACTAGACGACATCCTTTCACATGTCTGCTCTCTCAGGCCTTCTCGGCACTCTTCTATACTAGAACCCCTCCTGGGTCCTCTCTGTGCCCTCTCCAGGCTCTCCCCAATGTACTGCCCCTCCCTTGGGGCTCTCAATGCCTACTCCGGGCCTTGTCCAAACCATTACCCCTCTCTCTGGGGTCTCAGTTCCCTTTCTGGGCCTTCTCTAAAATATTTGAGTCCCGCTCTAGGACTGCCTATTGAGCTACCAGCCCCTTTAGGCCCACCACACTGCTTCCCCTTTCACTGGATGCTGTGCTGCTGTCCCCTTCTGGGGGACCACCACAGCACCCTGTCCTTTTCCCGGGACGCTGTACTGCTAGCCCCTTCCTTGGGGCCCACCTGTCCCTCTCATGGGTTTTCCTGCAGTGCTAGCCTGCTGCCGGGCTCGCTATGCCCATCTAGGGCTCCTCAAAATGCTGCCCCACTCTAGGGCTCACCATGCCCATGCCTGGGCCCTTCAAATGCCCCTCTCTGCGCTGGGGTCCATGCCAGAGAGGGTGCAGCAACATGGGGTGCACCTATAAGAACACTGTGCCCCCCCCAGGCACTAGGATCCCCACACTACTGTGGGTCTCTCCTGAGGCCTCCTCCAACCCCTTGTATACCCGTGGTTTGGGTGAGGCTAAATACAACAACACAAACTCAAGCCTCCTGGTTATAACCAAATCATAAGCCTCCTGGCTATAACTGCCTTATTGCTCAAGCTTCCAGAGCACTCATGAGCTACACTCACATTCTCTCTCTTGCACCTGCTCCTGCCCCTCTAGCTGCTGGCAGGGAACTACCAGTCTAGCCTTGGCTCTAGGCTGTATAGGAGCCAGGCCCTGCCCCTTCAGGTCAGCTGACTCACATTAGTTGTCCTAGCAACTCACAGCTGGGCTTGTATTCTCACTAGGAGCAGGACAACGAGGTGCACTATGACAAGTGGTCTTAAAGGAATCATTTGCAATGAGCTGCTGCTTTCTGTATCTTTCTCTTCCAGCTGGTAAGTTCTTTTAGCTGTTGTTTTTTTCCTTTCTTATTACTGAGGAGATGGCATGTTCTCATTGACCCCAGATAGAATGAACTGTTGCAGAGAATATGTATGGTACAACCTAAGTGGAGGAGAAGCGTGGTTTCCATAGTTTATTGTGGAACAAAAGCCTCTGCCTTCTTGGATTTACACTTTTTCTTAGTGCCTGGAGAGCTGGCTCTGATTGTTCTGATAGCTATTTTGAGGAGCTGACTAACCAGCTCTAGGAGCTTGTTCTGTTCTTAGTTTACTTTGCCATCTGTTTTTCTCAAGGGGCAGTAGGTGACCAGACAGAACAAAGGATTTGAAGCAAGGACTATGCTAAAAGAGAACATGATTTAAAATGTTTTATCTTTTGGGAAGCCAAGAAATAGAAGCTTATCAAAAGATGGATGATCAGGGGTACATTCACTTGCTCACCTGTGCTGATAAGCCATGCCATTTTTAAGAGGGTCTTTGCAGCCCAGAAAGAAATTCTCTCTGATTAGATACTGCAGAGACTATGGAGCTAGTTACATTAGGGTCCTTTTACATCCTCAGGTATTTTGATAGTAGTGTCCTCCAGTTAGAACAAGGAAGACCAGGGAAAGTATAGGTCCCTTAATGAATGGGGAAGACAATATAGAAATTAATAATGCAAAGAAGACTGAAGTATTTAATACCTTTTTAAAAGTTTGTCTTCACAAAAAAGATCAACCATGATATGAGGGGTGCAGCTGACAGCACGGATACAATCCATCTAGAGTAGGGGAAGAACAGATTAGGCATGTCTTATAGGCAATGAGGCTGGATGACATGCATCCTAGAAGAACTTTCAGAGAATTGACTGAGTCACTAGCTATTCTAACTGAAAGCTTGTGGGAACTGGGTGAGGTAATGGAAGACAGAAAAAGAGCAAATATAGTGCTCATCTTTAAGGCACAGAAGAAGGAGGATCCAGGGACTTACAGACCAGTTGGTCTGACCTCAATGCCCAGAATATATAAATCAAGGAATTTGTTTTTAAGCACCTAGAGGATACTCCAGTGATCAGGAATAGGCAATATCATTGAATGGGCTCATCAAGAACAAGTTCTGGAGGGTAACCACACCTAAAGGGGAGGTGGTTCAGGGAGCTATGTTGCTTAGTATGAAGGCAGATGAGACAGCCTGAGGAGAGGAATCCAGGCAGGGTTCAATCAGGAGGATTCTGGGGCCTAGTGTGGGGGCTGGCAATAGATAACAACTAGATGCCATCAGCGGGGCTTGGGGCTGCAGTGTAGGGGAGGAATGGAGCTGCAGATAGCATCCCCTGGCATCAGGGCAGGAAATGGGCAGCCTCCCACTTATCAACATCTCTAACTAATTAATTAACAACAAAGTGCAGCAGGTGAGAAGGCAAGCAGTTAGCCCAGAAATAGGTGGGCGGGTCACATTGAGATTGGCCCCAGAGCAGGCCCCATTACAGGGATAAGTCTGTTTTTTCAACTGTGTGCCAACCCCCCTCCCCCCCCCCTTTTCCTCTTTTTTCCCCCCCTCATCACAGAAAACTTTCATGGGCAGAACGGTCTGGAAGCAGCAACCAACCCACATACCAGTGACAAAGAGTAGAGTGAAGATAGTGAAGAGGAGTAAAGTGAAAATATCTTCAGACTTAAATTTTTTTTATTTTTATTTTTTTATTTTGTATATAGTTACTGTTAAAGCAGCAGTATTTTCAGTAAAGTGTTCTATTTTTCTCACACACACCATTTTTTGGGGGTTGGTTTCCAGAGACCATGCCTGCCTCCATGTGGTGAGGATGCTTTTTTGGGGTTGGGGGAGGGGAGGCATTATGGAGTCATTGTATTACTGGACAGAGCTGCAGGATGGACTATTATCCAAGGGAAGGAGGTTGTATGCTTGTTAAGTGCTAGCTACAGTGTGGTACAACCAACATGTCTTTTTTTTCTTACAAGACTAAACAACCTCACCCACCCCCCAGCAGGCAGTCTGAAAAACTTCTCTGTGCATGGACCTCCCAGGTCCTTTAGCAAGTCTTTAAAGACTCCAGCAAATTGTTAATGCATTTCATATGGGGGGGGGCTGACCGAGGGGGTTGGGGTTAATGCCTGCTGCCTCAGCTACAAAACAGCTTCCCCCCCCCCCCCAATTTGGTTTTTTGTTGTTTTTTTGCAGGCTATATTGTTACGGGAAGTGCAATGCAAGCTTTTTTTTTTTTTTTTTTTAATTTTTTCTTTACAATGCAATGTTTCTTTACAAAATCCTACATGCAACACCTTTTAGAGCTGGGTTTGCAGACTGACCCCCTACCCCCCCAGCTGGCTACAACCAACCCTGAGGAGAGCTCATCAGATTTTTGTTCAGGATTGCTTTGCTGAGAAGAGAGATATAGCAAGGGAGGACAGTCTCAGAGGACAGGGAGAAGGTGGGAGGGAAACAAGCAGCAGCCCTCCTGAGGCAGCCCAGGGTAATCTCTTCAACTACCTCTAGGCCTCTACAGAATCAAGTATATTCAAAGAAAGCATCATTCTGGGAAAACTTCTCAGCCAAATACAATAAATTTGTAACGCCTTCTTGTATACTAGGTATCAGCATGTCCTCATCAGATGGGTCTCAGCTAAGAAGGGAACTGGCTAATAAGCCAGGGTTTCAAAAAGCGCTCTGTTCCCTATAGAGGCCAGAAGTGTTATGCAGCAGATGGTTATCCCCAGACTATTGAAGTGCCTAGAAGGGAGGCCAACCAATTTGAAATATGGGCCCTGACAAAGCTACTGCACTCTTGTTCCTGGCCAGCTACAAACCACTCCCCCATGCCCCAGGTCCATGTACTTGTTCCTGCTTGATTTTTAGGGCAAATCAGAATTTGTTCTGCATCTTTATTTCCCCCCCCCCCCCACAATAAAATTGAATTGCAATGAATTTGATTGAGAACTTACAATAAATCTAAAACAGTATAGCCATTTTCTGTTTACTCAACAATGCTGTTGGTAGTTGTGAGAGGCAGGTATCCCGGGGCTGTTCTCCACACTCCACGGCCTGCCCACCTGTCTTGGTGGGCCAACCACCTGCCTGTTCTCACCCACCACAACTTGATCTAATAGGCTCCATAACTGATATTAATATGCAGGAGGCTGCCCACTTGTGCCCTGATACCAGGGGGCACTTTCTGCAGCTCCTTCCATCCCCATACCACAGCCCAAGCCTCGCAGATGGCATCTAGCTGTTCTAGTCACCAGCCCCCGTGCTGGGCCTCAGAATCATTCCAATAGGACCCTCTCCTCTCCACCTTCAACTGGGCTACCTAGCACCCCAAAGCCATTTTCTTTTCTCAGGTGCAGTCCCTCCCAGACCTTCAGCAACTTGCCCTGGCCCACCTCCAGGCCAGTCAGGACTCCAGGCTCTTGGGCATCCCTCACAATGGGCCCCCAGAAAGGTGCAAGGTAGCAAGCACACCCATCACTATTTCTAAGAGTCTTTTATACAGAAGTTTTCAAGGGTTAGTCAGCATACTGTTTAGTGATTGGTTACAGGTAGATGATGCAAGAAGATCTTTACTGAGCATATCTCTATACCTGTGTTTTAACCATGTACTTCAATTTGCATACATGCATGTTTCATTAGCATCTTAATGCTCCACCTAGGGGGGAGGTTTTTTATCATTATAATGAGACCTTTTCACAACCTTCTTGAAGACCTCCTCCTGGGCCTCCTATTATCTTGCAGGTGTTAGGAAGATATTATCCTGTTGGTGCCAAGGAGACTAAGAGACTGGCACCAAGGAGGCACTATTTTGCAAATGTTAGGGAGGTGTTCTGGGACAGCTCAATCTTATATTGCAAATCCCATCTTGTCTAGTTCTCAAGTTTGTAGAGCATCACAGCCCTGGCCCCCACTTGGGCAAGTTGAAGGTACTCTCATCTTGGCCAGGTCTCTAGCCCCTCTCCAGGCCCTTCAAACACACAGGGTCTTCCACTCCACCTTCACCCAGGGTTCCTAGCCCCTCACTCTCTAGGTCCCTGGGTCAACCCTCTGGGCCCTCCAAACAAACACACTAAACAGGGTAACCCACCCAGCAGTGGGGGCAAGGGGTTAAGGCACCCCAACTCACCTTCCACCAGAGTGGTAACTGGCCTGGCACTTCCTAGGGGTCCCATGCCACTGAGAGCCCCACCAGGCCACCCACTCCTGGCAGGGTGCACTTTCAGGTCATGCCCAGGACCCAGGACCAAGGAGCCTCCTTGCCTCTGGGTTGTCTTGCCAGCAACTCTCCAGCCAGGCAATGTTGCTACCTGCCCTCCAACAGCCAAACTGCCTGTGTTTATATAGGCAGCCCTGGTCTCAAAATGGCTGTCCTCATCAAGCACCTGAAGGCTCCAGGGCCTTAAAGGAGCAGGCACCCCCTGTGCCCTGCCACAATCTTTACCAGCTGTTGGCGCACTCAGCGCCCTGCCACACTCCCGTCCAGCAGCAGGCAGGCTCAGTGCCCTGCCGTGCTCTCACCAGCAGCAACTGGCTCAGTGCCCTGCCACTCACATTTCACCAGCAGCTGGCGGACTTGGCGCCCCGCAGCCGCGATCTCCTTTAGCGGCAGGCACACTCGGTGCCCTGCCGCACTCTCCACAAGTGGCAGGCACGCACAGTGCCTGGCCACACACCTTCCCTGCTCCGGGAGTGGTGGGCATGTAGGGAGTAGCAGCCACACTGCTTCGTTCTCTCTAGGGCTCTCACCTCTGCCCCACTCTCTCTTGGGGCTCTCATCACCGCCCTGCTCTCTCTAGGGGCCACTCTCCAATACAGCCCCTCGCGGGCCGCACTCCAATACAGCCCTTCTCTGGGCTGCTCTCCAATACAGCCCCTCTCCGGGCCTCCTCACCATGTTGCCCTGTTGCCCCTTGTGGGCCACAGACCAACATTGCCCCTTGTGGGATTCAGCAAGTGGTGGGCACAGCCAGTGCCCCGCCACACACCTCCCCCCCTCAGAAAAGGGGCACCTTCTAATCGCCCTCTCTCTGGGGCTCATAAGTGGTGCGCACACCCCGTGCCGCGCCACAGTAGTCAACTGGTGAATAGGGCTGTGTGAAGCTTCTGGTGCTGATTTGATTTGGAGGACATTTGGCCTTATTTGGTGGCCAAATGTCTGAATTCAAATCTAATCAGGGGACCAATTAAAAGATCCAGATCAATTCAAAGCTCTCCGAAAAGATTTGGAGAACTTTGGTGATTCAGGCAGCCCCCACTTTTTGCAGTAGGGAATTGGACCTGAACCCCAGCTGGTAAGTAGGGGGTGGAGAAGGGGGGGCTGGAGGAGAAGGGAGGGGACCATGGGGAGACCCCTGCCAAGCCCCATCCCCATCTGCACCCTCATCCCCACTGAGCACCCCTGGCTGCCTCCTGCTGTCCCAGCCACCCACCCATGGCTGCCCCACCAGCTCCCAGTGGCTTAAAAAAAACCTCCTACTCATTGGGTGTTGCCAGGTGGGAGGATGATTCCTGCTGCTTCCCATTCCCATTGCCCCATTCTGTATGGGCAGCTCTGGGGGGCTGAGGGAGCAGGCAGGGGATGGGGACTGGCAGGGGTCCCCACATTGTCCCTTTCTTTCTCCAGCCTCACCTCCTTCACCTCCTACTTACTGGCATGGAGTCTGGGTCCAGCTCCCTACTGCAGCGAGTGGGGACTGCCCAAAACACTGAAGTTCTTCACATCTTTTTGGAGAACTTTGAATTGATTTGGACCTTTTAATTGGTCTCCTGATTTGATCTGGATTCAGACATTTGGCCAACAAAATGAGCTGAATGTCCTCTGAATCAAATCAGCACCCCGCTCCCATGGTTGGCTCCCCCTGACCTCCACCTGCTCTCTCAGCCCCTCCATCGCTGCCCTGCCTGCCCCAGATCCTGGCCCTTAAAAAAAGCTTGGACTCACTGGCTGCTGCAGTGGCCTCGAGGCTTCTGGCGGCTTGTGGCAGAGCCCCCAACATAGCATGGGTGGTGGGGAGCAGCGGGGATGGCTCCTCCGCCTGGCAGCAGCCAGTGAGTAGAGGCTTTTTTTTTTCAAAGAGCTGGGAGCTGGGGCTGGGTGTGGCTGGGAGTGTGGGTGGGGCGTGGGGCGTGTATGATTCGGAGATTTGGCTGATTTGGCAGCAGTCAAACCAATTCGGAACGTTGATTCCAATCACCAAACTGAATCACTGTCCCCTGAATCAGCTGAATCCAAATTTGAAGTGAATACTAGCCACTTCACACAGGCCTACTGGTGAATAAATTTTTTTACAATACAGCCATTGCCAGCAGCCACAATATAATTGGATAAAACACCAATTTACAATATGCTCCCATGATCCCTTGAGTAATCCCTTGATATGATATGGATGGATGGAGAGCTGCATGGTGGGAGGACGAGAGGGAGAGAGAAAGGCAGGAAGCCAGCCTAGTTATGGGCCTTTCCTGGTTACTGATGACCACATGACTTTTATGGAATCATAGCATTACTGCCAAGTTGCAGGGTGGACTTTTTTCAGATGCAGGGAGGCCAAATGCTTGCCAGTGCTAGTGTGCAGCCAGCATTTTCTTGCAAGAAAGAAAATTAAATAAACCCACCCACAAAGTTTAATTAGGAAGGGCCCTCCTCAGGTAGGGGTCCCCAGGCACAGTCCCCTGGGGCCCCCTCAGGTGGAGATGTATGGCCTGACTCAACTGGTTGGCTGAGTCAGGCCATGGGTGGGTGGTGTGGGGAGAGGGAGGGAGGGAGGGAGGCATCCTGCACCCTGCCTTCCTGGTTACTGAACATGTCCCAGCAGGAAGATTGCTGGGTCAAGGTGGGAGGCCCAGGCATGGTCCCAAAGGGCCTCCTTCAGGTGGGGGTCCCCAGGCACAGTCCCTTAGGGGCTCCCTCAGATGGAGGTACATGGCTGACTTAGCTGGCTGGCTGAGTTGGGTCATGCTGCTCTCTGTTACATTGTAACTTTGGAATCTTTGCTGGCCACAAAACTTAGGGAGGGAGGGAGGGGCCCCCCTCAGGTGGTGATAGGACTTTCTACTGTTATCCTTATTTATTTAAAATCTTCCTTTCTTCACAAGTCAGAAAAGAAACTCAAGAAGACAGAAACCTCAAGGAGACAGAGTGGTGGGTGGGTGTCAGAAGACATGTACCCTAGTCTGAATTTGCTGGTACATGGCCAGTAACCAGGAGAAGGGTAAGAAGACTACGAAATGGACCTGCAGAACTGTGCAAATCTAGCTGATACTCGGATCAAAGCCAGTGAAGAAAACTCAGCTTAGCTTCCTTTGTTGCCTGCAACAATTTGAAAGTTACTAGGGTGCAATGGAGACGTATAAGGCAGAGGTCAGTGAGTGGGGCAAAGAGCCTGCAGGCTTGAGCCTATTACCTGGACCCCAGAGCTGTTGGACAGCAACCAAGAAGAAGGCCTCCACAATTAAGAAAAGAAACTCAAGCCTCAGCTTGCTTAGTGGAAGACCTGCCCTGTGCCCCAAGCCCTTTGCAGCAATGAATGAAATGCACTTGCAGAACTTGCCCAGTTCGTGTTAATGCAGGACATAGCCAGTAACCAGAAACAGGGTGAGAAAACTATATGAAGTGGGCCTGCAGAACTTGTGCAAATCAGACTGATGCTTGGGCCAAAGCCAGTGAAGAAGCCTCAGGTTCTGCCACTGCAGTAGTCATAGCTAACCAGGAGGAGGGCAAGAAGACTACAAAAAGACAGACTACAAAAGTGGGCAGATGAGAATAGGATGGAGTTCATTGTAGACAAATGCAGGGTGCTGCACCTTGGGAGAAGGAATCTACAGCATACATACAGGCTGGGGAGTTCTATTCTTGAAAGCACAGAGGTGGAAAGGGATCTTAGAGTCATTATGGACTCCAAGATGAACATGAGCTGCCAATGCCAGACCATAGCCAGCAAGGCCAGCCACACCTTGTCATGCATCCAAAGGTGCATCTCAAGCTGGTCCAGAGAGCTGATACTCCCCCGCTATGCGGCTTTGGTCAGGCTGCATTCGGAGTACTGAGTCCAGTTCTGGGCACCACACTTCAAAAGGGATGTGGCCAGCCTGGAGAGGGTTCAGAGGAAGGCCACCCGCTTGGTGAGAGGGCAGCAGGACAGATCCTACAAGGAGAGACTGAAGGAGAGAGACTGAAGGATCTAAATCTGTTCAGCCTCAGCAAGAGGAGGCTGAGGGGGGACCTGGTGGCTGCCTACAAACTCATCAGGGGAGATCAACAGCAAATAGACAGAGCCCTTTTCTCCCCAACACCACCTGAGGTGACAAGGAACAATGGTTATAAGCTGATGGAGAATAGGTTTAGGTTAGAGATCAGAAGGCAATATTTTACAGTTAGGGTGGCCAAAATCTGGAACCAGCTTCCCAGGGAAGTGGTCC
>JAGPOW010002514.1:24442372-24456026 GCA_030014935.1 Caiman crocodilus | reverse complement strand
CTGATGGAGAATAGGTTTAGGTTAGAGATCAGAAGGCAATATTTTACAGTTAGGGTGGCCAAAATCTGGAACCAGCTTCCCAGGGAAGTGGTCCTCACCTCTACCTGGGGCAAATTCAAGAGGAGATTCAATGATCACCTGTCTGGGGTCTTGTGAACCCAGCCTTCATTCCTGCCTGTGGCAGGGGGTCAGGCTAGATGATCTATTCAGGTCCCCCTCAACCCTAGCTACTATGATACTATGACTATGAAAGGCAGGGAGGGTTTTCCCCCAGCAAGAAGCTTTCCCACTGTGAAAAGACATGTACTCCAGTCCAAATTTTCTGGGACATGGCCAGTAACCAGGAGGAGGGCAAGAAGACTATATGAAGTGAGCCTGCAGAACTTGTGCAAATCAAGCTGATGCTCAAGCCAAAGGCAGTGAAGAAGCCTCAGCTTCTGCCACTGCAGTGGTCATAGCTTAGGAGCTAAACAATGCTCAGAAACATAGCTCAGGAATTAAACAATGCATCCCCCTCCAACCAGAAATTATGCTATCAGGGTGCAGGGCAGTGACACACTGACGGTGGCAGGCTGTGCAGCCACCCCAGCAAGGATGTGAAGGGGGTGCCATTGGCAGGTGCGAAGGGGGTGCTACCACTCCGCACTGCTGGCCCCCTACTTCTCTCCCCCCACCGTCAAAACCGCCTACAGATCTCCTTGTTGGCAGTCATATGGCCCTCCTGTAACCCCACTGAGTTATGGGGAACAGGCTCGGCTGTAATTCTCTGCTCATCTTGCATGGAGGTAAGACTAGTGGACCAATTCTTCCCTTTCAGGCATCATACCTGTTTATTTAGGTACTTCTGCACACTCTGAAAGGCATCATTGAAAGTGTCCTGTGACTTCTGTAATTCAACATGGGACTTGGCAACCACATCTTTCAAATTCTGCATAGTGTCTTGTACTTCCTTGAGGATGGCATCCTCCTTACACAGCGACTCACAGAGTTCATCCCGTCAGGCATCTGCACATTCTGCTCTGGCTCCTGAGGAGTCCACCAAAATCTCGAGGGAGGTTCTTCTTGCTGTGAAACTCTCTGAAGTGCTCCGCTGTAGTGTGAGTGGGGTGCCATTCTGGGCAGCCATGGGTTGTGGTGGCTGATAAACAAAGAAAAAAGTAATGGTTGCCTTCTCTCCAAGAGGAGGAAAGTACACACCCCCACCCCCACCATAAAGCGTACAAAATGCCGGCAGGCACAGAAACAGACCTCGCAACAGTGGGGCACCACTTGTACTGCCCAAAATTTACAAGTACTTGGTTTTGAAACAGGTCCATGTCTGCCACTGCCTGTGCTAGCTGCAAAAAATTAATTAAAGCAAATAATTAGTTTGGTGTCTGTTATATTACGAGCTTTCGAACTTGTCATGCACCACCACTGAAACAACATGGCGACCCACCTACAGCAACACATGAATTTCTCCCTCTTTCCCCGGTCCCACAAACCCAACCAGCACGACCCTGGGCATTGCTTGGCAATGGCAAGAGGCACATTACAAAAGACTTACCAGGTCCAGCATGTTCTTGGGTCTTGGTAACAGTAGATGATGTATTGGCCACAAAGGTTTCTTCCTGACCATCCACCTCCTCTGCTTCATTTATCTGTGCTAGTCCATGGACCAGAGGGCCTAAGTGGCACTAAGTGTATGGTGACCGCTGGTTCTTCCTGACACTCATCAGGGAGCAAGGAGCAGTCTCCATACAGCTGAGACATGCTCATGGTTTTACCCGCAGGAGGGGCTGCTGCTGCCTCCTCGTCTTCCTCCTCCTGATCAACCCCAGTGCTGAAAGTCTCCATATCCGGGTTGTCGCCCACACCCTTGAATAGAGTGATGGACAGCTTGTCATAGAAGGGGGCAATTGTGTGACCTTCCCCAAAAGGAGAGTTCGCCTCTTTGGCTCTGTAAAACGCTGATCTCAGGGACTTGATCTTGCACCAGACCTGGGTCCAGCCACGATTCTGCCCTCACTCCTGCATGCCTTTTGTGATCTCAACATAAACAGGCTTCTTCCTCCTACTTTCCAGCCTGTCTATGATCCTTTGCACCAACAATATGTCAATTAAGTCCTCTAGTTCTTCCTGGATCCAATTGGGTCCAAGGGTGTTGGAGGTATCAGCCTCCTGGGCCGTCAGGTCTGTACTGCTGGCCTTGGCTTTCTGAGACTTGGTGAAGCAGTTCGTGGTCAACAGCACAAGCACTTTCTGAAAGTGGGCTGGCAAATTTTGGGAGTGGGTGTCTTTATACTCAGGCTGTGCTTGTGTGAGAGTCTGGGAAAATTCCAAAGATTATTGAAGTCACTACCTGTGAGTGTCAAAACACCCAAAGGTAATGAAGCACCCAGTTTAACAGCAAAAAATACCTGGTGATGGAATAAATAAGGCCATTCATTGTACCTTGGGATTGCTACTCAATGGCCTAGAATGTTGCAAGAATCAATACCTATCTGTCTGCTTGTGCAAAATATTTTTATTACAGAAGCACAGCCTGTTTTTCCTAAAGTGGCAAACGTTTTGAGTAGCCTACATTACCAGGAGGGGAGTAGGCAAAACATTTTTTGTTTGCAAGCTTGATTACATCAGAATACCAGTAGCTGCTAAGCTCAGGATGAAAGGTGAAAGGATGTGCAAAAGCCCCAATATCCAGGGGTGCGGGGATGAAGTGTTGAAAAAGCAACTACACCAGGCTCTGGACCACATAACACTCTACAGTCCCTGCCTCCCACTTGGTGCAGACAGGTGAGAAGCCACTGCTGATGGAAAGGAGCAAAATGGAGAATGAGGGTGAAATATGCCATGATGGAGAACAACGCAGTGAAGAGTCCTCTGACATGGAGAATATGGAGGACATGGGTGAGCAGGAGCAGGAGGAGGAGGATGAAAAGGAGGAGGAGGTGGTACTGCTTCTGCAAATGCTGTTTACCTGGGGATTACTGCTGGAACACTTGAGAAGGATAGGAACTGTGCTACAGTGTTCAGTGCCAAATTGTGTACATGGTTTAATAGAATTAATGACAATAATAAGAAGAAGATACAGGTACCAAGAAGACTTGGAATACACAGAGGAAAGTGAAGAAGTGGAATTTGACTGGGCTCTGTTGAGAAACCTGAGGAGAACCAGAATCCGCATGGCGTGGGCCTGCAAAAGCAGCTTGGAGTGGTTGGAGTGAATTGTGTTGACAACTTAGAATGATCAGCAGTGACTGGAGATGTTCCAAATAAATGGGAGATGTTTTATCATACCATCTCAATGCTGGGGCTCCACATCATTAGGCAGGACACTAACATGCATCAGGCCATCCCACCAGACAAAAGGGTTGCAATGGCCATCATGAAACCAGCCAGCCCATCCAGCCTCCACTACATCGCAAACCAGTTCAGTGTGGCTGCCTGAACGGTCAGGCTAGCAACTTGTGAGGTGTGCCAGCTGCTTAAGGAGATCGCTGCAAACACAATGATCTGCTCAGCGAATCCACAGCAAGTCATAGATGGCTTTAATGAGAAGGGGTTCCTGAACTGTGTGGGGTCTTTAGACAGCACTCACATCCCAGTGCTGTACCTGCAGGGGAGGGCTTTCACAAACAAGAAAGGATATGCCTCCGTGATCCTGCAAGTTGTGGTGGACCACTGGGGCTGGTTCACAAACATTTATACTGGGTGGGCTGGCAGCGTGTATGATGCACGTGTGTTCATAAACTCCCCTCTGCCTGGCCTCATGGAGAAAGGACACTGCACCCAGTGCAGAAGAGACAGCGATCCATGGTGTGACTGTTCCCCTGGTTATATTAGCAGATGCTGCCTAACACCTAAAGCCCTGGCTCATGAAGCCTTATGGAGGGAATGTCACCAACCCCCAGAAGCTGTTTTTTTAACTACCATCTGAGCAGTTGCAGGATGGCTGTGGAATGTGCATTTACAGACTAAAAGGACGATGGAGGGTGCTTACATGCCAACTTGAGATGGAACAAGAAAATATCACGGCCTTTGTAGTGACAGTCTGCATGCTGCACAATATCTGTGGGAGCCATAGACAGGTTTTCAAGCAGTCATGGGAAGAAGAGGTGCAACAGGCAGTGGCCAGACAACAGAGACATGTCCATGCAGCAGCAGCACTACAGGGACTGAGGAAATATCCTCAAGGAAAGGCTGGTCAGGCAGCCCTTGTGCATGATTATATGGCAGGATATGCTGCTGACAACAACACCTAGGCGTGCTTTGTTTTTTCTCTTGGTTATGTTAAAATAAATTCATTTATACTTCAAATCTGTGCCTGTCTACTGGGGCATGCAGTGTTGCAGATAGGGGGCTGAAGGGAGGATGGTCAGGGGAAGGGGGAGGAAATCTGGACTGGGCTAGGAGTTTGCTGCTTTCAGACTGTGAGCGGTTTGGAGGAGGAGGGCATTACGCACTGTCACTCACATCTGAATGAGCCTCCCCTGCCCCCCACATGGGTGAGAAGGTTAGCTCTTGGTGGGCTGGGGGGGGAAGGGGGAGACACCAAGCTGAACAGCAACCCACATTTTCAAAAACATTCCAAAAACATTTATAAACCGATTCACAACACACCTCCAAAAGCTGTATGTGGCACTGCACAAACAGGTTGATGGTGTACCTGGGCAGGGAACAGGAGGGTTACAATAAGAGCCCTCACTGGAAACTGTAGCAAGATCAACAAGCTTGGGAATGCTGGGAAATGTAGTCCAAAAAAAATCCAAGAAAAAAAAAGCCAGAAGGGCTCACCACCATGAACATCAAAGACAATCACCAATCATAGGGTGGCAACAAACACCCACTCACCCACCTGCTTCTCTAAACCCTGAATAGTTTATGATACCTTAGTAGGTATCATAATATATGATTCTATTTTAACACACATGGCTTAACTCGCTTGAAAGTGCTATTCATACGAACACAAACGCTGTGTTGTGCGAACAAAAATGAACCGCACCAAAAATAAGCCACATTAACATTTTCAGGAGCTCTACATTGATGCTTGTGTTGTCTACACATGCCCTATGATACTAAACTGTACTCTTTTGGCTCCAGGGGGCAGGGCTCATACTGTCTCACACTGCAACAAGGGAAATTTAGGAAAAACTTTAACTATAAGGGTGATTAAACACTGGAATAGATTACTTGGAGAAGCTGTGGAATCCCTACCTTTGGAAGCATTTCGGAGCAGGTTAGATAAATTCTTGACTGGAATGATTTAAACAGGTATGATCCTTCCTTGAGCAGAGGGTTGAACTACTCTTGACATTCCTCCAAGCTTTATTTTTCTATGAGTCTATAGTGTATTGGTGAGCTTTGGGAGGCTATAACATGCCAGACTTATTCACTCCTCAGGTGACTGTGCCATTTACAGTTAGCCCACTTTTATAAGTACAAATAAGTACAAATAATACTGCTGAATGGGAAAGTATACCTTTTCTACAAACATAGTGATGCAGATCAGGTCATCTTCCTGAATTCAAGTCTGAAGAGATTTGGCTGTTGATGATAATAATAGTTAGCATGTTTTGTATGTTATCTCTCATGATACACCAGCAACTCCCCTTGCAAACAGGGGAAGTGGTACATCCAGTTAATCGCATAGCTACAGAGCATTGGAGATTATGATAGTCTGACTGGGGAATGCCTGGTGCACAGAAGAGAATGGAGGCAAAATGGACCAGAACTACAGTTCCTATGAGGCATCATGGGAGCATTTCAGAATAAGCATGTTTTAGTTTTCAGCCCAACAGAAAAAATAATTTCTAAAGTATTCAGTTTTTTATAGAAAATTGAAATTTTTACAGAAAAACTTACAATTCCACTTTGGTTTTTGCATTGCTGAAAGAAAGGTATTTTTCTGTCAGTGCTGGTGGATTGTTTCCAACTTGATTTGCAAGAGAGTAGAATCTTTCTGTTTTGCTGTTTTTGTCCCAACTGCTGAGACCCATTAAATGTTTTTTGCTTAGGTGCCTTAATGCTAATTTCCAGGGAATATTTTTAAATGGTTTTGTTTGTCCTAATGGCCCCAGTTTGCCCTTATCTTTTATAGAGAAATATAAATTATTTATATGAATGTCCAGTGATAATATGCCCTGTAGGCATTAAACGTAATCTGAAGCAATGCCTGAGTAAATTACATAGGAATATTCCCCACACTAAAGATTACAATAATGTTGACAAATGTTTGTGAGGCTGCATATTTGTGTTAACCTTTAAACATCCAAATGCAATGCAGTGCCATGCATTTAGGAACAAAGAACATGTATCACAGTTATAGGATGCAAGACACTTATCTGGGATGACCCTGGAGGGGACTTACAGCATGTCTACATCTTCAAAGGAGTCTGTTAGGGAGCGGCACGGTGAAGCACAACACATCTGCTCCACCTTCTTTAATGCCATTTTAATTTTCCTATTCTGGCTCACTGTTCTCCTGATTACATATTCAAGGAACACATTAGCTGTGTATTGTGCTGGGAGATCATGTTTAGTTGTTTATCTACCAAGACCCAAAGGGCATGTCATCAAAGGACTGTACTAGGGATTGCTGCAGTGAAACACAGCCTGCCCAATCTGTGCATGCTACACCCTGAAACAGATGTAATGTGCTCACCTTAAATTGGCGCTAAGCATACACAGGCAAGCTTTGCCTCGGGCCCAGAAAGCTTCAAAAGAGAGAGAGAGGGACCTCTGATCTAGCACATAAAGGCATAACTAGGTCTAATATCTAAAAGCTGAAGTTAGACATTAAATTTTATAAGAGGGTAATTACCCATTGATCAATTGGAGTATTGTGGCATCTGCATGACTCGAAAGCTTTGCATCAAGGCTGCCTGTCTTTCTGCCTATCCTAGCTCCAACCACATGTTAAGGATTCAATGTTGGAATTGTTTTGCAAAATACTATGGTCTGGCTTATGCAAAAAGTCAGTCTAGATGAGCATAATCACAATAGCCCTTAAAATCTGTGATTCTAACACCTTGTGTTGCTTTCTTAGTCAATTATTTTAGTTATTCATGCACCACAGCAATAAAGCGAACTATCCATGAGACATTTTATAAGAAACTGTATTGGCCTTTGCTCATTAATTTTGACATGTTCCAAAATGTAGCCCTACTTTTTGAAACAAAACTAAAGGCAATGTCAGCAGCAAGGATTTCTGTTTTGCTAGTTGGTTTAGTTATAAGCTACATACTATATGCTAATTACTGTACATGGTCAGGTTTTGGTTCTGATTTATTAGCCCCAGCCGCAATAGCTTATCTCTTTTTTCAGAGAAGTCAAAAGGTTTCAGACTTAATTGCACTCACTCACACTAGCGTAAGGCAGGAGTTGTTCCACTGAAGTCAGTGGAATTATATTTGTGTAAAATGGTTATGACAAGCATCAGACCTGGCATCAATTAGTTTTCTGTTTCATTTCTGAACTGCTGCACCATTAAAATAGTAAAATGAAATATACTGTCATATTATAGGAGAGAGTGACATTTATGTAAATGGTAGACAAAGTAGGACAAAAACTTTTCAGAGTGGTAAAATAATATGAAGTCTTGTGTAGTATATAAAGAAAAAAAAAAGCAACTACAAAGGTGGATAAACAGTGAAATAAAACTGGGGAATTTACCAGACCTGAAAGCCATTTATTGCAAGTATTCCACTCGAGGTCATATCTTGTCACTGGTATGCTATTTTTTTTAAGTATTGATCAATGATTTCCTGTAGTCTTTAAAAATCTGTCATCTGGTTTATTTAGCCACCAGTTTGTTTTGGGTATGTGTGGATGGAAGCCAAGGTTAAATGAAGGTGGGACGGTTTTCAGAGTGAATACTTGTAGGGTTACTATATGTCTGGGTTTTCCTGGACATGTCCTCTTTTTGGGTCCTCCCATCTCTGTCCAGACACTTTTTTAGAATACCAGCAAATGTCTGGGATGTTGCTCTCTCTCTACCCAACCAAGAAGGTGCTTGGGGCTGGGAGGAGCGGGGAAGGTAATTCAAAGCAGGGCATCCATGTTCTGCATGTGGGCCTGGCAGTTGTAGGCAGGTAAGTGTCTGCATATGGGTGCATGCGCTTGCACACGTGCACGCATGCCTGCCAGCACTGGGGCTACAGAAGGGTGGGGGAAGGGGGCAGGGGGGCTCTTTGGAGGCAGCAGGGAGCTGCATGGGCAGCAGGGCTGGTGGGGGCAGGGGGTTGCAGTGAGGAGTATCAGCAGGGACAGTGGGGTTGTGGGTTGAGAGTGAGGGGCACTAGCATGGCTGTAGGGGGCAAGGTACTGTGGGTCAGGAGTGAGGGGCAGCAGCAGGGCTGAGGGGGCTGTGGCTTGGGAGTGAGAGGCAGGGACAGGGCACGGACATATCACTGCCCCCCCAATCATGCCCCCACTTCCCCCCACAGATGTTCTCTCTTTTTAAACTGAAAATATGGTAACCCTAATAATTTAATATAATTTGTTATGGAGATAGCTCTATGGAATTTAATAGACTAAATCAATAGGATTTTGTTAGATCCAGAACAAATGGGGACATCTTTTAAGACTGTTTTCTTCGGAAAATTCCTTTATTTATTCACCACAATTTGATGGAAACTTTTGAAAAAAAATTGAAATGAACATTTCAGTGAATTATAGATTCAGTAGCAATTAAATATAATTTATTTTAACATTAAAAATTGGTCTCAGAACCTGTAGAGTTAAGAGATAATCATTTCCTTACAAAATTGAGTATAGAGGTGGTAAGCCATCTTAGTCTGAAATCAGGCAGAAGGAAAAGGAGCATAGTATCTTAGAGACTAATGATTCAGAGAGACATGAGCTTTTGTAAAGTACAACCTACTTCACCTGATGCTACAACCTGATGAAGTACAAAGTTCACACTTCTCTGAACTAGTTAGTCTCTAAGGTGCTATGCTGCTTCATATTCTGCCTTTTTATAACATTTAAAACCAAGCAATCCATTTTTTGTAGGTAGTTATATCCCTGCTATAGAATTCCATAATTTAATTGTTATAATAATCAATGAAAAGGGCCGTAAAATATAGTAAGCTCTATCCATTAAGGCTGCGATAAATCAGTGATAAGATTCAGGGCTGCCCTTATGGGTGAGCAATGTGGGTGACTGCCCAGGATGCCATGGGCAGGGAGTTGCCACATACATGCAGCCCATGTGGTGACAGCAGCGCTTTCCCCCCCACACCGTCCTGCCCCAGCCAATTCCCGCTTTAGGCAGGAGGAATGGTGCCTAACTCAGCCTTTCCCCTATCTCCAGCTGTTGCTCAGGAGGAGCCAGACAAGGCATGTGTGGGCAGGGTGGCACCTGCACCAATCCACCCGCCTTGCTCCTGCACAGCAGCAGTAATTCCTGCCTGCTCACCTGCCTAGTGCACCATGCTACTCTGTCTCCCTGCTGGACTGTTCCCTGTGCCCCATGCCTCTGGCCAGACCTGCTGGCTGGGAGGGGCCAAAATACAAGTTTGCCCAGGGCACTATTTTCTCTAACGCCACTGCTAATGAGTTTGTAGAGATGATCCATAATTTTTTTTTCTTGTCTGTGTGTGATTGATGAAATCCTTTTCTTGTATGAAGACAGATGACAGGTTGGTCAGACAGGAAAGGTGTCATTTGCTAGATAGATTTAAATAGATCTATAGAAACCTGTGTGGGATAGCAGGAGGAGCACAAACAATGACGGCCTGCTTGTTGAGGTTGCAGCAATTTTAGAGAGTTCCTGTCTTGGCCAATAAATGGAGAGTGTGGTCATACTTTAAAGGTAGAGAATGGAATTACAGCTCTCTCTGTTTGATAAATAAAACTGTTACAGAAATTTAATACAAGTCTTTGTTTCATATCTCTGAGCATAGGGATTCATAGCACTGAAATACACTGTATGTTTTCTAAATATTTCTAGAGAATGTAGATTTGCTTTTTCTCTCCTTGACCTAATGAACTTTTCTACTGGGAAAATTCAGTTACAGATGAATTGTTCATAAATCTATGGTAAATTTAAAAATGACCCAAGTCTGGTTATCAGCTGTAAATTTCAGTGAATATAAAATGTTAGCTCAACTTGCAAGCTCCATAATGGAAGGTATTATAACAGAAACACCACCAATTAGGGATCTCCCACGGGTGGTAGCGGGAGAGGAGATTGCTAGGTCTTCATTTGGCTCAATGTTGTCTGTCAGGAATCTGTATGGTAGGAGTCTCGTTTACAATTAGAAAGCTTAAAATGTACCTCCCAGGCTGGCACATAAGCACCAAACCATGTTGATATTGTAACTCTATATGGATGGGAAGAACCTAATACAGCTGGAAATTACGTATCACCCCAGTAAGAAAAAAAGTCAGCTTTAAAAAAAAATGCTTCCACAAAACATACTGTAAGCTTGAGATTGACTAATTACTCAGTGAAATGATGGGATTGTTTTTAGTTTTCTAAACACAACCCCCTAAAGTACATTTACATTTATGTCCTTTTGTGCTCCATCTTAGTACATAAATTATTGCTTGAAAAGTCCATATAATACCTTAATTTGGATTTCCGTTGGAAATGAACACCAGGTATTTAATATCTGACTCACCCACCTCTTTATGTACATACTCCAAAACTATAACATATTTAGTCTGACACATGATAATGTAATGTTCTAGGAAGTTCATCATCCCAGTTATGTAAATATGCAGTAGTTTTGCCCTTAGGCCTTAACTGTGAATTTCCTCATTTTAATGGTATATTTTTTATGACTACCATGTTAACTTTTTGCCTACTTTATCTATGCTTCCAAACTTCACCCCCATTTTCTGTGGTTTATGAAGGTTAACTCAAAATAACTCAGGTTCTGAGGTTTTCACCACTTCCTTTTTCCACATTCTAACAGATCTCACAGGTGGACATTTTTTCTTCCTAGCCGTATTTAGAAATATTTTTTTTACCAATAAGAGCAAGTGTGGAACTGTCTACCAAGTGGGGTCTCCATCACTTGAAAACTTTAAATCAAGATCTGGGTGTTTTTGTAAAAGGTATGCCCTAGTTAAAGGGCAACTTTATGGACATGATACTGGAATTAGAGGGCAAAGTTCCATGACTTGTGTAGTAGTGCAGGATCTCAGACTAGATCATTAAGATGGTCCCTTTCAGACTTCACATTTTATGAAGTTTTCTTCTGCTCTGTAGCCATTACATACTTTTATTCCATTTGTTGTGACCCTTGGACATCTCAGACTCAGACAATTCCCTTATTTTTTGTCTGTTGACACCCATGCCACATTTTACATGAACTCAGGAGTCTACCTAGAAGACCTCTATTGCTCTTTGTATTGCCTTCTCATTTTCCATCTTAAGTGGGACCCAATATAATGACATATCAGAGCTAGGAGGTGGATCTGGAGAAATGGGGCCAAAAAAAGTGTAAAGTAAAAAAGGCAGCGCACATTGTAGAGGAGGATGTCAAGGCACTGTGTAAAAAAATCCACTTTTGAGTTGCTTCTCACTTGCTTCTCACCTCAAGACTGCATATTTGGAATTGAAAATCGAAGCATCAGATTATTCACATTTTGATCAGAGCTCTAGTTTTGAGAGCCAGGGCCAAACTGGGGTGTTTATGAAAATGAATTGAGCCCAGAGCAGGGGTTGAAGGCAGATGAAATATCTCTGTGGTTACCTGAGGTGGCATGATAAAGAGTAGATCCACTGGAGCTTTATTAGTATAATCTGCATTCACTTAGCATAAGCACTGAGCTACCAGCTGCTGTTCAGGGGAGAGTGAGCCTCTGGAAACGAACCCACGCAGCTCAGCAGCCACACTACTTTTGACTTGTGTAGTTTGGCAGCCAGTAATGGGACTGCCAAGCACACAGGGAGTGCAAGGGCTGCAATTACACCTTATTCAAGTGATCAAGACTAAGGTGGAAGTAAAGAGATTATGGAAAACTGCCATGTACATCTCTACAAAGAAACCCCATGAGGATTTAACAATGTATTCATCCCAAGGTCTGAATAAATAAACTATAACCTTTGAAGATTAGCTGAAATCTCTGTGGTCAGGTCTGTAACAACAAGGAATGACTATAGGAAGTAAAATAGTAGAGTAGAATTTGTTTGTTCACCCTAATTCAGTAAATTCCTCCATTTTATAGTTAGTTCTTTCATGCAAAATAAACACGTCTAATAGTAAGACAGGTTATTGGTAATTAATCTGTTTCTTTGATTGTTTCCTAGCAACTTGATTTGTGAATTAGTTGCTAAGCAGCTAAATTGATGTTTTGCAATGAAAAAAAAAATCTAAAAATGGAAGCCTGGCTTATTGAGAAATTAAGTGCTGGCCAATACTAACTGTCTTTGTTTTATGTGATCATAAAGTACTGGTTACTTAGGTCTCTCAAAACATGCTTAGTTTTGAGCAGAAGCTGCACTCTTATCTTACAATACAGTATGTATACTTGTGTCAATTCACATATTAATGAATAACACCTCTATTCTCACAGATCACAACAATGATTAACCAGGGCCAAGAGAAGACCTGATATTGCCCTCATTGAAGCAATGGCAATGATTCTGTTGACCTCACTAGGAGCAGTTTTAGACTTTGTTCTGAAAGGCATGAGCTTTCATAGGCTACAACCTACTTTGTCAGATGATATGAATTGACTTGCCAGACAGCAGAGATATTAAATAGAAAGGAATAAGAACACTTAAATACAAAGGATAGAGAAAGGGGGAGAGGATGGGAGGGGCACTGCTGAAAGAAATGAAGGTAAATTGAAGAGATCAAGAGAATAAACAAAGCAGTTAACCCATTAAGAGACATGTTTAGCACCGTTTAATTTTCGGAATAGCATCAGGAAAACACTAGTTGTTACAGTTTGTTTGACAGAAAGCTGAAAACAGAAAGCCTGTGCTGTTAGAAACTGGTATCAAAATCACTGGGAACCTGCAGATATGTAGATAATTAAGGCAATACAAAAACGTCAGGAGCTAATAGGGCTGTGTGAAATGGCTCTGCTCCGATTCGGATTCGGCCATTTTGGAGGGACAGTAATTCGACTTGGTGCCCAAAGGGCAGGAAGTCAGCTGAGGTCATAGGATCCCAGCAAGATAAGCATCCAGTTTGCTCTTGAAGGTGTTCAATGTAGGCGCTTGAACCACCTCCAGTGGCAGGCTGTTCCAGACCGTGGGGGCTCAGACAGTAAAGAAATTCTTCCTTATGTCCAGCCTGAAACACCCTTGGGGTGCTCTGGTGAACAAACGTTCCCCCAGATACTGGTGGTCACCCCTGATAAACTTATAGGTGGCTATCAAGATCACCCCTGACCCTGCGCTTTTCCAGGCTAAAGAGCTCCAGGGGTCTCAGCCTGTCATTGTAAGATCTGTTTTCCTGACCTCTGATCATGCGCATGGCTCTTCTCTGGACTTTCTCAAGCTTCTCCACGTCCTTTTTGAATTGTGGGGCCCAAAACTGGACACAATACTCCAGCTGCGGCCTCACCAAGGCTGAGTACAAGGGGAGAATGATGTCCCTGGATTTGCTTGAGAAGCATCTATGGATGCAAGCCAGCATTTTAGTCGCTTTACTAGCCGCAGCATCACATTGAAGTCTCATGTTCATCTTGTGGTCATTGGTGACCCCCA
>JAGPOW010002514.1:24401402-24436409 GCA_030014935.1 Caiman crocodilus | reverse complement strand
TAATATTTCAAAAACCATCAAAGTCGTGGCGGGCGAGAAAAAGGGGTAAAGGAACGTCTCGGGAACTACCCACGACCCCGGGGCCCATAGGGGTCACAGGTTGATTTGTCAAAATCTAAATTCTTTGTGGGAACATACACAGTAGCTTTATCAGGAAAGGCTTTTTTCCTCCAGGATGGAATTTCTAGTCAATGCATAGGAGGAACTACCCAGCTCCTTCACCTGCTTGCCCAGAACAGACACTGGCCCAGCACTGCAGGTACTGATGTGGGTTCAAGTTTCTTATCTGCATGATTCAGGCCAGGGATGTGAACCTGTCTCCCACTACTCATGGGAGCGCCCTCATCACCAGACTGCAAGGTGTCCTGGGGTGGGTCTCTCCTGGTAGACATGTTTCCCTTTGTATAAATAAATATTCCTGGACGCAGAGTCTTGAACCTTGGCCTACTGCATTCCATATGCTGCTATCATCAACCTCTCCCAGGCCTGATGAATACTGTCTCTCATGTTTTTTCACAAAAAGCTTTGAAAAGTTTTAGTCCAAAGCCAAACAGGAAAAATGTTCAAATCTCAGACTTTTCACAGGATGAGGAAACCATTTCCCAGCCATATCTAATTAGGACATTATCCACAATCTAATTATAAAACTATTGAATGGATGGCTGAGAGAGAGAGAGTCTTCTTTGCCAATCTATTACAGCAATGTGCAACAAAGATAGTCTGCTCACTAAGAAATTAAGAGGGAAAAACTAATTATCTTTTCTCAGGAAAGCTAACTGCACCCTGCAAGGGGCACAGTCCCTTCCCAGGGGAACAGAAGATGTTATTGGGTCATGTGGTAGAATATGGGGTTACAAAATCAGTCCTACTAAGCTATAAAAGAGTTTAGGGAGCAGGCTTCAAAAGAAATGGGATCAGAGGTTTTCCTCAGTTTCCAGATGGCTGAGGAGTGCCATTTTGTACAGAGCAGTCTATAAAGACTACAAGGTAATCTCCAGCAAGAGAGGCTTTCTTTAGGCCAAGTGAGTGGGACATACTGGGAATAGATGATTTTCTGCAGGAATCAGGATACAGTTCACAGGTGCAATTTATCTTAAGCAGTTATATTTAGGAAAAATAAAGCTTAAGGCTAGGGACAGACATTACACATAAACCAGTTTAAGTGGTCAGAAACTGGTTTAAACCTGTAACAGAACAGAAGCTCGGTACACATAAACCAGTTTCAAAATTACTGAAACTGGTTTAAGATAAACCTGGTTGAATGTAGTATCAGACTTAACTGATTTGGGTCAAATCAGCTTATGAAACTTCTGTCCCAGCTCCCTTCCTGGTTCAAGTTAACTCACAATGCCACAGCATGCTTTCCTGCCCTGGGCTGGACTGTCTGCTCCAGAGAGTAGAGCCTATTCTGCTCCTCCACTTCCTAGCAGGAGTAGTGAGGACTGGCTGACAAGGGGGGAGCAACCCTGACTAGGGATGCAGCACAGTCTACAGGGGAGAGGACTGGGTCCAGGAAGAGTGGTTAAAGACCCCTTGTTGGTTATTTGTTACTATAAATTTACTGCTGGCTGTGACTGTGGACTACAAAGCCCAGGGGGACCTGGAAGCAGGAAGAGGAAGTGATAAGCAACCCTGCAGAGTCCTGCTGCTGTGATATTGGATTGCAAATCCCAGAGACCTTGGGGGTAGCAGGAAGAGGGAGTGAACACATAGCTTGGCTTCTGGCCTGAGCCACTACAGGCATGTGGCCGCATTTTCTGAATTAAAGGTAAATGTTTGTTCATTTCTGTTTCAATTTAATCTCTGCAGTTTAGACTAACCTGCAAAGACTGAATTGATTTAGCCTTAGGTTTTTTTACTGTTTGTATTTAGCCCAAGTGTCTGCAATGAGCCCTTTGATAAGATGATCAGTGATGTTAACTGTTGTATGGTAACCATGTTTGCCTGATCTCAAAACTGAACACTTTGCTCCCCATTTATGGCTGCCTTTTGGCTTGCTCAGCTGCTTCTGAGCTCTGGTCTCAGCTGGGTACAGTGGAGAGAAGTGGGAGCTGAGGGGAGGAAGGGGTGCAGTGCACTGGAGAGTGGGGCAGCCCCATTTTAAACAATGCTCCCAGGTGTCCTAGTGAATATTGGAGAAAAGTGTTCATTTACCCGAAACAGTGGGAACCCAAATATGTTAACTTTGTAATTTAGGCACCTCCTGCTGTTTTTCTCTATAACATTAGGCCAGACAAGCTGTCTCATTACACTTCTGGTCTTGTCTCCAGAAGGCTGGAGATGAAGCTTTTGCTTCCTGTCTCAGGCAGGACCAGAAAATGTAGAATTGTATAATAATGCAAAAAATTAACAAACTTTTTTTGAAGGTCAGTTTGAAGGATTAGTCAATGTTCAGGTTCATTTGTATTTTACTAAATCCACCTATCCATTCATTCTTAATGTGTGCTATCCCCATATCTGTTGTGGGGGGGAAATAAATAACATTTTTTGACACAACATGTCATTTTATTTCTGGACTAAGCAGCTGTCATGCATACTTTCAGAGCAGGAAAAATGGATTACATTTACAGGAGGATGTGAGTGCTGTATAGCATATTGTCCTTCTCCAATAAATGAAGATTTTCCCATAGGATATGTAACTGATTCTCAATGACACCGTCACTTCTGCTTATACATCTGTTCGACTTTTAAATGCAATATAACTTGATCATTCTGGACAGATCTTCTTTTCAGATATGCATTTCCTCTAAAGCTATCAAATCACAGGCATGACAGGTTCTGAATCTGTGCCAGGGTATGTTGATTAAATATTCATTTCCCCTTTTGTTGAATGTCAACATGTATATAGATAAAAGAATAAACCAACCAATCGCCATAAACCACCTCTCACTACACTGAATATCTGTGGTTGATCTTAGAGTGATGTCACTGGGACCAAAAATCTGCCTTCCTACCAAAACCTGAAATGTTCAAATTTTAAGCTTATCGTTTAAAATTCAGTTTCTAAATCGCTTGGGTATCTGGAAATATTATTCAAATATGGCCCATTTTGCTGCAATTCAGTGTTTAGCACAAGGGTTGCAAAGGTTTTGGCATGTCGTTTGGGCAGTCTGCTCTTATTTCTTATCTTGTTGGTTGTTGTTGTAAGCTGCTCTGGGACTTCTTGGATAATAATAGTTATAGTAATAATACAGACACTGAAAGCTACAGATTTTAACAGAAGCGAGCCACTTTGTGTAGACACTTTTGAAAACCTCATTGGGTGCCAATCTTTATCTTCATAGACCTAAATACCTTTTAAAAATTCTCATCCCTAATTTGCTTGATTTTACAGAACTTTTAAATGCTCAATACTCTGTTGCAGCCAATGAGAGCTGCAGGCGCTTAGTATCCATTAGGAACAAACCACAAAAATCCAGCTTTAAGCAGCAAAGAAAATTGAACCAAGACAGAGTAAGTTTACAGCAGTAGCATATTGTATATTAATGTATCTGTGGAAAAGGTAGATCTTACTAAGAACTGAAACCAATTTGAAATTCATTTGAAGTGGCTGACTATTTTTTGATGACAGCTGCCAACTTTCCCCAAAAGAAAAAATAACTGAATCAGTGAAATCCTATTCAACCAGCTTAATCTTGCAGAATAAATTCATTTTTGGCAAAATTCTTCCAGCTTTGAGCAGGTAATTTAATGTTTTGTTTAAAAATGTTCAGTTAAAAATAGTAGCTGAGTTGTTTGTGATTCTACCAAAGTTCCTACTATAGTGCTATGCAGAAGCAGATAAAGAAAACAAGGTTTATCACTAGATCTAAATTTAACTATGGGAATAGGATATGCAATGGCTATAAAAATGAACTCCTTGTGACATTTGAATCAGCTAATTAAAAATACCAGGGCAAAGGTTCATGATTCATTTATTTACTTTGTTTAGTGTATTTTTCAAAGGGTTTAATATATGCCCTTATTCCAAATGCACTGCACAGTTTTTAAACTCCCCCTATTCTGTGAGTTTGTTTTATTTGTTTCAAAGATATACAAGTTTCACCTAACCACTGTCCTTTCAGGTGATATTTTCTTGCTGTAATGTCTGAAATTTATCCCCGTGTACTGGTGCCAAGATCACAACTCCCAGTCACCTTGTTGTCACAGGCTTCTCTGCATCTGAATCCGATTGAGAACTGGACCCATCCAGGTTTTCAGGCTGGTAGTTTTAGGAGGTCAAAACTCAGTATCCTGGTAGGATGGTATGGGGAATTTTGCACTGCTAACTATGCTAAGAGGTAATCATCCATATTAGTCTGAAATCAGGCAGAAGACCGGGCAAGGTGGTACCTTAAGGCACCTATACAGGGTGGGTGAGAGAGGGCACATTTTATTGAGAGTGACTCTTGGGAACCACTTTAATTAAAACACCCACAATGTCTTGTGTATTCAGCATCCCGCATTTCAAAATAGTGCCTCTTTGAACCAGTTAGTTTCCCATGGTACCTGGATACAGAGAGTATAGATCATCAGTAAAAATTAAGGACTTGAGATCTGAGGTTTGTCTACCCAGCCCTCTTTACAAACACTAAAATCCACACTTTTCTTTAAAGAATTAAAACAAGAATTCTCAAAAAGAGCCTTGCATAAATTGTTGGACAACCCCAAAGCAGAAATAATTTTATATATGGATTGGAATTGATATGAATATTATCCTATCTTAACAGCTGTATTGAGTAAAATAATCTGCCTCTTCATCACACAACAAATATGCAACCTTGAGATACAAAGCACTTCACTAAAGGGAGATTGAGCAACCAGCTCAGCAAGAACAGCAACAAGTAATTCAAACCTGCAGAATGAAAGGGACTCTGAAATTTGTCTATGATCTAATCAAAGCTAGTTATGCACTGCAAAGCTAATCACAAAGTCTTTGGAGACTAGGGTGGGATCCTGTGAGGTGCTGAGCAAATTCCTCAGCAGCTAGCAATGAGGTAAAAATGTCTTGTTCCTCATAGCTAGGGACAGACATTCGAAAAGCCTGAATTGATTCGTCTTTGCACATTAGTTTAACCTGCAGAGAGTGAATTGGTTTGCAGGTGAAGGCATGTGCCAAATGTCTACAGTGGTTCAGGCCAAACCCCCTGGGAACACTAGAGCAGTCTTTCACTTCCACAGAGACACTGAGCTGAGGAGAGCCTGTCCCAGCGGCTTCCTGACAGTCGGAAGCAGTCCCAGCACACAGGAATGCCCTGGCCCAGAGGGGCACTCTTCCTTCCCACTCCTTGCCCTCCTCCTTTCCCCTGCAAGGCAGGGTGGGGGGCTCTGTTCATTGCTGGGGGGATACTCTTCCCCTTCCTCTTGCCCCTGCCACCATGAGGCAGGGATGGGGAGGCTCTGTGCAGCTCTCCCTGGCCTGGGCTGGCTCAACCAAGGCATGGGGAGCAGTTGTCACTGAGGCACAGTTGCTGGGGATGGCCCTGCCCCCATGGCCCAGATTGGCTGCCTCGACCATGCCTGAACAAGCCCACACAGTCCATCTGGGCTGTGGCAGTGGGGCCACCCTCAGCAGCTGTGGCTCAGTGACTGGGATGTTGAGCCCTGTCAGCAAGCAAAGCCTGGCCCAGCCCTATATGCGGCCAGTGGCTGGCTGGGCAGTGGGCTAGCTGAGCTGGCTTGGAGCCTGGAGCCCACAGTCTCCCACCACAGGGGCTGGTTGCAGCCCCATGAGCCCCCATGGTGCCTCTGAGACAGCCTGGCTAGCAGCTGCTGACCGTGAGCTAGGCCAGCTCACTGACTGAGCTGCAGCTACCGGGGGCGGCCCCACCCCCCACATCCTGGCCTGGCCAGACCATGTGGCTGCCGTGGCCTGGGTTGAGTGAAGCCGGTCTGGCCCACAGGGGTGGGGCCACCCCAGTAGCTGCAGCTCTGTTACAGCTGTTCCCGACGTCCTGGCTGAGCTGGGCCAGGCTGAGGAGTGCCACACAGAGCCCCTTGCCTCCTGCTGCTGCAGGGTGGGGAGGGGATGCTCTGTTCAGTGCTGGGGGGGGGTACTCCTCCCTCTCCTCCTCCACCCACCCCCACAGGCAGCCCTCTCCAGCCTGGCCCAGCTCAGCTGGGGCATGGGGAGCAGCTGTAACAGAGCTGCAGCTGCTGGGTATGGGCCTGCCCCTACAAGTTGGACTGGCCTCGCTCAGCCCAGGCCAAGGAAGCCGTATGGATTGCAGAGGCAGGGCCACCCCCAGCAGCTGTGTCTCCATTACAGCTGTTCCCCATGCCCCAGCTGAGCCAGGCTGGGCTGGGCAGCACTACACAGAGCCCCCCACTCCCAGCCCCATGGGGGCAGGGGGAGGAGGAGAGAGAGGAGTACCCCCCAGCACTGAACAGAGCCCCCCTTCCCACCAAAGGGATGTATGGGGGGGAGAGTCCCCTTCTGGGGCCAAGCAGCTGTTCAGAGTCCCCTTCCCTACTCCATGGAGCAGGGGTAGAAGAGACCCTCCACCCCCTAGCACTGAATAGAGCACCCCTTTCAGCACTGTGGTGGCAGGAGGGAAGGAGCAGGGGGAAGAGCCCCCCTCTGAGGCTGGGCAGCCTGGCATACAGCCCCCCTCCCATCCTTGCGGTTGGGGAGGAGCAGGGGAAGAGTCCCCCTCTGGGGGCATCACAGAGTCCCCCTCCCTATCCTGGGGTGGGGAGGGGGAGGAGAGTAGGACTTCTTCCCCTTCCCAGCACTCCACAGAGCCCCAGCAGCCTTGGGGGAGCAAGAGGGTGAAGAGTTCCCCCGCTAACAGAATGGAGCCCCGGCAAGGCCACATTAATGAGAAGGTGGAAGGGAGAAGGGTTAATTCTTCCTCCTGCCTCTTCTGCCCTGCAGCCAGGGTCTGGCAGCCCCTTGGGTCACTGCCACAACAGCCTCCCTGTTGCTCCCCAGCAAACAGGCAGACCTAGCTGCAATGGGGAAAGAGGGGAAGGAGAGAAGAATTAACCTCCTCCCTGCCTACTTTGCCTTAATAGGTCCATGCTGGTCTCTGCTTGGGCTAGAGAGCATGGGGGTGAGGTCAGCCCTGCGGCTGGAGCACAGAGCCCAGCCCAGGCCAACCCAGAGAGCATGTTGGGATGCTAGAGGACTTTGGTTTAATTTAAACAAGGAAGGGGTCTGGGACAGACTTTGGATAACTGATTTGGCTCAAACCAGTTTAAGTCTGATATTGCATTCAACCAGGTTTATTTCAAACTGGTTTTGGCCATTTTGAAACTGGTTTATGTGCACTGAGTGTTTGTTCTGTTACAGGTTTAAACCAGTTTATGATCACTTAAACCAATTTATGTGTAATGTTTGTTCCTAGCCCAAGGGACTAGGCTCTATTGTGTTTATTTCACTTGGTTTGGTTGTAACTGCATAATACAATCATAAAGCTGGGACTGAACAAGGGAGGATCTATTTTCATGAATATTTTCTCTGTTTTCATCATAGTTCAAAATGTTGATGATGAAGTTTCACAATTTTTGACTGGTTCTCAATAGGAATAATATTATCATTGATAAATTATAACCTATATAAATTATTAAGGTGTTATTCACATGTTTATCTCCTGCCCAGTCATATAGCCAGAGCTTGGGGCTTTTTATACAGAAAGTCTGGATGTGTAATCCTGTATCACGGAGCACTGAGGTGCCCTGTGCCTGAAGTGGGGGAAAACCGCTAGGGCAGAAGCCCTAGCTGTGATTAGGCAGTACAGCTGTGGGTTGCTGGGGCAACCAATGAAGGTCAGCTGACCCTAAGGGGTAGAGCCTGGCCCTTCTAAAGTCCAGGGCTGAGGCCAGGTTGGCAGTTCCCTGCCAGCAGCCAGAGAGGTGGGATCTGGAGTAATGGTGTGGGTAGAAGTCTAACAGCAGGTACTGCTTGATTGAAGTTGAGTGATGTTGTTATAGCCAGATGGCTTATATTTGAGTTGTAGCCAGGAGGCTGGAGTTTGTGTTTTGTTGTTGTTATAAGACCTGTGGTTTGGGTGAGACTATTAGGGGTTGGAGGAGGCCTCATAGGAGAGACACAGTAGTGTGGGGATCCTGGTGCCAGTAAGGGTGCAGTTTGCAGGGTGCTTAGACCCCAGCCCCAGAGAGAGGCATTTGAAGAGCCCCAGTGTGGGTGCTGAGAGCATCAGAAAGGGGAGCCATTTTATTGAGAGGCCCAAGTGTGGGCGCAGAGAGCCTCAGAAAGAAGGGTCATATTGAGGAGAAGCCTAAGTTGAGCACAGCAAGCCCCAGAGAGGGGGCAGTATCAGCCCAAGTTGGGCACGGTGAACCCCAGACAAAGGGAGGGGGGTAGTGTTAGCACGAGGCCCAAAGGCAGGCATGGAGAAGGAGGGCCCAGGGAGAACAGGAAGGGGCCAAATAGGGACAGAATAGAGATAACAGCAATTCCATCTGCAAGGCTTGGGCTGCGGTATGGTGGAGGAGAGGAGCCTCACTTAGCGGTGGAGGGGGCAGTATAAGGGCAGCCTCCTGCTAATTAATTAAGATCAAGACGTGGCAAGTGAGAAGGGGGTTGGTTGCTCCAGAGACAGGTGTGGGTCCCGGGGAGGGTGGCCCGGATCACGTGCCTGTCACATCCTGGCTCTACTGAACTGGGGATAGGTTTTGTTATTGATTTAACTGGCACCAGAATTTCATTTCTAGTTTCATTATCACCATTAGGTGACAATGCTGGTACAAGAATAAATAGTTATAAAATGTCCATGACAAACTCATGTAGAAAATTGGGAGGAGATTTTCAGTTCATCGAAAGAAACAGCCTTCTAGTAGGCTAGGCAGTTTGGTGAAATCATAACCAGGCGAAGTTTCATGAGTTTCTGAATGAGATCCTAATAAGAAGTTGCCTGCAAGAGAAGAGAACCAAATTGTTGACCTTGGAGGTCCCTTCCAGCTGTATGCCTTACAGATGTTTCTACCATGGACAAACATTTATTTGGAGTGGTTTCAACAGGGGAAGGAGAGCCGTTGCTCTGGAGCACGCAGCAGCTGTTATGCTCTCACTGTTACCTGTGCACCAGGCTGTAGATAAGGTGAAACTTGTCACTTATCTGGCCATAGAAAGCAGTTTATAGCTGTGACCAAACACAAGTGCATTGCTACAGACAGCTTCAAAAATGGCCTGTCGGGTGAAAATCTGACCCCTCCTTGCATGAAATATCAGATAAAGATGTTTCAAAATGTAGCATTTGGCGAGCTACTGGTCTGTCCCATTCTGTTTTCAGAATGGGAGGGGGAAAGGGGGCAGAGGGAGTTCAGTCTGGGAGGTTTTTAGCCTCCCCTGGAGGGTGGAGAGGGTGAACTGGAGCCTGCCCCAAGTTTGGGTGGGGGAGAGAAAGGAGGGAGAGACAGGCTCCAATTTCAAATACCCTTCAGCACCAGCTGGGGAACCCAAGAACAAGCTCCCTCCACTGCCTTTCCCTCTTCCCATTGTGAAAGAGCACTGGCTGTTGCTACAGACCTGGCTGCAGGCTCCCAGCTTGGAAGCTAGATTCCTCTCTCCCTTGGACACAACAGTGAACTTCTGTTTGGTCTGAGGTAATATTGTAATACAAATGCTTTGCAAAAATTGTTCTGAGTTACAGCTGGGAGCTGCACTTCTGTCTGCACCCAAAAACCACTCCAGCTTTAACTCTGCTTCATCCAGAGTCAAAGCTGGGGTGATTTACTTGTAACACTGCAGGCTTGGGCACATGTTGAAGTTAGTGTAACAGCTGCTGTGCACTCCTGAATAGCACCTCCCTCTTCCCTTTTGAAACTACTTCACATGAAGATTTGTCCATGCCCAATGTTCCTAATTCTAGGCCTGGAGAAATTTTCTGAATTTCATTCTGTTTTACAGTTAGTATGTGATATGTCACAGATGATGAAAATGAACATGTGGGGAGCAATTTCATAAATGAGAACTGGAAACAGGAGAGCCTCCACATTTATATTTCTATTCCTTGTTCCAGGGGCTCCACTACCCTGGTCTTTTCAAAGATGCTATTCTTTCCTTCATTTGGATTACCAAGAAAGAGCTCTTGTACTCAGACCTTATCTACAACTGGGCTAATGTAGCATGCTAGAAAATGCAGACACTTGTTAATGCATTTTCTCGCCATGTTAAACAAGATATTACCTTTAGTTTGGAACAAGAAAACTATATTTAACCATGTTAGTTGAGTGTGTTTGTTTTTTTAGAGTTCATTCAAGTTTTTTCTTGTCTGCAAAATACTGATAATTATGAATGGTTTCTTTTTACAATGCCTTAAGATCTATGGATGAAAATCACTTTGTGCAGTGTTATCATTAGTTGTCTTATTCTGCTTCAACTGAGACAACAGTATCTCTGTGACCCATCTGAGGGGAAGAAAAATTCTGGGTAGTGACAAAACAAGTACCCCACTCTTCTCTAGAGTTCCCATGACCAGGGCAAGAGGCATTTTTAACTAGATCAAGTGTTTTTTCTCTGTTAGAAGTATGACTCTGTGGGAATTCTTTTTACATCCTCTTGAGACGCCCTCCCCAGCAAGAATTACAGATTTGGTATGCTAACTAATGTTTATTTGTGAGAGGAAGAAAATGACTCTAGACCAGATATATAAACCTAGAATTGTACCTAATCTGAAACAAGTGACTTTCCAAACCTAAGCATTACCAAATCTTAGAATTTGGATACAGAATTCTGTTTCAAACTTATCAGAGGCAAGGCTCCACCTTAGCTGAATTCTGTTCTTCCCTCATAAGACCAATACATGTAGTTCACTGAAATTTCTCCTTCCCCACCCATTTGCAAAAGGAAACAGCACAGTGGATACCAGCTTCAAGTCTGCTCTGTATTTTATCCAAGTGTGATCTGCTTCAGATCAGTTTTCAAGTTGGGAAAGAGAGGGAGAGAGAAAAAGAGTTTTGAAGGGTAGAAGGTGTTTAAGCCACTTTGCCTGCATCAGATACCACTCTAACACAGCTGGGGGGTCTAGTGCTAAGTGCTGTTTCAATGGGGCACTTTTTATTTTAATACTTTTATTTAATGTTTATATTATAGTAGAATGGACCTTAGGAATTACTAGGTGATGTACAGATGCATAATAATAATGATAGTCCTGTCCCAAAGAACTTGCAATCTAAAAGTCCTGGTATTAATAGGTCAATGAGACAAGCGGGCTACCTCTGCATGGCTAAAATGTGGTAATGAGTCTGACTGGACAAATGACTTTTTTTTAACAGTCTGTAGATCACTATGTACAACATACCTGGACAGTTTTGCTTATGCACCAGGCATATTTTGAATAATGTTGCTAATAAGATTTGCATAGAGAAAACAATTCTGTATAGTTTGATCAGCACATATATAATACACACATGTCACCAAGTCTGAAGAGAAGGCATATTGTGGAGGGAGGGGTATGTATTACAGCAATGATTGCCTTCCTTCACCTTCAGCTGAAACTGCTGATTGATTAAATACAATCTGGACATTTCAACAACTTCCTGGCTCTATCTAGATAAGCAATAATTATTTACAAATCTGTCAGACACAGCTTCCAAACTTCAAAAGAAACTCATTACCATTCTTCAAATTACTTTCCCATCTATCTAAATTATATTTCTAAGTAGTTCATAATGAAGATCTAATCTCATCCCTTAGATCATTAAAAAGCATGCAATAGATGGGGTGTGATAAAATTATTCAAGTCCAGTATGATTATCTTCTGATTACTCTCCCTAAGAACACCTCATCCACTGATTTAATGTTTTAAATTTAAAACCTCCCTAATGAATGATAGAAATAACTAATTTATCAAAATGGACTGTCTAATCTGATCTCTTAAATCATAGTTGGGCATTCAGTTAGAATTTCTCAAAATGAGTAGAAGCCCTTCTGTCTGTATATGATTCCCATATGAATCAATAATGAAAGTATATTTTTAAAACAATATTAGCCATTAAATCATTTTAATATGTTGTTTTTAAGACTAGAGTTTCCTAGTGAGGAAACAATAGCTCTCAAATCGGGTAATATCTTAGAAGCCAGAACCTTCACCATGCTGTTCATGAGCTAGATGCAAACCTTTCTATTCATCTAAACATTTATTGGTTAATAGTATTAAAAAGTGAGTAAGAGGTAATTATTTTCAGAAAGACAAGTTTATAGGCCAGTAATATTGGACTATATGAAAAAATATTTTGTGGGAATTTAGGTGATAATGGTACTAATCCAATCAGGGTATGGAGGGCCTAGAACTCAGGTCTCCCATTGCCTGGATTCATTGATCCTGGTCATCACTACAAATGGAGAGGCTAGGTATACATTCCCTGCATTTAGACTAGGCAGGAGAGATTGCAAGTGAACAGAGGCACATAATGCTCAACTTCAGTCAGAGACCCAAGCTCCACAAAAGGGCTGGTACTTAGACATGCCCTTTGTTAAGCAAGTCCTGTTGGCTGCATTTTTGGTGGCTCAGGACTTTTTGAATTGTTGGATGGAGGCAAATATAGGCTTGACTATGCTACTCCAGGGGCAGGTTCCACCACCAATGGGCTTGAACATGCCCTGCCACATGAGTCCAGAGGTGTGTTCCATACCTGGAAGTGCCTCAGAAATGCTAATCTAGGTTCATCTCTGTTTCTTCTTTACAGCCTCCAGCCTTTGGGGTGGTTGAGAGTGAGAGTGGCTTATCTGGGGATGAGTCCAATTCTGGGCAGAGCATGGGAGTGGCGGGGAACCCACACCCACTGAAGAATAAACCATCCCTACCTCTCCTTATTCTCTGTTTAGAGCACATCAGCACCTAAACTCATTCAAACTGGACTGGTCTTTGGAAGCAAATGGACTGTCTTGGGATCCAAAGTATGTGATATATATAGGATCATAAGACACTAGGGTATGAAGGGACCGCACAAAATCATCTAGTCCAGTCCCTTGCTCAAGGCAGGATCATCCCTGACTAAACCATGCCAGCCAAGTGTTCATCCAACCTGATCTTAAAAATTTCCAAGGACGGAGATTCCAGTTTCTCTAGCCTATTCTAGTGCTTTGATCCTTGACCAGAGCTGAAGCCCTTTGATGTTATATGTTGGGGTGACTTTATAATTAACTGGCTCTGCCCCTAATTCCTATTGTACATGAATGAAAGGTAGGCATCAAACTTTAACTTTTACTTCTGGGAATCTCATGCTTTTAGATCTTATTTTTAGTCTCGTTCATTCATCATCCCTTAAGACAGGTTGTCAATCAGGGGTACGCATACCCTCTATGTCCTTTCTAAGTACCCCTGGAGGTATGTGCAAGTGGACAGGAATGGTGTGCACCCTGGGGCGCAGCAGCAGCATCTCCCTCAGTGCCTTCACATACTTTGCTTCTTACCTGTGGGAGGAGACAGGGCGTGCTGGGTGCTGCCAGCCCTATGCAGCACACTGGGGTGTCGTCCTGCCCCCCACCTCATCTCACTGTCTGTGCTTGCTCCCAGGAACAGGGTGGGGGGGGGGGGAGGGCAGCAGCATCCCTCTGTGGACTGCACACATGCTGGCCAGATGGGGGGTGGAGCTCACACACAGTGGCTGCCACCTCCCCACACCACTGCTGCCACACCCTGCATTGCTTTCCTATGGCTGGGCAGTGTCTGTGCAGCCCGCAAAGGGGCACCACTGCCCTTGCCTCACTCCTCCCCCCGACCCTGCACCTAGGAGTAGGCACAGATGCACTCCCTACCACATTCTTGAGATCTGGCCCCTTGCCTCTGCCCTGCCCTGCTCCTTTCCTCCCCCCCCCCCCACTTACCTGTGTCTGTCCTCTGCCTGCCCAGCCACAGAAGGCACATGGTGTTGTGTGGCTCTTGAGGCAGCAGGGTGCATACCCCAGCCTGCAGCAGCAGCTGCCTCCACCCCGCGCACAAATCTGGGGGGCATGTGCCCCCACCTCCCTGCACCTCCTGGACTAACTGCTTTCACAGCTCCATCCCACACTGCCCAGGCTATGCAGCCCTGGCCCGACTCCTTCCCTCACCACAAGTACCTCGTTCTGCTCCTGCCACCCCAAGAAAAAATATAAAGGAGTACATGATCTGAAACTTTGAGGCAGAAGGGGTACACTTTTCACACAGAGGTTTTAAACCTTTTTAAAAGAGTCTAGCACCACAGAGTTTTTTTTTAAAAGAAAAAAGTCTATTAAAATAATCTTTTGGAACTTGGTGCAGTAGATAAGTATTTGCCTCCTCTTGAATTTCATAAACTTAAGTCTTGTGGTTTCTCAGGACCACTGTTGTTTTCTAAGTGAGAACAAATGGCTATTTTCACATACAGAGCAAGTGTTCGGATGAGCAACTACCTGGTGCATGCTCACACATGGGAAGCATTGGCATTCCAGTAGGTAAAATCAGGCTGAAGAAAAGGGAATCTTTTTGAACATTCAGGCCTTTTACAGATTATAGTTGCCTTAATGCCCTGTTATATAATGCAACACTTTTTCTCATGCCCTCAGTTATTTGGGAGGGGGAATTTGATAAAGGATAGTGAAAACACGAGTCTTTGGTTCTGAAACATCAAAACCTGACCCGCAATATTTTTACAGAACCAAAACTAGCAAGAGGAAGGATGGCTTTGATTAAAACTGACTCAGGAGATATAAGCTCAGTTCCTAATTTTTTTTTTTTTTTTTTTTTTCTCTCGTTCCATGTGTGGCTTTGGATAAGACACTGCTGAATCATGTTGTACGTTGGATTCCCATTTACCAAATGAGACTACAAGACTTCCTTTGTCTCTGGTCTTTGTTTCTGAAAGCTTCTTGGTATAGGATCTGTCTCTTACCATGTTTGTAGAGCACCAAGCGCAATGGCTCTCTGATTTTGATTGTGGTTTCAAAACGCTGTTCGTAATGCATAATTGTCCATGGTTTTACCTACTTCTTTTCAAAATGTAGATGGGCTAAAGCTGGAATCCCTTATTTATTTCCCCTTCAAGTTCTGGATAAAATGGGATCTGAATAAAAATAATTCTTGCTTTGGCTTGTAAAACCAAACCTAACCACCTAGTCTTCAGCCCCTTTCTGATCTAAAGTCTCATTTAATTCTCCTTCTCTCTATGCTGATATGGTCATCTTTGAAACCATACTATCTGCGTTCATTACATGGACTTGCTTCCAAAGCTGTTTCCCAGGATTAGCTAGGCAGAGAGCTTGAGAGTTTGTAACCATAAAAATGGGTATTATCTGAATTAATCTAGAACTGATAAACCTTCCAAAGAGAAAGAAAGGTAGAAATACAGAGTAATGGCAGCCTTATTATCCCTTTAAGGACCATGCAGAAAAGAAAAAGACATGCCCTCCAGTAATAGTGTGTTCTGTATTCTTTGCGGGTGCCAGTTGCTTATGTCAGTATACCCACTTGTCTAAGAAGAACTGATGATTAGGGGCAGTACAAATGGGAAACTAGGACAATAAATTTACTATAAACCCTTCACATGGGTGAATCCATTTAATGTTTAATTTATTGAGTGTGCCTAATTATTTAAGTGCCGAGTGCTCTCTACTTTCAACGGCTTAAGGGAAAACTGAAGGCACTTCACCTGTACTAGGAGAGCTATTTGCGATTTCACCTATAGTGACATTCTAACCCTACTAACTTTGGGGTGAGCAGCCTTTCACTCCTGTTAGTCCCACTGGTTCTTTCAAAAAGAATGGAGACATTAATGCTAATGATGAATGGAGCCATCTCCTACTTCAACAAATCTTTCCACTAATTGTGACTCATTTGCTGTGGATGAAGTCATATGAGCTGCTGGACAGCCAAAATTGAGGAAGGTCTTTGTTCCAGATTGAGTACTGAAGCATTGTGGCATGGTGATCTGAAACTAATAAATTTTAGCTGGTTCATGTAATGAATTAATGATTCATGGAACAGTTCCCAAATATTGGTATATTGGGCCAATAGTCCAAATTGCTTGGAAAAAAGATCAAATCTATATGAATAATTCCCTTTTGGGTTAGTGCCATTAAAGATCAATAATGGGACTGAGTCCTTCACTTCTACATACAAACCAAATACACTGGATTGTGAAGCACAGGGACATATCGGAACCAATCCGCTATGTGAAGTGACTGGTCAGAGGCAATCAAAACCAACCAGATGCCTTTATTTAAGACTTCTGTTCTCTTCTCTAAAGCATTTGACTTGGGCACAATCAGTCTTCTGAAATTGTTCTGACTCTTTGGGATTCCAAGTCCCATAAATGGAGTGATCAACACCTTTTGACCTTTTCAGCCTCTCCATGTTAATTACTAACTACCACTGAACCACAAGTCACAAGTCCTGGATTAACAATGAGGGTGATGTTCTGGCTCTCTGCTTGTTTTCTCTGATCCTGACTTATGAATTCAGACAAACTGATCATTCACTTGGCTTTAGGGGTGCACTGATTGAGGTTTGTTTTTTGTTGTTGTTGTTTGTTTTTGGGGCCAATAGCGATGGCATGCCTCAAATGCAGCCTGGCCCAGCCCCCACCCTGCCAGGAAGAGCCTGGTGCAGCCCCCAGCCCCAGCCAGCCCTGCCTCATGCAGATTTGGGGATATATGCCCCCCCAAGCCTCCTGGGTGCATGTAGCAGCAGGAGCTGCCCCACGTCCCCTGAACGAGCTTCTCGTGGCTCTGTCCTATGCCTGTCCCATGCTGGCTGAGCAGCACCAGCACCAGCACCAGCACCTGCCCCTGCCCCACACCCCTTCCCTCTCCCCTGCTTTCTACCACAACAGATTTACCAGCCAGTGCTGCTCTCCAAGCCAACTGCATGCATGCATGCATGGGGCATTTATCAGTCACATTATCAGTCATATCAGGCAAAAAAAGCTGATTTTCCAATGCTGTCAATTTTCCCTATATCAATGCCAGTCTGATATGGGACCGATGTATCAGTGCACCTCTACTTGGCTTTGAAACAGAATCTTCCCATCATCATACAAAATTGCTGATTTTTATTTTTGTTCATGATATAGTTCTGTTTCATACTGACTTTTTGATGCTGTCTATAGAAGTTTCAATGAAAACAGGGTACAATGTGGGCCTTAATATGAAACCATCCCAAACAAAAGTCATATTTTTCAGGAAAGCCAAAATATTCTATTGCAAAAGAAAACCTACAGATCCTTTGGGTTAGCATACGAGGGGAATGTAGTGAAGGGGGTACAATGGTAGGAGTCTACTACAGACTTCCAAACCAGGAAGAAGTGCTTAACCAAGAATTTGCCAGGGAACTAGCTGAGGCTGCACGCTCTTGGTGCATGGTTGTCATGGGAGACTTGACTACCCAGACATCTCATGTGATGAACACTCGGCAAAATCTGATTGGTCACAATGTTTCCTTACGTGTATGGATGAGTTCTATCTGTCCAAAGGAGTTTATGAGATGACAAGAGGCAAGGCACTGCTGGACCTGGTACTAGTTAAAGGGAACTCTCTAATCGGCAATCCAAGAATTGCAGGGAAGCTGAGTGACACTGACCATCTTTCACTATCCATCCCAAAGCAGGCAAGTCAGCCAGCAATGCAGTAGTCCTTGACTTTAGGAAAGCTGAAATTCAGCAGCTCAGGAGGCTTGTTCTTAAGGCCCTGAGAGGCCATGATTTCACAGGGAGGGGAGTTTTGTAAGGAGTGGTTGCTCCTTAAGGAAGTGATCCTAGAAACACAAGGGAAGTCCATCCCCATGCATAGGAAAGGTGGTAAAAGGACTCAACAACCCCCTTGGCTCAACAGGGAATTCATGAATCTCCTATGTCTAAAAAGAGAGGCGTATAATGGTTGGAGGACAAGAAACACCACTAAGGAGGAGTATACTGCACTAGTGCGCTCCCTGCAGGTGCAGACTAGAAAAGCCAAGGGTGCAACTGAACTCCATCTGGCTATATGAATCTTGGACAATAAATAGTCCTTTAGATATGTGGGGAGTTGAAAGAAAAACAAGGGCAACATTGGACCCCTGCTAAACCAACTGGGGCAGCGGACTACTGACACCCAGGAAAAAGCCAATCTGCTTAATGATTACTTTGTATAGTTTTTCACCAGCCCAAAGGGACCACCCTGCCTAACATGATGCAGGATGACAAGGGTAAAGATGACTATACGCCCACCATTGGTGTGGATCTTGTGAGGGAGCATCTTGAGAGGCTGTACCCCCATAAATCAACTGGTCCAGATATGTTGCACCAAAGAGTGCTAAAGGAACTGGCAGACGCTGTAGCCACTGGCAGCTACTGGTGAGCATATTTGAAAACTCGTGGCTCTCGGGCAAAAGTAACTGAAGATTAAAAGAGGGCCAATGTGGTGCCCATCTTCAAGAAAGGGAGGAAAAAAGACCCAGAAAACTACAGGCTAATTAGTTTGACCTCAATGCCCAGGAAGATTTTTTTTTGAAAAAATTATCAAAGAAACCATTCTTGACAGACTAACAGAAGGCAACATTCTGAGGGATAGCTAGCACGGGTTTGTTGTGGGTAGGTCCTGCTTGACCAATCTCATTTCCTTCTATGACCAGGTGATTTATAACCCAGACAAGATGGAAAAGGTTGATGTCATATATTTAGACTTTAAAAGAGCCTTTGACCTCGTGTCCTGTGATGTCCTCATGGAAAAATTGAGCAACTGCAGCCTTGACTGCTCCACAGTCCAGTGACTGGAGAACTGGCTCCAAGGTCAGACCTAGAGAGTGGTAGTTGATGGAATCGAGTCAACATAACACTCGGTGACTAGTGGTGTCCCCCAAGGCTCTGTTTTTGGATGTGTACTCTTTAATGTCTTCATAAATGATCTGGACTCTGGTGTCAAAAGCAGACGGGCCAAGTTTGCTGATGACACCAAACTTTGGGGAAGAGTCTCCGCGTTTCAGGATAAGCTGGTGATCCATGCTGATCCTGATAGGTTTGCAAGGTGGGAGGTTGAAAACCTGATGGCATTCAATATGGAGAAATGCCAGGTGCTCCACCTTGAGAATAAAAACCCACATCATACTTATAGGCTTGGCAATGGTACACTTGCTAGCACCATGAACGAAAGAGATTTGGGGGTCATGACTGACCACAAGATAAATATGAGCCACCAATGCAATGCTGCAGCTGGCAAAGTGAACACAACTCTGGCTTGCATCTACTGATGCATCTCAAGCAAGACCCAGGATGTCATTCTGCTGTACTCGGCCTTTGGTGAGGCACCAGCTGTAGTACTGTATTCAATTTCAGGCTCCATAATTTAGGAAGGATGTGGAGAAGCTTGAAAGAGTCCAAAGAGCCATGTATATGATGAGCGGGAATGAAAACAGGCCTTATGAAGAGAGGCTATGAGCTATGGGATTCTTCAGTCTGGAGAAGCGCAAGCTCAGGGGTGACTTGGTGGCAGCATATAAGTACATAAACGGTGTGCATCAGGATCTGGGGAACACATGTCCACCAGAGCACCCTGGGGAATGACAAGGTGCAACAGTCACAAACTCCTGCAAGATGGTTTTAGACTGGACAAAAGAAAAAACTTATTTGTTCCAGGCCTTGGGGGCTTGGACAGTAAACTCCGCCCACAGATGTGATGCAACACCTACCCTAGACTCTTTCAAGAAACGTTTGGATGCTTATCTTGCTGGGATTCTTTCAGCCTAGCTGACTTCCTGCCCCTAGGCAGAGGGCTGGACCCAATGATCTTATGAGGTTCCGTCCAGCCTTAATGTAACTTGTAAAGAGTCTAGAGCTATGATGCTCAACCTTTTGGCCCCACGGGCCAACTGAGTGGGAAATGTTGAGTTTGTGGGCTAGATTGAGCCCCACATGTCAGGATCAGGCCTTGAAGCCTCAGACCATCCCCTTCCTGCTCTGATGTTTAGGGGTGGACCCTGGGACTTGGCACTACCTCCTCCTGCCCCAGTACTTTCTGATTGTGTCCTGGGGTCCTAGCATCATCCACTCCCACACAAGCATGCTGGGATTGAACCCTGAGGCCTGGTGCTGCCCTTGCTTAGCCCTGTACACTGGGATTGGGTCTCTGATCCAGGGTGCAAGATGTGGGGCTCCTCACAGGTCCAGAAATTTGATGCAAAACAGTGGCAGCAGTCCCCCACCACCAAATTTCTGGGCCCATAGGGAGCCCCATGGGCTGGATGACATGGGACTGTGGGCTGAATCTGGTCAATAGGCCAGCAGTTGAGCACCTTTGGTCTACAATGAAACTGATTGTCAGTATTTGAACTGCATCAGAACAGTATCTAACTCTGTACTGTCAGAGTACCACACACACAGTTTGGTGATTCAAATACTTTTTTCCAAGCAGTAAGAAATGTTTAATACGTACAACCAGTCTGTCTTCTTGTATCTACTTGTTATCAGCTAAGCAGCTGGCCACCAGCAGTGCTTTTGGTTCTCTGTGCATACACCATACTGAAATACAAAACTCTAGAACTCTTGGCTCAGAAATGATACCTTTTTATTAGACCAGCTAAGAAAAAAATTGTCTTTTGTGATTTCTTAGTTGGTCTAATAAAAGGTCTCATTTCTGAACCAAGAGTTCTAGAGTTTTGCATTTCTTTTTATCTCAGACTGACACAGCTATCAGATTCACTCCCATACACCATCCCACACATTGGTATCCATTACTAGGATTAGTAATGATCAAGTGCTTTAGGAATCCACAGTAGGACCCAAGGACTTCGCAGTGAAATATAACAGTTCAGTGGCAACACTTACTGTTGTCCTGCCACTGAAAACTTCAGTAGAAAAACTACGTTTGCTTCCAATGACTAGCAAATGATTAATACAATGCCCTAAAACTGTCATTTCTGTCATTATTTGGTCATTCTCTTAAGCCTGGACCATGTTCTCTCACCAGTAGAAATTTGCCACTTTGTGGAAAACCACAACTGGCAATTAGGGACCATTGCTCAGATTACAAGGCTTTGCCTGCCAAGTAGATAACGTGATGATTTTAAAAAATAGAAAACAAGAAAATACAGCTTCAAAGTTTTGCACTCATAATTTCTGCCCCTCCTTATTTTCTACTGAGCAAATGTACAGCTGTATTTTTCAGTGGCTGCAGACAAAGAAGCTGTTTTGCTGACAGCTGAGTGTATAGGGAATTCTAAGAGTACATCTTGATATGACAATGGGGCAAGAGGCAGTGTCACTAGAGAGACGGAACAAATTCTATACAGGTTATGAATTTGATAGAAAAGTATCTGGGCTTTGAGTCCTCGTTTCCTGAAATAGTCTTATTTTAAAGCAGTTTTTGGGTTGGAGTATTTCATTTTGATCCAACAGCAGAGGAAGCTGGCTATAACAGTATAGTACTTTTCCAGCCAGGCTGGAATATACATGAGAGAATTCCTGAACTAATTTAGTGTAGACAAGACATACACAGGCTCTCTTTTTTTCATTGTCTTGTATACTGAAGAAAGCTGATAATAAAAAGGAATTAACATAGATGGGGAAAGCAAAGGCTATGAATATGTTGTCTGTCTTACTAAATGGAGGCCTTACAAACATGTTGTAGCTTCTTCAAACTAAGATTTGAATATAGCTAAATTGAATCTAATCCAGTTTGTATAGTGCTACATGATCCTAACTAGAAAAGACTTCATACCTTGCAATATTCATTTGAAATGTCATCCTTCAGGTCTGTTTTACAAATTACTTCAAAATTACTTATTGCTGCTTGAAAATAAAAAAAGATGTATGAGGATACAACCTAAACAGTTGAACCTATGGATGAATAAAAGGTACAAAAGGACTAGCAGCAGGGTAGGAGTGCTGTATAAGTGACAGTTGAGGAAATGTTCAAGAAGTAATGTGTTTTTCATGCTACTCTGGGTTCAGACAGAAGCATAGCTCCCTGCTATAATTCATGGCACCTCACAGGATGCACCATGTGATCCCCAGGACCCAACAGAAATTCACTGTTGGGTCCTGGGGCTGGGGGATCCAGCTGCAATTTGGAGTGGCTGCAAATCTGCAGCCCCTCCCCACTCCCAGCCCCAGAGTTGTCTTCAGAATGGGAGGGTGGGAGGGGAGTGGAGAAAACTTGATCTGGGGTTTTTTCAGCAGGCACTGGAAGCTGGGGTGGGTGGACTGAAGCCCAGCCCTGCTCCCAGTGCATGCTGATGAAAGTAAATGAAGGCCTTTATCTGAAGCCTCATATAATGAGGGTTCAGATTGTTGCAATATCAGGCCCTTTTACAGGTGTAGAGTGCTTTCAAGGAGCCAGTTACAAAACAAAAAACTTATCTGTGCCATTGGTTGCTCATTTACTGTCTTTTAATATTAGGGGCCTGGATACTAAACAACCTGGATAAATGTGACATTTTGTGGGGACAAATCAAAGTCTGATTACCCTTTCTCAAATGAAAACCTGTGTGTGGGGGAGGCCATGTCTATGAGGATTCTGTCTAGGAGTAACATGTGGTTTTCACACCCACCAGAATAGGGATTGGATAGGGGCCCTTGCCACAGATTTTTTGGATCAATTCAGATGTCCTTGAAAGGCTAAGGCAGTCTGTACAAGGGCCAAATGCCTTTTGTGCTTGCTCAGGGTCTTCAGTTCTCTCTCCAGCTGCACAGCTCCAATATAGCTGCAATGAAAGGTTTCTGAAAGCTGTTGGTGCTCTGTAATTTTCCCTTCACAGGAAAAACCTTTCTACTATGCAAGATTGAGGAGCCTGGAAACATACAGAGCTTGTGGCATGGTTATCTTTCTGACTGATCTCTTCAGGACTCCCATGTCATGGGATGAGAAGTATCCCCACTAGCTCCATGCCTGATCTACCTATACCTCCCCAGGCTGTGCTGTGCCTAAGCTAGTCATAAGGGAGAGAGATAGAAAACAGCCTGTTTCTTCAGCACAGGAAGTAGAGATCAATGCATAAAGATTTCCTTCTGCAGACAGATGCAGGAGAGACAAAAAGGTCCACAATTGTTAGGAACAATACATTATGTTTAGTCTGTTTAATAGTCATCACAGTTCTCATTCCTGGCTTGATTTTACCTGCTGCCAAGGTATCCTGTTGTGTTAACTGGTGCTTATTAGCTCAAATCCCTATCTCTCTTCTTCCAACATGTTTAAAAACTCATTGAAGCATGGTAAATACAATAGCTGAGAATATTTCATACCCATTCTTGAGTAGAAACTACCAGCTATACAATACTCTCTGGTGGCTTTGTGTACTGCATAAATGTTGACCAAGAAGTATGGTGAATTGACACCCCTGAAACGACCACATACAGAGCTGGAATATGAACCTAAGCATTAAGAAGTGCCAGTTACTCACTTCCCCTCATGACTCGGAGGCTATGGACAGACATTCAAAAAGCCTGAGCCTTAATTGATTCAGTCTTTCCAGATTAGTCTAACCTGGCTAGGCTAAATCAGCTTGTAATTGCACTTGCATCCTAGACATGCAGTCACATGCCTGAAGCGGCTCAGGCTAGAAGCCGAGGAATGCTAGAGCAACCCTCCCTTTGCTTCTATAGTACTGAGCTGATGGGAGGCATGGCTAGGCCCTGGCAGAATGCTCTGATTAATCCAGCAGGGAATTGATAACAGCGTTTATCGCCTTTAACTCAGTATTTATGAGCCCATTAAGAAAACACCAGGGGGATGTTACCACCTAGGAACAAAGACAGAATCAACAGGTAGCTATCTGCCGACCCAGCCAGCATGTGGTCTGGGAGTGGGGAGTTCCTGCTTAGCAGGGAATGCTGAGGGGGAGCAGCCTGCAGTCTCTGCTGGAGCTCCAGCCAGGGAGCAGAGGGGAGGGGCCAATTCTGCAGCGGAGCAGACAGCCTTGCCCAGCCCAGAGAGCTTGCTGGGATGCTGGGGGTGTCTGGTTTAACTTAAAACAGCCAGGGGTCTGGGACAGACAATGCATAAACCAGTTTGACCCAAATCAGTTAAGTCTGATACTACATTCAACAAGGTTTATCTCAAACTGGCTCCAGCCATTTTCAAACTGGTTTATATGCACTGAATGTCTGTTCTGTTACAGGTTTATACCGGTTTCTGATCATTTAAACTGGTTCATGTGTAATGTCTGTCCCTAGCTGGAATGACTGAGCCAGGTTTGGGTCAGGCAGTGCAGCTATCCCTCAGCAGGTATAGGGCAGAATGATAGTGTGACACTTACTCCTTTGGTTTCACCCAAACACTTTATTTTTTTTCTGTGCCCAGCAATAGAACTCTTTGTACAAACTCAGATGAGAAGCAGCTTTCCTTTGCCTCCACATAGATATTTAGTAGAAAGATTTTGTTTTGCTCTCAGAGGAAATAGTTCACTGGAAGGACAGGATGCTAGCATCTTTTAAATAAGGAAGTATTGGGAGTAGACTTGAAAAGAAACTTGTGTAAATACCACTCAAACCTCTGAAACAAATGCACACAGTGGAAGAATAATTCCACTAGTGCCACCTTGTTTATCTAGCTGTTTCTCTGCACCTGCATTTCTGACCTAATTTTATGAAGTTCTTTATTTTACCAGCCATGCTAGGGACAAGGCAAACATTTCAAGTGACTCTTATAATGGGGAACAAAACCATGAGATTAGATACGACTCTGGTTTGTTGTAAATGTATTTAACTCCAGCATGGGAGATTTTCCAATCTCCATTAAGCATTGTTCAGGCAGGTGAATTTGTAGCTCTGAGAGGTTTCCTGACCACTCTGTCTTCATAATGAATTTGTTTGTTTGTTTGTTTGTTAGTGGCTGGTATATACCTAGTAGAGCTGCATGAAGCTTTGGTCCCCGTTTTGATTCGGTGGAGATTTGGCCTGATTTGGTGGCCAAATCTCTGAATCCAAATTGAATCAGGAAACCCTTTAATCTTTCCAAATTAAATTGGAACCCTCTGAATTGATTCAGAAAGATTCGGCAATTTGGACATAGACACAGCTTTAAATGTTTTTTCTATGTACCTCGAGATACTAGGCATGGCTCGTGAATGCTGTGATGCTGGGGCAGATGGAGTCTCACAGGAGTGGGGGGGAGGCACGTGCTTGGCGGTGAACTTGGATGTGGACCAGAAGTACTTCCAGTCCAAATCTGGGTCATCCAGGGAGCATATGGGTCCCCCCCCCACCCCTCTTGGCTCAGTGACTGGTGCCTCCTGGGTCCGGGGGGTCCTCCTATGACTGATCGCCAAGTCAGGGGGAAGCAGGGTGGGGGGAGGAGCCATGCACTCCCTGGCAGACCTGGAAATGGACTCGAAGTGGATAGGTTCACCACTGAGTATGCAGCCCCCCATCTTCCCCCATTCCTGTAGGATGCTCCATCCACACCGGCATCGTAGCATTCATGAGCCATGCCTGGTACCTTGAGGTATGTAGAAAAAAGATTTGTCTATGGCTGAATCAATAATTCTCTGAATCAACATAGAATCTTCAGATTCAGATTTGGCTGAATTGAATCAGGGACAGCAATCCGAGTCAACGAATCAAATCACTGTCCATGATTTGGGCTGAATCTGAATCAACTACGGCCCATTTCGCACACCCCTAATGCCTGGTAATGGTTTTGCTACACATGTAGCACATGGTACCTGCTTCTTTCTATATTGATATCTCCGTGGCATGGGTATCAGGTGCTGTGCTGTGCAGTTCTTACATGCAGTAGCTCGTTCCATTTGATGCATTTCCATTGCTCAGTAGATATTATGATTGTTTCTCTTTTTTTTAATTATTTATGCAATGCTGAGGATATGACTATTAACATAAGGCAACCAATTCATTACAAACTGATCTTGCTTCTGTCATTTTTCATAATCATTGTGGGCATGTTACCATAGCACTTCCCCACATAGTTCCCCAGAAATTTCTATAAGTTTCTTTTGACACTCAACCCTTCTTTGCACTCTTCCAACTCTATTTGTCATTGCAGTGAGTGTTTTTAAGTGGTGCTGTAATGTCATAGATGATAGGAACTTCAAGCTGAATCAGATCAAGTTAGAATAGTGCCTCCAGTATTTATCCCAACACTCTATCCCTGTCACAGAATTTGTGCCTGTCTGGATAAGGTGCAGTCAATCCCCACTCACTAATACATGCCGGCAAATGCTAGATGAGGGAATGTTTTTAGAGAAATTCTACCCTGCTCATGATCAGATTGTAATTGGAAGCATGAGAAGTGAATACCTTCATATCCATAGCTACAAATGAAAGCAGTTGTCCTTCTCATTTTACCCAATATCAGTGCTAGGATCTCCTGCTCCTGAACAGATAATGTTGCCTCTGCACTTCTGCTCCAGCCTTCCTCTATACCTGATTGAGGGCTGCATGAGGGGCTCAGCTCCATGCTAGAAGTAGGCAGGCTGGGATGAGGGACAATATATTGTCTCACCTAGGGGAATTTAGCATTGGATTATATTTCCTGTTGTCTCCCTAAACCACTCTAAGATGATGCCTAAATTGGAGGTGATTTTGATAGAGGCACTCCAGGCACCAGACTGTCAGGACAGGGGCTTTACCATAGTTTGTCTTTTGTGTATCCTCCAAAATTGAACATCAACTTTATCTATGGGCTCTATGGCTTGTTCTATGACTGGCCCATGTATGGGTCCTATGACTTATTCCTTGTCTCCCCCCGCCCCCCCCTGGAATGAGAGGGACAAACCTCACAAGACTATCTTTACAAAGAACTCTTTCTCCATGGGCCCTGCTCTTAGGCTGGAGATAATAATCCTGTCCAACACCAGTAGGTTAGCACAGTATTTGATTCATAACCCTTGTACCAATGAATTGCATTTGACCATGACGTATCCAAAAGAGAATGTGCTTTCATTCATTTTACATTTAGTGCCCTTTAATGCTCTTGTACATTCTCTTGTCTTTTGCACGTTGTTTTTCATTATGCCCTTTGTTACCTTATTCTTATTGGCATACCTTATTCTAAGCCCTGTTAGAGCCTTTCATTTTCCAGACTAAAGTAGAAAATTTTGGAGGAAAAAAAATCTGTTTCATTAACTAAAATAAATTATCATAATAAAAATGTATCCAAATTCCTATTTGGCTAGTAAAATGTTAATAATACACAGAGAAGAACTCAACCAGCTTAGAAATCTAAACATAATTACTTATGAACATGAAGCATTTATTGCTGTCAAAATTAATCACTTTTCAACTTCCAGCTGTTAAAATCCTTCTGGCAGATCTCCAAGTAATTCCCCTACAGTTACTTTTCCCTCAATTAAATATTGTTGCAGTTCACAGGCTCCTGTTACATAAGCAGCAATTTCAAATTGTGCTGTTCCATTCTTTTACACTAGAAAACAATAGGACATCTTTCTGCTGGAAGGTCTATTCAGCTGTAGTTTGACTTGAAATCTACAGCAGGCAAAGGAAGAGTATTAATTTCATGCATGTTTGGTGCTCTGTTGCAAAGTTTACATGGAAACTTTCCAAGAGTTGATCAGAGACAAGAATTTGTGATTAGTTTCTGCAGGGAACTGGGCATGTTGGCCAGGTACAGACCTGATAGGAAACTGGTCTACACCTATAATAGAACAGAAGATCAGCACACACAGACTGGTTAAAAAATGGTGAAACCTGGTCTAAAATAGACAGCCTTTGTGCCCCCTCTCCACATCAGAGAGAATGTGTTTTCTACCAATCTAACCTACATCGCTTATAGAAAAGCACATAACTTTGACCAATTCTGCCTCGTACAGAATTTTAGAATGTCTGTACCTAGCTTCTGTGTCTGTTGCAGTCAATGGGAACTAAGAGAAATCACATCTTGGAGAATTATTCAGGGCTGTATAGCAAGGGGCTCAGAGTTTGGCCACTATTGAAAATAAACCCAGAGTTCAGAGATGTTTGAACCAGGTTGTGATTTAAACTCCTCTCTCATTTTATTCCGATAATGTGTTGTTTATTTGGGCAGTGTGCATATATATATATATATATGTATGTATATTTATTTTCCTTGAAAGTTTATAATCATGGGTTCTTCGACTATATCCCCAGGCATACTGGTGAGGGAAAACATGCAAGAACTTTTATGATATGTATTTTATACATGGATAAAGCTAGCATAATTCTGCTTGCAGGATTGACTGGCCATCATTTTTTCTGATCTCTCTCTCTCTCCAGCATTTGAACTTTTAACCTGGGATCTTCATAACACATGCAAATGATTTTCCCCACATGAGTTGCAGCCTCTTACTATTTGTGATGCTAGATTTACTGAAAAAATGCTTAGATTTGATGTGTGCTTTATGTTACGGTGATTAAATACAGGGATAGAAATATATGGAAGTAGTTACAAGATGATATATAATATAATCAGAGACTACAGTAAATCAGTCTGTGTGTGCACATTTCTTGTTGGTGGTACTTGGATGTCTGTGGTTAAAGATCCAGTCTAAAATGTGCACTGTGACAAAAGAAATGGAAATCTGAGAATAAGTTTAATGAGCTCAATAGACAGGATGATTCTTCTGAAATCTCCACATGCTGGAAAAGAGAGGCAGTGCACATGCAAGGTAGCTGTGATTATCATTTGGAAAATGGCTTATTGGTATCAGTTTTTACAATCATATACATGAATTGTCCCCCATTTATGGAACAAACTACAAAGCAAAACCTTTACTTCAGTGATGGTAAAGCAGCATTGGGTACATGCATTTGTGTGGAATAATTATTTATGTAAGTTATATTGGCACAAAAGAAGCTACAAATAGGGTGACTACCTGGCTGTAAGACTGTACTTGGTGCCTAACTTTGGGAGCAATGTGTTCCGTAGCACAAATGTATCTCAATCCTAATCTATTTTAAGGATACAGCAAGCTATCTATGGACAAGCTGCTAGGACAGGACTCTTCATTTCCTGGGAGCAGTATTTTTTTGGCAACTAATAGGGGTGGTTTTTTTCCTGTTTTTGTTTCTTCATCCATACTCTCATTAAATTGTTGCTGTATCCATTTGCTCACTGATCTACCAATGATTGCACAGTATGTAATATGAGGTGTGCCATGGAGAGTTTGAGTGTAATGTGCATGGTAGCAGCAATGTACTCATTCACAAAATTCAAGTGGATCCCCGTGTGCTTTCTGTTTGCAGGTTGCCTTCTTCAATTCACTTAGGCTGCCTCAGAAAATACAGTATATGTGAGTGAGTGAAGAAATGTAACAAGCTGTGAAGCAAACTGTAGCCCTCAGACACTGGCTGGAAAAGAAAAAAAATACATCACCCCAAGATCCTACAAGTACAAAAATCATTAGGAAAGTTTCAGCTTCAGCGTGAATTAAATTTTGAAGTGTAGGTTCCCAAATTCCCTCTCCAACAGTGTAGATGAGTTCACACTCTGGGAAATGTAAAATTCCACCTCTTTCAAGAATAGTATTTGGCAGATGAACTTATTATGCAAACAAATTCACCTTGCAGTACAATTTAGAATAAGTCCATGTTACTGTAGGCATGTGATTATTTGTATGGGCAAATACAGAATTGTTTCATGCTACAGAAAGATGCTTGTACATTAAAGAACTTGCCTACATAAAGACATGAACTAGTATAACTAGGAATTTATAAAACCTGTTTAAATTAAACTTCTGGATGCTTTCCTGTCATTTAAAACCAAGCTTAATCAGGTTTGGCATAAATTGATTAGGAAGATTTTAAGCTCAGCCACTCCTAACCTGATGTGGAACTGTTGATCAGGACCAATCAAAATTTTTCTATCAAAGTTGTGTGTCTAGTGGGAAATTGATTTTCGGTTAGATGATATCACCACAGAAAGTGTCTGCTCTCTGCAGAATTTTTTTTTTCCAAAATGAAAACCAAAGAACTGTGTTTTTGGTGGGACACACAAATCCTGATTGTTTTGTTTTAATGCAGGATCACACTGCCCTTGGAAATATCAGTAAAAATTAGTATTTGAATTTTTGTCAAAATATATTTTGCCCCATGGAAAATTTTCTTATGATCTCTAGCATTCACACTAGGATTTACATCAAATTTATTACAATTTTTACAATGGTATGACCTGTTTATTATAAATGAAATAAAAATACAATAAATAGTTGTGCAATCCAACTTCATTTTTATTACATTTTAGTATAAACAGCTTAGCTCTTTGTTTGCTTACTGTGAAAATCAGTAGCTTGCAGGAGATAAAGCATTCAGTAATGCATGTGATGTGAAGGGAAAAAGAGTGTGGAGATACTTTTTGTATCTGGCATAGCCTGATATGTTGCGATTTGTGTAATATGGCAGCCATAGAGCTATACTAATTGGAAAAAACCAGCAGCCTCTGGTATGCTATATCTGGTTGATGTACTGACTGTAAAGAAAAAAGTCCCAAGATAAACTGTCCCTCAGAAACGGAAGTGGATAGATCTGGTTCTTTGCTCGCAACATTTGACTCTGACCTCAGCTATTCCTGATTCCAGTGGCACAAGGGGGAGGATAATCTGGTCAAGACTCCCTTTCACCTCTCTACCTTTCACCCCCTCCCCAATCTTTAACGACTGAATAAGTGACTGCGAGGGGAAATGACAAAACAAGTCTCTCACTGTGTCTGCTTTATCAAGAGCTGCTTTTTTGGAGTTCATGAATCTGCAATGTTGCCAGCTGCCGCCTCAGGCATTTTTTCACAAACAATGTTATGCTTCCAGTATGCTGGGAATCAGCATTGGACAGTAAACACACTCTCTCATCAACAGGCATGTGGGCAGCCAGTAGGAAAGTGAGAACCTGAGGAGGTTTTTGAAAAATTCCAGATATTTCACAAAACCCTGAAGAAGCTCTTGAACTGTTGCGATCAGCATTTTTTTTTTTTTTCCAAAAAGGGGAATAACATGGCTTTCTAACTAAACAGATTCAGTTTACTTCTGTTGTCCAGTTCACCTCAGTATGTGCACGGTCAGATCCACGCACACCAATAATAGCCGTGTATATGATTTCTTGTGTGCACGTTCCACCCATTTGGCTTGCAATTGTCAGAAGACATTATGAGAGAAACCAGGCAGCACTCTGGTCTCTTGCTGTTACTGTCCTCTCAACTCTAGTGGAGCCATTTCTGCCAGCCACTGAGGCATAAAATATCATTTAGGGGCCTCTCTTCAGAGTCCATGTCTCACTGGGGAAGGAAGCATTTGCTTTCGGGTGTCTGCTCTGCCAATGTGTCTTGGCAGCCTCCAGAGTCTCTAGAAGGCTTGCACATAGCCCCACAGGGTAGGTACAGACAGGTAAAAAGCCCAAGGCTGAATGGATTCAGTCTTTGCAGGTTAATCTAAGATGCACAGGTTAAATTGAAACAGAAGTGAATAGACATTTACCTTTGATTCAGAAAATGCAGCCACATGCCTGCAGTGGCTTAAGCCAGAAGCTGGTGAGTGCTAGAGCACAGCTTTCTGGCTGTGTGTTCACTTCCTCTTCTTGCTTTCCCCAAGGTCTCTGGGGTTTGCAATCCAGAATTACAGCAGCAGGACTCTGCAGGGTTGCTCATCAATTTGTCTTCCTGCTTCCAGGTGCCTCTGGGATTTGTAGTCCACAGCAGTAGCCAGCAGTAAGTTTGAACGGGGAAGTGGGTTGGCCCCAGGCCCCAGCTGGGGTTTGCCTGGGGAGAACGGCAGTCCCCCTCCCCCAAAGAGTGGGCTGCATCCCTAGCTGGGGTTGCCCCCTCACTCCCTTGTTAGCCAGCCCCTCACTACTCCAACTAGGGAGCAGAGGGGCAAGGCAGCCCTGCTCTCTGGAAGAGAAAGTTCAGCCCAGTCCAGGGCTGGAAAGCATGCTGGGGGAGTGTGATTTAACTTGAACCAAGAAGGGGTCTTGGACAGAAATGTCATAAACCAGTTTGATCCAGATCAGTTAAACCTAGTTGAATGTATTTGTTGCACTTTCCTGTTACGGAGTGCAAGGCGGGACGAGCTGGCTGGGTTAACCATGCGTATCGGTTGTGAAGAAAGGTACTTACTCTGCCGTTGATTTTAGCAGGGTGAAGTTTTATTATGAGGAACCATGAATGCAGGTTATGATGAGGGGATGCAGGAACACGGAGTTACAGAAACCATGTTATGGTTATGTTAAAGCTACTGCAGATGCACGAAGGCCTTTTTTATGAGATGAGGAAGTGATTGGATTGTCACTTGGAGGATCTCTCTGCCTTCCTGTTCCATGGTGGGTTACATATACTTGGATTCGCATAAGCGTGCTATGTCATACTGCGGCAAATTTTAGCCTATGGCGGTGCATATTGTGTTATCCAGAGACAAGCTCCTAGCCTATGGTTATTAGCCAAGCACTGGACATCTCTGTCCAATTACATTGTGCTGAAAATTCCCCTTGCTCAGCTCTGCAGTATTCCTTGTCTGGCACAACTGAGGAACCACGGCCTACTTCTTCCTGTGTTGCTAAGCACTGCGGCCCTCTCCTTCTAATCTAGGAGCCGCGGTCTGCTTCCTTATTTTTGTGGTTTAAGTTCGTTAGTAGCTGGAGCAGTGCTTGAGGCTCTGTTAGTTAGGCGATAATTCAAGCTGTCTTTTAGGACTGTGTCTGGTACTGTGTCATGGGCATATGCACGCACTTGTACCTGACAGTATTATTAGAGTTATCTTAAACCAGTTTCAGATATTTTGAAGCTGGTTTATGTGCACTTAGCCTCTGTTCTGTTACAGGTTTAAAACAGTTTCTGATCACTTAAATGGATTTATGTGTAACTTCTGTCCCTATCCATGGTGGGAGAAGTACAGCGATAGGATCTGGGTAGGTCAGAAAGGTGGCAAAGCAGCAGTAGCGTAACAAGGTGCTAGGAGTCTAGGGGGTGCAATTTAGAGGAGACATAAGAATGGTAGCCACTGCTGCAGCAGCTGGCCTGGCCCTTGCTGTCACCTAGGGTGCAGACCCTGATAGTTACATCTGTATAAAGCAGAGGGACAAGGTGATTGGATGAGTGGTGAGAGAGACCACACAGGTGCACAGTAGAAGTGATGGAGTAAGTAGATTAAAGGAAGAAAATGATTCCAGTAGTTAAAAGCGGAATAACTAGGTCATGGCCTTTTCAGCCTTGAGCAGCTGAAATGCTTGAAAACTGAATGTTTTCTCTCTCAGATGGTTAATAACCAGGAACAGTTACAGCACTAGTTATTGCTTTTAGCAGCTTGTACTTTGTTTGTGTCATAAAAATGCTGTACTGCACAGCAAAAAATTGCTGGTATGAATACTGGCTTCAGTGCCTTGGCAAATCTAAAGGTTTTAGAGAGACAAAGATAGATAAAACTGAAGGACTTAGAGGGTCGTGCTTTCAGTGGGCTGAGCACCACAAAAGCCTTCAGAATAAGTCACAGATATTAATAAATACGCATAATGGGGTCCCTCCATTAAAGAGTGAACAGGAGCAGACCCATAAGTGGCACTAGAAAATATTTGTGGGGGGCTGGGCAGTGCGGAGTGTGCCCACCCCTCTTTCCCGCAAGGCCATTCCAGGGCTGGCATGCTTTGGTATTGTGTATGTGGCGGTGGAGGAACATGTGGCAGGGGCACTGGGCGCAGTGTTGTGGTGGCTATGGTGCTAGAGCCACTGTTGCCACCCCAGTTTTGGGGAGCTAAGCCCCATTAGCCCCAGCCTTCTGCCGCCTATGATGGCAGACCCCTGATAGTTTACCCCTTCCAGAGTCTTGATTTGTTTAGAAAAATTCAAATACAGACATTTTCATCCTACCCTGATATTTATTCATTAGTTTTGTGAAATGACTGATTTGTGAGATTATTTCTTATTTACAGACGTGCAAGGGCATTTGTCTTGTTCACACTGAAATTGGGGGGAGCTTTTCATTGACTACAGTATTGGATCAGGCCCTAATTGAGAGCCAGATCACGCCCTGCATGTTTGTCAGTTGAAAATTCCTCAAATTGCTTTACTACCATCTTCAGTAAACAGCAGCTCCAGCACTGCATTAATCTCATAACTATTCTCAATCCCTGGGGGTTTTTTTAAAGAAACAAAACAGCCAGTCTTTTCCGTGTGTGTCTCACAGAAGTATTAGAACCAGTGTTTGGGGGGTCTTCACCCAATGTTTTCAGTTTGTCAGATTGGAAAACTTATCTGCACTGGTGATTTGTAGAGTTACAAGGACAAGTAAAGTTTATACATATATTTGGCCAGTTCATCACCTGAGGTATATGATGAAGCTGCACTGAAATCCCAGGGAGCTATATTGATTTTTCTCCATCTTAGGATCTTGCCCACACAGAAGCTGTTGCTGTAAGCACAACATTTTTCAGTATTGGTGAAATCATACCTGCTTGGAACAAAGCATATCATGATTCTCCTTCTATTGGGACACACCTTGGAGGACTCTGCACCAGTGGTGCCCACCCTTTTTTTCCCCATGGACCAGATGAGCAGCACTTGTCTGGTCATGGATGGGGGGAGGGGAGGAGGTGTAAGTTAGCTTGACCCCAGTCCAGCCACAATGGGGAAGGGGGCACAGCTTGGCCCTGATCCAGCCATGCGGTGGTGAAGACTGTATGGCTTGGTGCAATCTGACTGCACAAGGGAGAAGGGGGCATCTGGACCTGCAGATTTAAAAATGTCTAGCCCTTCCAAAAGATCCCTAACTACATCTGCACTGACTAAAGGCTTGATAGAGCTATCCCCAAGATTGTCCCTACTTCTGGTAGGTGGGATATCCCAGTCCCTGTTCTGGAAAACAGAGGCAAAGAAACTGTTAAAATCAGCTTTCTTGTCTGGCATGGCCACCAGATTACTGTTTGTGTCTTGCAGGGGCCCTACATTGCCTGGTGTCCTCTTCTTGCTCCCAATGTACTTGAAAAAGGACTTTTTGTTGTCCTTAATTCTGGATGCTAGCTTGAGTTCCATCTCTACTTTGGTCTTCCTAATAGCCCTCCTACACTCCCAGGCCCAGAAGGAGTACTCCTCCTTGGTGATAGCACTTGGTGATAGCACTTCTTGAAGGCGCCGCACTTCAAGAGGGACGTGGACGGCCTCGAGAGGGTGCAGAGGAGGGCTACTAAAATGATGTGGGCAGCAAGATAGGCCTTATGAGGAGCGTC
>JAGPOW010002514.1:24364502-24401302 GCA_030014935.1 Caiman crocodilus | reverse complement strand
AACCACCTCCATAAGCTGACTGGAGAAGTCCTGGTCTAGCTCTTCCCCCTGGTTGGGTGGTCTGTAGTAGACACCCACCATAAGGTCCCTTTTGCCACGCTCCCCTTGTAGTTTGACCCATAGTGTCTCTGCCCAACCCTCCTCTAACCTGAAGCTAATCCTTGATGATGTGAGGTGCTCTTTGACATAGAGTGCAACCCCCCCAACCTTTCCTCTCTGTTCTGTCTCTTCTATATAGGATGTACCTCTGAATGCCCACTGCCCAGTTGTAGGTAAGGTCCCACCAGGTTTCTGTGAGCCCTACTAAATCTGGGTTCTTACTTGCAATCAGGATGCATAGTTCCTCCTGCTTATACCCTGTTACTACAAGCATTAGTGTAGAGGCACCTGAGGCCTCCTGAGGGTGCTCGTGCCTTCCTCCCACTCCCAGGACAGTTGTGGCCCCCTGCTCCTCAGATGTTGATACTTACCTGTGCTTCCCTTCCTCTTGTTACCCTGCATGCTGGTGAAGCATCCTCTCCACTCAAAGCGGCCCCCTCCCCCGGCAAAGCTAGTTTAAAGTTGTACGAAATCAGCCAACCTAGAGGAAAAGATATGTCTGCCATTATGGGAGAGGTGAAGCCCATCCCACCCCAGCATGCTCTCCTTACATAAACATACAAACAACCTAAAGTCTACATAAGACTGCCATCAACCCTGACATAATGGACCTAACACACTAACCTGCCACAAATAAAGCATGGGAACCATGGCAGCCAATGTCCTGCTTCTATAAAATGTCAGTATATGTTGAAGAGGTCCTGGGTAGAGGACTATGCTCCCCACTACAAAGGAACGCAAAACCCCTCACAATCTATTAATTTGGCCATGGGATAAGATTCCTTCCTGACCCCAAATATGGTGATTGGTCTGACCCTGAGTAGAAGGGCAAGACGCTCTAGCAAGGAACCTCCAGCTTTGCTCCTAGCAAACAGGGTTTTAGAATGGCTTTTTCAGAAAATAAAGAATATTTTAATGTAGCATCAGTGCTGTTTAGTTTTTCTAAAATATTTTGTTTTATACATAAAAGGTAATTTATACAGTTTAGCATTTATGTATTATTACTCTCACATCATGGGGAATGTTGCTGAGAATTGTGGGATATGTACCCAGTGCACAGCATGCTAGGACCAGGTTGACATTCTGCTGTAAAGTCTTTCTGGCAGATGTAGGTCCTAACAATTCATTTAGCACTGGAGTTGCTCCTAATTTTTTGGGGGGGAAATTTATTCACCACTACTTATGATTTTCATCATCGCAAAGTGATTTGTGAAATGTGATAGCTTAAATTTTTCAGGGGGAATTCTTTTTCTGGCTTGAATCAGAAAATAGGGATATAGCAGTTCCTTCTTTTGCCCAAGAGTCTAGTGGTTGCGGCATTTCCCCAGATGTAGGAAACCTTCATTTAAATATGTATATCTTTCTCCAGCCCTTAGCCGTTGAGCTATAAGCTATTCCAGGATGGGTCTTCCTCATCAGTGGTGCAACTAGGGCAGGGTGAATGAAGCAACTGCCTCATGTTCTGACTTAGTGATAGTGGGGCAAAAAAAGGCAGCTGCTCCTGGCAGCTTTGCAATTGCAATAATGATTATGATGAAAACCATAAGTCATCACTTCCCCTGTGCCCTGGGTGCCCACCTATGTCCCTACATTGCTGTCCCTCCAGCTGCTCTGTTCCACTTCTGGTGTCTTTTTCTCAGTCCCTTCTGCTGATGTTATTCAACTTCATATGGAATACTTAAATGCTCACTAGAATGGGGACTGAAACCTAGTGTTCCACTTCTCAGGTAAGTGCTAGCCTGCTTCTTGAGGCTCCTGGCCTGGGCTAGTGCAGGCTTCTGCCTGTCTTGACTACCTGAACACTGAACTTCGGTTCAATTTGTTACCGGTTCAGTCTACGCAGCCGGGAAAAAACAGCAAAGATTGAATTAATTTTGCTTTGGGTTTTTTTGAACCTTTATACTTAGCCTCTGAGTGCATAACTGGGGAGACCCATTAGCATTGTCTATGGTTGACTTGGGGCTTCCAGCTGCATGGGGTGTGAACCTCTGCTAAAGACAGTGGCAAGGATGGACAGTCCCTCGTTCCTGTGCCTGCTTCCAGTCAGCCCCTGCCCCCAGCTGTTTCTTTCTGACCTTGAGCAGGTACAGGAAAGGTAGGGTTACCATATTTCCTGTTCCAAAAAAAAGAGGACACCAGTTGCATGCAGGGGGAACCCTGTCCATGGGCTGGATACTTTTGCCCTACTAGACAAAAACCCTGTCCACGTTTCTTCATTGACTTCCCATTTATTTTCAGGTATAATGCATTGTTTTGATTATGATCTTTGAAGCTCTGAAATATCTGGGTCCCAGATATCTGAGGGATGCTGTCTCGCATCATAATCAATCAGCACAGTTAAAACCATCTGGGAGACTTGCTATTTATGCCTGATTTTGAATATTTGTTGACTGACAGCAAAAATTTCTCAGAGGAGAGCCCTGCCCTTGGTATCTTCTCTCTGGTAGACCATTGGAAATCAAGAGCACAGACCTTCAAGTTCTTTCCAGCCTTTCATCCTTGACAATGCTGAGCTGCTGCAGTGTTATGGATTATAGAAATTAATACATTAGATGGTTAAATAAAACTACCTTCTATGTGCTTTATCACTATTGAAAAGGTGATAGTGTTGTTGATTTATGGGGTAGTACAGCTGTAGACTAGCTCTCACAGAGTGATAGGTCTCTGTATTGAAGAAATCACAATGTAACGCAAGAAAATACAAGATATGGGACAAGATTCCAAGTGCAAGCAGGTAAAGGGATAATGTCAGCGAGAATCCTCAGCAAGGATAGATCTGTTCTGACACTGGGGCTATAAGCATGGCATAAATGTCTTTTGAGAAGCTAGACAGAAGAAAGTCTATTTATATATTCAAGCCAGACTTGACGGTCACTTCAGCAGGCAAAACGCATGCTAATTCTAGAAATGATAACTAATTTACATGGCAATAGGCAATTTTAAAGAGCTAGTAGAAAGCCTGTTCATTCTTTATTTGGCTATCAATGGCACTTTGAATACCACCGAAACTCATTGAGAGCCATAACCTACAGACATTATATACTTAAGTTTTCAGAGTCCTAGGAAATGGATTGAGTCACAGTTCTTTGTCTTGAGAATCTTTTGGCCTAGAGGAATCTGATATTTTTCTTCCAGCTGTGGCTGACAGCATCCTTAATTTTAAAGCCTAGGAGATTAGAAATGGATTGCTAACATTCTTGGTTTCTTTAGTCCATGAATAATTTAAAAGACTACAGTAGAGGAAGCTAAAGACATGATTCCCCTCATGCTGGTATACTTCATTCAAGTTGTCCCTGAGTGATAAGTGAGGCCCACCCCAAGCCTTGACATGAATATAGCCTTCAGAGTCATCCCCAAAAGTTTCTGCGTGAATGAGGACTGAACCTGGCACCATGTTTTTCCCCTGCTCCTTTCACATTTCTTGCTACAAGCTCAAGAACAATGAGCTCATTGATTCCACCAGATTCTTTCGGAGTAATGTAGTCTACCAGCCTCAGACAGGATTGACACCTACCTGAAAGTTTCTTGTATTACTCCCACAGAAAAAACATTACTGTATGGAAGTAAGCTGGTTGTGCTACTAGAGAGTCATTTGCTATGCTCCCTGCAGTGACAGTGCAGGTTCACTGCTTCAGCTACTGCCCAGTTTTACTGCACCGTAAAATTTCTCTGATGAAGCAGTTAGGTTCATTGCCTAGTATTAAGCTAAGGAAAAATAAACTCCTTAAGCTTTTCAGGCTGTTCTCTAGTAAAGGCATGTGCTGGCGATGGCTCAGAATGAACAGGGCTGAGCCAACCTCAATGAATACTGGCATTGTTATTTTTGAATATCTTTTAGTAGCTGTCTGAAAGAAGAGAAAAGATAAAGTTGAAATGTTAATTGTTTCCAACAAAAGCTATTAAGGAGAGTTTCTTGGCTGGGCATTTGGGGACACTTCCAATGCCTTGACAGACAGTGCAATCTGTTTCAAAATTTGTTGGATTTTCCCCTCCTCTGTGTAAAGAATTGTGGCACCCAAGTAGCTCCAGTGATTTTTGCTTGCTGTGAGTGTTCGTTCTCCCAAGACACAGAAAACATCCCTCAAGACAGAGAGGTATGATCCAAGTGCAGGACTGGAAGCTAGGAGTTTCTGAATTTTAATTCTGCCTCTGATTTTGAGTCCATTTGAGGCTTGGGCAAGTTGCTGTGATTAAAGATCCTTGTCTGTTGAGTGGAAATAATGATATTTCATTATCTGAGCTTAAATAATAGATGTGATTCCCTGATGCAGCTGTAGTGTGAATGCTACCCCTGTGTCAGTGAAGTTACATGCACTAGTTGGAAGATCCATTCTAGCATAGGGCAAGTGGCTGTCTCACCACTGGCCTTCCTGTGCCTGCTCTCAGAAAGAAAGTATCTTTTTAAAGAGCTCTCATTGCTCCATCCTAGCCCTACTTCTGGGTCTTAAAAGATATTCAGGATTAATGTCATCCAGATAGAGAATACACAGTGGCTGACTCTAGGTAGCATCACATGTTACTGTTTTTCATCCTTGGACACTTTCCACCCTTGTTGTCTGTGAGCTACGCAAGGTCGGTTCCTAGTGAACGGATTAAAAGACCTATCTTAAATCAATTGGCTTCCTCATGGAAGCCTAAGCCAAAGAAGCTAAGGACTGTGAATGGTCATAGGTCAGGATACTGAACCAGTCTGCAGGGGTTAGCTGTGTCCTGTACAAAAGCTGAGGTGAGATATTTTGTCAGAAAATTATGAGAAGGCCTGAATGGCTGCTATATTTGTTCTTTCTGAGAAGGGCTTCCTTTGATTCTACTGTAAATACAGGTGTTTTTTTCCTAGGTTTTATTTCAGTTCTTGTATCTGAAATATTGAAAAGCTGAATAAATTATCAGAGTAGAGTGGTACTTTGGGCTCATATTTTGCATCTTCCATTTAAATAGCTCACCTAAAGAGAATTATATGGTAATGGTTTTCCTAATTTGGAGAGGGTAACAGGAAATGTGCTGACCATGGGAAATTCTGCAGCCCAGCTAAGAATACAAGATAGCTTGGACTTTCTTCTGACCCTCAGTCTTCTAATCCTCCATAGTTATAGAATTTCTCTAAAACCGGACTATTCAACTTTCCCGTCTTGAGAAGAAAGCAAGCTTTGAAAATTGGTTTTTTTAAAGTATCCCTCATCCAATGTCCAGGACTAAAATAGCCTGTGCAATTAATAAACGTTCTATGTGGAAAAGTAAAACGTTATTAGATCTGACAGAAATCAGCCCATGAAAATCCTCTAAGTATTTTTTTTTTTTTATGCTCCTTATTACCAGAATCACTGGGTACCTTTCCTCATCTTCTCTGTCCCATCTCTGAGTTAGTCAAGCCCAGTCAGTCAAACCCTTAACGACATGCTTAATTTTAGGCATTAATTATGAGGGACTATTTATATGCTCAAAATTAGGCAGGTGCTTAACAGTTTGGTTAGTCTATAGTCAGATGTTCAGCACTTTACAATATCCGACTACTAGCAGTTGCAGTAGGTCCCATTTAGGCCCCCGGCAGGTTATATACAGTGTTGCATGTGATTGTCTGACAATGTTTATCTGAAAACAATTAATACATTCCTTGACTTTTAAAAATCGCACCTCCTTTCAGTTGGAGAGGTATGAAGAAGGAAACCAGCCTCATGTCTCTTGCTTCATTTCATACCAAGGCTTTAATAAATCCAGAGATATGTGGGCATGTGTACACGTTCATTAATGCACTGTAGGTACTGCACATTAAGTTTAGTGCTTGCTTAACCAAGCACTAAACCAGTGCTCAGTAACTTTCACTACTGAGCACACAGTAGTGCCGGCACATGGGTTTTTAGTGACACTTACTGCGTAGTATCATATTACTATGTTTTTTGCCTGTTACTGCGCAATAAGGTGTCTACACATGCATTACTGTGCAGTAACTAATTAGGCATAAATTTGAAACCTGCATGATTCGGATATCAAATTTACTCTCAAGTCCGCATAAGTCACCATATTTACTGTACAGTAAGGTATGCACGTGTCACGTGTACATGTGCGCTTGTACTGTGCAGTAATTTCAGTTACTGCACAGTAAATGCACATATGTAGCCACTCCCATTGGGTATCAAATTACTACTCAGTGGCTGCATCTACATATGCACTTAACTGTGAAGTACACTAATTAGCTGTGAAGTAATGTGTCACCATCTACATGTGAGGGTATTAGGCCTCAATAAACTAATTAACACTGCTGTAAGATAGGGACAGTACTGTTTTTCTCTGGGGTAATTTATTGTGATTAAGCACACGTGTAGACACTAACTGTGGGCATAACTTGCACCTGGTCAGCCTAGCTAGCCAGGGAGCAGACTCTTGCCTGCTGCCTAACTATAGACCCTCTGCACTTTCAGCATCCTTGTGCCCCAGCCAGCCCCTCCACTGCCCAATGCTCCCACCCAGAGCCCAGGGCTGAGCAGCCCTGGCGTAAACTGCTCTGGTCTGGTTCAGATTGCTGCTATCCTGGGTGCATATGTAGGCACTGCACCCAAGAGTAGTTTACTCCTGCTCAAACTGCCCCAGAGTTTATTGCTTTGAATTAATTGCACATGTAGAGACACACAGTGAGAACCAAGTAGCTATTTCCTGAGGGTACTTGACCTACTTCCAACCAGAGTGAATGGTGAAGATTTCAGATGACAAAAGGAAGTGTAATGTTTTACACATTGACAGTTATATCATGGCATGGGCTTATGCCATGTTACACTGTATAATTAAACCAGTGGCTCCCTATATTCTGAGAACTTCCTAGGGTGGTTGTGATAATTAGTGACACGGATACTTTTATTGAGATTACCATTCTTTCCTTAAGCCCTTTATAAGGAATGAAAGAGTTTGGAATATACCTATAACATCCAAATAGATGAATTGGCCCCTATTTATTTGTTCTCTTTACTAAAGCTATTGCTTATACATGAAATATGGCTGCTTTACTTTAAAGTTTTAAAGTGCATACACTGCATGGGTCCTTACTGAAAGTATTTGAGATGGGTCTGAATTGATTTATTTTAGGGATTTTGAGCAGTTCATCATTCTTATATCTTACTGCTGTATGTCTAGCTAAGTAATTAGGTATATGAAGCAAGATAGAGACTGATAAAATGACATATCTTCCTGCATTTAAAAAGCGCCTTGAATTCTTTCTGTGTGATGCACATCTAAAATTATGTCCCAGAGATGTAGGTATAAGGTCCAGAGATAAACGAAGGGATTTACTGAATATGTATTACCATGCAACACATTGAAGATATACCTCTAACTATCTGGGATTCTGCACTTCTCACTCAGCAACTTCATTCATAGTGACTCATTTAGATTTTGCTATAGGCATGCCTTCACATGGCATGAAGCATGCCCGTGGTGTCTGCTTTCCCATATTTTGTATGCACAGAACAACAATGCATTGTTTGTAGTTATAGAGGCACCTCTATTAGCGGTGGCCTGCCTGGGCAGAGGGTGTCAACTGCTTCCTTGTTTCACCTTGTAGACTGCCTTTATTTCACAATCAGTTTGCTGTTGGGGTCCTGATCCAAAGTGCACTGATGTCAAAGAAAATTCTCTCATCAAATTTAATCGGACTGCATATTTACTTAATTTTTAATTGCAATCAATCCATTGCTGCCAAACTAACTTGTGCTAGTGGGCCTTTGACTTGGCTGTGCAGAAGGTTAAACTAAAAACCATTATATGTGGGGTGAGTTGCCTGCTGCTTCCCTTTAACCATTTCAGTGGTTTACAACTTTGCCAAGGCTTTAACCATTTGAGATTTTTTTCCATTCTAGGTGCCTGCTTTCAGTGATTGGTTTTCCTTCCTTCCTTCCTTGGTCCCAACCCTAATGTTTTTGCCACTTCTGAGAATAATGCTAAGGGAAAATATATTGTTTTGCTCAAATAAAAAAAAATTCCTGTGAATTGCTTTAGTTCTCCTCTGCTTGGACCAAGGACTTGCAATGTGATGGAGGATGGCCTTTATGTTGGGAATGTGTATTTTTGCTGGACCCGAGTCCTTCTGCCCAAATTTAGCTCAATTGGCCTTTGAAAATTTGCATTTTGCATATGCTCAGGAGAGACTTACTCCATTTTAGTACCTGAGCATTGAAGGCTCTGGTCCTACTGAGCTGAAACCTATACTGGGGAAGCAAACTTCCCTAAAGTTTCCATGGAAACACATACTGAACTGAGAGATGACACTCCTATTCCATCATCACTGCATCCTAAACCATAAATATTTTACCTATCTCAGTGATCCATACTGGGTTAGTACAGGCACTCTTAGAGGCTTGAACATTCTCCGAAAGAGCAGCATCTTCAGCATGTGTATGAGAAACCTGCTCTAAATGAATACCTATCACAGAATGACTGAGCATGCTCTAGCTAAGGGATGGAGGGGCAAAGCTAGGTTTCCTTTTAATGGCTGCTCCCAGGTGCTTCAGGACTGGGTGGAACCAGTCCATCAGAGCATAGAAATAGTCAATGAACCTGGCACAGGAAAAGAAAGCTGGTGGAGGTGCTGGGAACAAAATAGTCTGGGACAAGGAGCCTGCTTAAACTGGGACTGATTAGGTAGGGAGAGAGGAATTGACTCTGAGCTGAGTGGGGAACAAAGAGGAAGGGACATGGAGTCTAGCTGACTGGTAAGGAACACAGAGGCTAGACAAGGAATTGGTAAGAAAGGGAAAGAGTTGGACTGGTTGAGATTGGAGGGGAGATGGATCTAACTAGGAGTGGGGTTGCAGGCAGAACTGCCAGTGGCTGGACAAGGGGACTGGGTATGAGAAGAGGAAGAGTGAGGGGGAACACTGGCCCAAGAGTGAGCATGCAAGATAACTGATACTGGGACGAGAGCCAGAGAGTAGTAGCCAGGGACTAGTCAAGGAGCATGGGATGGGAAAAAATCAGGGCTAGAACTGGTACAGATCAGAAGCAACCAAACTTGGGAAAGAAGAGTCAAATGAGGTCATGACCATGATTATAGCACACACCTGCCCAGAATTTGGATTCCTGAGTCTCGCTCTATCTCTGCTGAAATCACCTGACAAAATATGTGACCTGTCCCTTTGTAGTATGGAAGATAACCTACAACTGCTATCAACTGTTAGCTCAAATGGCAGAAATGTGTATTGTGGGTCAAAAGCTTCCAGCCTTACTGATGATGACCCATGTGGATCTCAATAGGATTCTAAATTCTATAACTTCTGCTTGGTTTTTCTTTGGCGGGGAGTAGAGAGACTAGAAAATTACACATGGAAGCCAGCGAAGGAAGATGCCAGAATTAAAGCTGTCTTTGTAACATTAATTAGGTCCACATGCACAGATGCAGTTTGTCCTCTAGAACTCCTGTGTCTTTCAGTATGCAGGATGGACTTAATATGCTATGCTCCATTACAGAACTCCCTAGCACAGTTCTCTGATGGTACAGACATGTCCAGGATTGAGGCTAGTGAATGCTGCTCTGATTTGGAACCTATCTCTGCCTGTGTCCCTGAGTTTCTATGTGCTGCTAGTTAAGTTACTTAAATCAGACTTTTCACAAGCAGGCACTAATTGGATGTACTTCATTTTCTGGGAGTTTTAATAGCCTTGGGTCTGATTTGTGGAAGTGCTGAGCACTGACAGCTGGAACTGTAGTTAAGAGGAACTGTGCTTTGAACATGTAAACTACTATATAATGCACAATACTGAAAAATCAGTTCTTAGGTGCTCCCAGTTACATACCCAAAATTAGTGGATACTTCTAACCTAAATCTCCAGAGCTTCCATTCCATATCTGTAAAATGGGGATTATACTGCTCCCTTATCTCACTGGGTGTTCAAAAGACCGTGAATAGTGTTCCATAAATGAGGAACAGGGCCACATTTTGGAAGACTGGTGCTAAAAGAAAATAGGGACTAGTTACTCATTTGGTGTTTGTTCTGTTCACCAGCGAGGTGAAGGAAATATAGTACATGATTGTGTAATTAGAGACTGTCTCATAATGCATGTGCACAAGGGAACTGAATTAAATTTGCATCAGCAATCTTAATTCTTACATTTCATAATTTTTGCATGCTTGACATTCTAACCTTGCTAACAAATTTTTAATGTAAAGCTTGTGTATATCAGATTAATGATTTATAGATCACCACAGTTGTACTGAGTGCTTGCAGGTAATTCTTTCTACTCTCCTTTTTCAAAATGGGAATCCTGGTACTGAGATATCTCCCATGTTTCTTAATTCTCAAGGCAGAAGTCTCTCAAACCTTTATCTTCTGCATTAATAATTTAGTTCAACAGGGCCATAAATGATAAATTATTCAGTCCCACACATGAATACTTGGTGTTGGCTGGTAGACGTTAGTCCTTACATGTCATTGTCTGTTAACGAAGAAAACATCCCTGTTACAAAATACACAATCACTCCCGGCCAGTTTTGCTAACTGTAAGGACAATTGGTACATGAGACAATTTCTCTTGGTTTCATGTTACTGAAAAGAGTGTGAAGGATTTTCTGCCAATATGTTCTTCATATACTGGGAATGTAATGGATCTGGCAAAATCTTATGCTGTTTTGATAGTACATGTTAAAGATCACATGCACGAATACTCTGGTTGTTTGATTTGTTTAGCCAGCTTTGATGCTCAAAATGACTGTTGCAGCATCTTGATGTGGAGGAGAACGTATGTAGATGGTTGATGTTAACAACTCCAGACCCTGCATCTGGGCTACGTTCCAACCTTGTTTTACCCACAGTCCGAGCTTTTCAGCTGGGGATTCTCCCGGTTGGGGATAGTTCTTTCAGTGCTAAAGGGCAGGCAGAACACCTTACATCATCTTCCCCCACTCACTCCTTTGGGATGATATTCAACGGTGTGCAAAAAACCAGCCTATGTTCCATACAATTCTGCTAAATAAATATATGAAGCCTCTGCTGGTCCTCTATACAGAAATTAAGTTCATTCTGAAAGTTCAAATCTTAGCCCTTTCTTTGGGAGCTCTTGTTGTAGGAAATGCTGTGATTCTAATGTGCAAAAAAAGAGAGAGTGGATGTCAGGAAATCAGCAGAGTACAAGGAGAGATGAGCACTGATTCATGAAAACTGCTAGTCTTTCTGTTTCGACTGGGAAAGTGGATGTTCTTTCATTTTATTGATTCTCTCATCTTCCTTCTGGTGAAGGACTGTATTCTTTAGCTTGGAGCTAAATATAAAACTGCAAAGTTACTTCATTGCTACTGGACAACAGAGAGTCCTTTTCTTTTTACTTGAAGGAATGCATCTCCCAGAGTGGTTTTCTATTATCATTAAAATATGTTTGCCTATTTAAGACCTAGTTTGATGGGAAACAAAACAGCAGTCAGCTCTGCCAATCCTGTGATATACCAAGTGCTTGAGGGTGCTCAAAACTTTACAAAAAATTAAGTACCGCATAAGATAAGATGCAATTCAATCTGGAAAAAACAGTCCTTGCTTGAACCCATTGTGACTTTTCTCATCAGACTATGTGGTTTGTTTTCAACAAATAATTTATTTGATTTAATGCCTATTTCAGTTTGTGGATTAGGACAGACTTTGACAGATTTTATTGTTTCAAATTATTTCATGAATGGTTTATGAAGACATATTGTAGTTATTCACAAACAATTCACCAAGTCTCCTGTATGTTTTGTTAGGCATTCACTGTTTGTGTTATGTGATCAAATTAAACTGCAAAAAAACATACTATGTGCAGGGCCAAATTACTGCATAGGCAAACTAGGTGTGCACCTAGGTCCTTGACCTACAGGGTGCCCCAGTCCTTCCCTTTGCGGCAGTGGTGCGAATGGCCCCATCTGCTCCCTTCTGTTCCCTTACCTTCACTCCCCTCCCCTCCTCTGGCCTTGCTGCTGCAGTGGCTTCTTCCTAATAGCAACTCTGAGCCCTGCTCTCCATGGGCAGCAGCACTGAGGTGGGGAGTGGCACCTCAACCAGCTCAGGGCCCACAAGTTTGTTTGCCTAGGACCCACTAAAGGGTTAATCCAGCCCTGACCATGTAATATAGGTGACCAACGAAACTCAAACAGCTGTGAAAGCAATTCTAACTTCTTGCAAATATTCTTGTGAACTAAAATGTGCTAGTTTAAATGTGTGCAGAAAACAAAAGAGATGCATTAAGCTACCAAAGCAAATCTGTTGGAATTTGGGCAACTGAGACACACATTTGTCAGCAGGCTGTTTTGTTTAAATAGGATTTTTAATTCACGGTCAGTAGTATTTGGTAAGAAGCATATATAGACCTATCAAACAGAAGTGGACTCGAGTTTTCCTGGTTGTGTGGAAGAGAGACATTTGACATTTAGTGATATATTTTGTTGCTGGTTCCTGAATTTTGCATGTGTTCAGATTAACTTTTCCCTTTTCTTGGGCAAACCTACAGGCACATATTGTCTGTTGAATTGGAAAGTAAACATTCTTTTGAATAATTCTTTTAGAGAGGGAAAAATATATATATTTTTTTATAATTTCTGAGATTGAAAAATGATTATTTTCCTGATCGTGGCTTATACAAAAAGATTTCACACAAAAGACTTGAATTGCCCTCTCTGCAGTAGAATTTTCAGGGAGGCTTTTGCAAGGAAATTGCAGTGAGATAGGGACTATCTTTATAAGTTGATAGCTTCTAATGTGAAATTGATACCTAAGAATAAAAAAAAACCTACAGTATTTACTCCAATCTAAGACAACTCTGAATTTAAGATGACCCCCCCAATAATTAGATTCTGTACATGGAGAAATCATAAATTTTGTTAAAATTTTCCATGTACAGAATCTAATTATTGGAGGGTCATCTTTAATTCATCCTTTTCACCCCTGCAAGAAGACAGGCAAGGGGGAAGCAGGTCATATAGGGAGGTCAAACAGCTTGTTCCCTAATTGTACCTGCCTCACAGTGCCCTGTCTGCCTTTCCCAGCCTCTGCTCCCTGCATCCCCCCAACCTTTGCTCCCTACTTTCCCCAGGCTCTGCTCCTCTCCTTCCCCTCAGCCTCTGCCCCATGTTAGCTAACTCCATCCCCATTCTAGCCTGGGGAACTGAGCAAGGCCCCAGCCCAGCCCCCATAGCAGTAACAGCCATGTAGACTGTGCATTGATGTCATTCGACTGGGGTAGGGCCATTCTCAGTGCCCTGGGATGTAGTGTACATGCAGTTTGACAGTGCAGAACAGAGGATGCAGAGGGGAGATGGCAGGGTGCAAGAGTGTGAGGGGAGGGGTGCGAGCTGTGGCCCTGATCCTGGATAGGGGCTGGAGCCCAAGCCACAGCAGCTGCCTGCCTCTCTACCTTCTCTACCATTACCCTCGTATTAAATTTTAGAATGAGGGACTCTTCCCCCCATTTTCCCCTTTCTCCCCCCTTACTCTTGCTCCACATTGGCAGGTTCCATGTACACTTCAGCCTGGGGCACAGAGCATATTACCAGCCTGGCCCTGTAGCACCAGTGCACAGCCTAGATAGCTGCATCTACTACAGGGGTTGGGCTGGGATTGGGCCATACTTAATGCCCCAGGCTCATGCCCCATGGGCATGTTAAATGGGGAAAAGAGCCCCATCCTAGAATTGAGTAGTTATGATACATACCTAGATGCTAGTCATTCAAGATGTCTGTACACAAACTGGGAGGCTGCTCTAATGTTGTGTAATAACAGTACATACATACGTACGTACTCTTAGTAGTTAAACACCTTTGGGATTAGATTACCATCAAAGGGCTCTTGACTAGTTTAGTACCAACATGGACAGAATCAAAGTAGTTTATACTATACAACAGGGTGTTTAACTCAATTCATGTCCCAGACCTGATGCAGACTGAGTCTCATCATGGTCCTTCTCTAGACCTGGTGGTAGTGGAACAATTGGCAGAGACAGTAGAGCTAGCAGCAGAGATGGTGCCAGTGGTGGGGCAAGTGGTGGTTGAGGTACCACCACAAATAGTGGTGGTAGGAGGGGCAGCACTGGGCCAATACTGAAAGTATCAGAGCAAGCAGCAGCAGGAGGGAAGTAACCATAGGCTGAGTATGTAGGGTGGCCATGCATCCTGGTTTTGCCAGGACGGTCCAGAATTCTGTAGCCTGGTCCAAGCCACTTGGTGCAAAGTTCCAGGTCAGAGTCTGGCAGGGACGTAGAGAGTAGGGGTGTATGAAGTGGGCCTTATTCAATTCGGATTTGGACCGAATCGGGGATCAGAACATAAATGAGTGTGGCTTGTACAGGCAACTAAGCTAAGCCCTGGACACATGAACAGGATATCTGGGGAAAAAACTCCAGTTTCCCCAGGAAAAAAATATTTGTGGCCTCATGACAAAACTCCTCAAATCTTAGAAAATCTGCCCCAACCTGGGGGAATATACCTAGGTTCCAATACAGGGTTACTTGTTCCCAGGGCAAGGTTATTTCTTTCTAAGACAGCTGCTCATTTATGTACATTTGCCTCCAAAGCAATTACTTTGGAGCTGTCAAGGCCTCTATTGAGGGGTAGGTGTGTTTGTGTAGCAATAGCCTGAAAGAATAAGAGTTGGTTGTTGTTGCTTTATGCTGTGCATGTGCAGGAATTACATTCACGTCAGTTGTGTTCAGAAAACAAGATCTTATGCCTGCATGCCATGGTGGCAAATTGGGTAGGTACATGCACAGTTTTCACTGATTTGCACATGCATATTTTGCATGCATGGCATTTGAAGGAATGTTGGGTGTTTGGCCTGATATGATGTAATCTGTTTCAACTCCAGAAGGATATCATTGTGTAAACCACAGTAGATATTTAAGTAAAAACTTCTTTGTTTTCCTTGCACAAACATAAACAAGTTGCATGCAAGATCCCGCCTACAAGGCCAAGTCTGTGGGAGGAAGTTATAAGACTTTCTTACACAAAGGCCTGTCCCTTAGTGAATTCCAGTCTACTGAAATCCCATTTATTGTGCAGTAGAAGGAGAAACTCAGTATTTTCTTTTCAGTATAATTATGAGTTTATATCAAACAGACTGTCCCAGATCATGTCCCTTCTCAGACTACTGTTATGTTAGACATGACACACAAAGTGAGGGTCATAATAAGAAGAAGAATCTGGGGAAGGACACAAGTTACCTCATTACAATTATGGGGTTGCTTGATTGCTTTGCAATGTGGCGATTGCAGTTTTGTTAATGTGAACCTCTTTAGGACTGTAAGAAAAATGTACTTCTAAGAGGTCTACCCTGTACTCATGAGTACCCAGTATTTTAAGACAAGCTGCAGGTGACTTAGTGTGGCAAATTTGCCATCCATAGGTGCCAACTTTGGTTTTTTGCCTGTGAATGCTTTTTTTTTGCCATGGGGGGGGAGGGGCCAAATCCCACACATGCTCAGAAGAGGTAGCATGTTACTTCAACCCAGCTCACCCAACAGCTGTAAAGATCGAGCACTTGAGTGAGGCATTTTTGGCACTTTTATCTAATAGCTGATTGAGTCAACTTTTAACAAAAAGCCCCACTGAAGAGCCCAATCTTTAAGATGCTGCAGAGCCAGGTTGAAGTAATGTGTTGCATCTTCTGGTAAAGCATGCTTTGTTTTTTCTTAACATCTGCAAGCAGTGACAGAGATCTAACATGTAAAATCAAAACAACTGTGGCTTATGAGTGCTGACCACCCAGTAATTATTATTATTATTATTATTATTTTTTTTTTTTTTATTTTATTTTTTTTTTTGGTGACTGCTTCGGCCCCAAAGTACCCATGGAGTCAGCATCTATGTTGCCATCCACTTGTGATTACTGCTTACAATTTGGCCCAAATTTAACTCATTAGGCAAACATTTCTCAGAACCAGGCACAGATGGAGAATGAGTTGCTTCCTATCTAACAAAGTGGTAGCAGTTGTGGTGGTAGCAGTTGATTTTCATTGTAAAAAGGTGCAGATGTATAAGGCACAGGAAAATAGGAAAAAAATTTCTGATGATGGTTTTGAGATGGCTGTGGCCATTATGAGTGGAAGCTCTGACTTCACCTGCTTGATACTTGGATTCAAGTCAAGAAGCAATTTTTTCAGAAACAGCTCATTAACCTTCACACTCATAGTTACAGCAAGGAGCGCATGGGTGAGGAAGTAGATACCAGCCATATTCACTATTTGCTCCCATAGAAAGAGAGTAATTTTTTCTGGTGGGGAAATGCAGAACCCACAGAGCAAAGCCCCCTGTCCCCCGTATAGAAAAAAAGCTGAGTAAATATATTTTCACATTTTCCTTTGGGTCTCTGTGCACTGCAAGGCTGAAAAAAGAGCTGACCTTTTCTCTCTCACAGTTCATTGATTTCTTGGCTTTGTAATACTGGGCTTTCCTGTGCCCTCTGACACCAAATTAAACTTTAATTCAAAGGAAGGTGGAAGCCTGCCTGGCAGGGCTGGAGGTTCTTGCTAAACCTTCAATGAGATCTTCTGGGAGTTAATTACACTGTAACTCTTTTGCTGCTTGCGGCTCATTAAATCCCATCCCCCTCCCTTGAAACTGTTCTGTTATTTCCAGCTAAAGGCAGCTCATCATCTACAACCAGTCCCAAGCGACTGCACTGCTTACTGAATAATAACTGCTGCTTCCTGGTCCTGCTGCAGCCTTTCTTTTTACAGCACAGGCCTCTCTGGCAGATAGTGGATTTGATTTGCATGCTGCCAGGGACAGCTTATCAGCATTGCCATGGAGGACAGTATAACAAACTGGTCAATTAGTCATGTACAGCCAGTTTAGGTTCCTTTGACTAGTCATTAACATAAGCAAACAGAAAATCCAGTCAAACTTTGTACTTTTAACAGGCAAAATTAACAGCCCATTAGTACTTAGGGGCAAGTAAGAACAAAGAGATCAATGGCAGGCATGTAATTCATCATGGCAATTAAATGGATTTAAGTACTGCACTAACCTCAAGGCTGGCAGATATGACAGGAGAATTAAGAAGGGCAGAGAGAGAACTTTCTCCCCCCACACCAGCACAGATAAATGGAAAGCATTTCTTCAGCTTTATTTTTTCACAGGACTGCTGTTATTCACTGCACCTCTCTCTTAGCATCAAATCCTTTAAACATGCTGCACAAGGAACAAAGTCCTCTTAGGTCAGCAGCTTCTGCCTGAGCTGCACAAACATAAGTGCCACAAGGATCTTCCTATCACAGTCAAAAGGCCTGTGATTCTTGTTTGATTTCCAGTTTCATTTAATATTGAATGACCTCCCTGCTCCTGTCATTGCCTACTTTGATTCAAGGGCAGGATTCAAGATACTAGAAAATGTTGGTCTTGTCTGGGCCAAGGTTTTGAAGGTCTTTGCATCTGAGGCATTGGTTCTGCTACACACAGGCTGTGTCTGCACAAGTGGCAGACTGCGCAGCTGTTACTGCATAAGCAAGTACTAAATGACTGTGCAGTAACCGGCATTACTATGCAGTACCGTTGCCTCATGGTTTTTTCCCCAACACTACAGAGCAGTAGCAAAGAATTACTGCCCAGTAGCTCATTAGTACTGTGCAGTAGCATTGCATCATAATTAGTGCCCGGCGGTGCTACTGCTCAGTAACATCTCGTGTAGATGTGCCCAGAAAGACAGACGAGTCTGCCTTGGAACCTCTCCAAAACACAGTGGGGATTTGGTCCAAGTATTTTGCCAGTGCAGAACTGCCAGCCCCCGTATTATAAGAGAGGCCCTGAAAAATCATGGTCTTGTCTTAAAAATCAGAGGTTGTTTTAAAAAACTAAGAACTTTCCTTCAAGGGCTGTAGCCTTTAGGGGTCATGTTTTCAAGTATTTTTCACATTTTATTTTAAACCAAAATAGATTCTTAAATACAGGTAATCATGTGACCATGGCAGCTGGGGCTTTAAATTCACAAGAGGTGGCAGTATTATTGCAACAAATGATCATGCTGCATCTCTAAAAGACACTCCCTCAGGAGGGTGTTGGCATCTTGCATGTATAAAACATACCATCTTCAGAAAAATCACAAAGTACATTTAAACTGTGGGTTGAATTCAGATGTCTTATGCTCTGAAGTGTGATGATGAATGGCCCCCCCTATACTTCCTTTTAACTAATCCTAGCTAATATAATTCTGGATCTTGTTGCTAGCCATATAAATAGCTAATCTCCTTGTGAAACCTGCTATGTTATTAGCCTTAACGGCAATGAGGAATCCTCCAGATTCATTTTCCTTTGTTAATATGCTTCTTCTGTACTGAAGGAGTGTTGGAGGGAGGAAAGAGTAGTAGAAGTTGACAGCAATGCATTTTTCATTATTAGTAAGAAGCAGTGCTTTTTATTTCAGCTCATGTTTGGAAATAAATATATAAAAATGATTCATAAGATAAAACCAGAATTTCAAATAAGAATCCATGGTATTAGAAACATTCTGACCTGATGTGGTCTTTTTGAGTTGTTTGCACAGAAAAATTGGTATATTATTTTTTCTGTAGTAAAAAAAGGGTGAAAAATGAGAGAGGGCACTTTCTGAAGGGTTCCTTGAGTACTAAAGAAGGGTGCCTTGAGTCTAAAAAGTTGAGAACCAGTGGCATACAGCAACATTACCCAGTATCTTAGGAAAGGATGTCCTACTGAAGTCTCATACAGAATATTATGTACCAGTAAGTAGGATGTATGACTCTTTTATGAGGATGACACTGCAGTCTGCATCACTTGTTATCGCTCATGCAGGAATGGTAGGAAATCTCAAAGAGCCAAACATTTCTGCATTCCTCTCTCTGGAGGGGAATATAATGGGGAATATATATCAGTGCTTTTGGAGTAACTTCCTTTGTGTATAACACACATGAATGCTCTCAACAGCTCTGTTATCCTAGAAAAGAAATAAGCAAATACCAGCATTGATTATGGCCCATGTCTCCATTTCTGCATAGCTAGACCTTGACTGTGGGAATCAGACCTTAAATTAGATGGGGTTTTGTTAAGTGGGGTGCAGGAGCAGTGATGGTGCTGCAGGGGTGGGTGCACCCCAGCTTCTCCCCATCTTTCAGGTTGGGCAGAATGCTCTGTGGGCATGGGAGCAGCAGTCAGGGACTCTATTAATAAAGTCCCCAGGCACATAAGAATCTTCCCTCCCCCTTTGGTCCCTGTAATGCTGTGGCAGTCTGCCAGTTCAAGGAGCCTAGGGACAGTCTGCAGGCTGCAAGGATTACAGCCCAGCCAGCAGCTATAAGGCAGGGTGGGCAAAATACAGCTCGGCTGGATCCAGCCTGTCAACTGATTGAATCTGGCCTGTGGGTGGGCGTCCACCAATTGATTGCATCTGGTTTGTGATTGCCACTGCAGTATTCCACGAGGCCAAGCCCCAGCCACTTCTGCCCATACCTGCTGATGGTCCCAACCCCGGCCACCTCACAGCTTCCCAGTGGGTCTGCTCCCGGTGTGGCTACAGCCACCTGGTTACTCCTAAGCTACCCCTGCCTCCAGTAGCTCTTCCTCCCCCGTCTTCTGCTCCTGCTATCCCACTCCAGGCAGCAGATAACACAGAGAAGCCATAGGGATGCATGCTGAGCTGGAGATGCCCTGTCAGGCCAGGCTGCAGCTGGGTAGCTCCTGCTGCAGTGTGCATTGAGCTTCAGCTCCCAGGCACCTTCCACCAACTCAGCTGCCTGCTCATTGTGCTGGCTGGGTGGAGTGGGTAGAAGGTGGCTGAGAGCTGGAACTGGAACCCCATGTGCTGGGGCAAGAGGGGTGAAAAGTACCTCATTCAAGTTTGTAGATGACACTAAGATGTGGAGAGAAGTGAGCACGCTAGAAGAGAGGGACAGGCTACAACTAGATATGGACAGGCTACAAAAGTAAGCAGATGAGAATAGGATGGGTTTCAATATGGACAAGTGCAAGGTGTTGCACCTGAGGAGGAAGAACCAGCAGCAGACCTACAGGCTGGGGAACTCCATTTTTGTCAGCACAGAGGCAGAGAAGGATCTTGGAATCACTATTGATTCCAAGATGAACTTAGGCTGCTAATGGGGATGCTGTCAGGAAGGCTAACTTCACCTTGTCATGTATCCATAGATGCATCATGAGCAGGTCCAAGGAGGTGATCCTCCCCCTCTATGCGACATTGGTCAGGCCACAATTGGAGCACTGTGTCCAGTTCTGGGCACCGCACTTCAGGAGGGATGTGGACAGCATTGAGGGTCCAGAGGAGGGTCACTCACATGATTAGGGGGCAGCAGGGCAGGCCCTACAGGGAGAGGCTACGGGACCTGAACCTGTTCAGCCTCCACAGAAGAAGACTAAGAGGGGATCTGGTGGCTGCCTATAAACTTGCCAAGGGGGGCCACCAGGCAATAGGAGAGTCCCTGTTCCCCCGAGCATTTCCGTGGTTAACAAGGAGCAACAGCCACAAGTTGACTGAGAGTAGATTCAGGCTAGATATTAGGAGGCACTACTTCACTGTCAGGGCGGCTAGGAGCTGGAACCAACTTTCAAGGGAAGTGGTACTTGTCTCTACCTTGGGGTCTTCAAAAGGAGGCTAGACAGCCAACTAGCTGGGGTTATTTGACTCGAGCATCCTTTCCTGCCCATGGTAGAGGGTTGGACTGGATGATCTGCTTAGGTCCCTTCCAATCCTACCAACTATGAAACTGACTGGCTGCTGCTTCCCTCCTGCCTGATTGGGCATCTACTGCTGAGCACACGTCCCCACAGCTTCCCTGTGTTACCTGATGGTCAGAGTGGAGTGGCACACCAGGCACAGGAGAAGGAGGAGCACTGGAGGTTGGGGGAATCAAGTAGAATGTGGGCAGCTGCAGCCGCACCAGGAGCCACCCTACTAGGAAACTGTGAGCTGGTCAGAAGTGGGACTGGGGCCAGTGGGTGCAGCAGGAGTGCAGTGCAGGCTGCTGCAGGTAGGAGAAGGCAGGATTTGGCCTTATGCTGAGTGCTATGGGGACAGCTGTGAGCCAGATGGGGCGGATGAACTGCACCTACATTGTACCACTTGGAAAGCTCTGTTGCATGCATTTCCTGCCCCCCATTCATCCCTTTCCTCACCCATGGCTGTCTCCCAGGACATAGTGCATGGGGTGCACCCCACACACATGCATATACTCACCCCCCCCAACACACACCACAGTGCTCTGCATACCCCACAACCACCCCACAATGCTCACCTCCCACATACTTCCCATCTTCCATATATACCCACACCCCACAATATACAAGAGAAATCTTTATTTTCAGCTATTATGAAACCACCTCCATATACTATTCAAAAAGACATAAATCAGGACAAAAATATTCTTTGAAATAAAATTAAAATAAGTTACAGTATATGTATGATTTTTTTTTAGTGTACGATTTGTTTTTACCTATAATCTGTTAAAATGATATCTTCTGAAAGATTTTATGTGTGCAGTCTTCAACAGCTCACTAAAACTCTCTAAGTGGCCCTCCAACTGAAATAATTGTCCACCCCAGTGTAAGGGGCGATTACAGGCCGCCTAGGCAATGGGGCTAGATGTCTTAGATAATTAGCTGGCAGAAAGGTAAAAGCATAAGTGGCAAAAGGCCAGGCCAGGGTTTAGCCCCCAAAACTAATTTTGTCGTGGCCACGACAAAATTATGGTGCAACAGCACCAGCACCATGTCACTGCTGTTGCACAGCACCCAGCACTGCTCAGCTCCATGCGGCTCCACTGCTCCAGTGCCACTGCCCTACCCTGCCGCTGCAGTGCCGCACCCAGTGCCCCCTCTGCATGCTCCTATGCCACCACGTACAGAACCAGCATGCACTGGCCCCACAGTGGCCCTGTGGGAGGGAGGGGTGAGGGTCCGGTAGGCATGCCTTGCACTGCTCCTCACACCCTATGCCCTCCACCCCAAAAAACAGCACGGTACAAGTATCTTTGAAGTTTTACTCAGCCTTTGCTCCCCTCAATAATATTTTCTCCTGCCACCTATAGGTAAAAGGCTCTCCAGAAGAGAAGCCAGGGGGAAAGACTCTTAGGGAGAAGTTAGAGGGGAGAGTTAGGTTCCTGTGAACAAGAGCATCAGACAGACAGACAGCTGGGAGAGCCTGAGAGTGGAGTGCTAAGAGGGAGAGAGCCTTGGGTTAGCTCATTCTGGGGACCATGCCTGGAGTGCTGTTATTCTGAGAGTCAGCCTGTGAATGTAAAAATGACTGTGGGGTATGGAGAGGCTGTGAGTGCATCAAAGTCTGTGTGTATGGCTTATGTCGTGTTGACTTTTGCTGGGAGGCAACTTGCCCCAGAGAAGGACAATAAATAGAGTTGGTAAGCCTGTGAAAGGACACTGAAGGACTGTTTAGTGAGCTAATTAACCCCCAACCTGCTACAACCCCTTCCTGCTCCTACTCCTCACTCCCAACCTGCTGCATGCTACCGCTGTCCCTGCATTCTGCAGCTGACTTTGGGGCATTGGGGAGGGAGCTCCAGAGCCACTTCTGCCTTGCCCCAGTCATGCTGCATAGGAAGCCAGGCTAAGCTGGGGACAATGGCAGTGGCTGGTTGGTTCCCCCTCCCTGAGCCTGCTCCTGGACTAACAAGAAACACACAGGGGACTAAGAAGGGAGGAGAAATGTGCCCTCTACCACCACTGCTACTGTCCTTGCCTGAGCCTGACTCCCCATGGAGCCTGACTGGAGCAGGATGGGAAGGCTTTGGAGTTGTTCTGCCCTGAGGCAGCCTGGGACAGTAGTAGTGGTGGGAGTGGAGAAAAGAGGTTGGAGGGGAGGAAGAGAGGTGCCTCTGAGAACAGAGGAGAAAGGAGGGAGGAATTCCTACTTGCTTTGGGGACTTAAAATGTCCCCAGCTGCCACTCCCATAGCACTGACTGAAAGGGGGGTGCATCCATGCCACCACGCCCCCTCTGGATGTGTCCCTGGATAGGGATCCTGTTGGTGATGATAGACCCCCTCCCTTTCTATTTCCAGCCAGTCCCAGCTGCTTGAAGGACTGGGTGGAAAGAAGGTGGATCCATGGTCCTTCTTCACTCCTGGACTAGCCTGCAGAGCTAGAAGTGTGTACTGCTAGCTGCAAGCAGGATACAGTGTGCACTCTTGAGGAGCAAAACAGCTTTATGCAAGTAAAGGGTTTGGGGTTCTGGCCCAAAGGTGCAAATTGTGGTGTCTACATTGGCTTGTTATATAAGCTTGAGGCACATGGGGCTTATTTGTAAGGACAGTTTGTCAGTGGACCAGAGAATGTGATGTCTGGGGATTTTGTTATGGGAAGAATATCTGAGCTGGGCATTTTTTTGTCTCTAAGGATTTGTGTGGGTGGGTGTTTCCCTTACGCCTTAGTTAGACCTAAGTTTTCTTTTTATAGAATGAAATTTTCTTTGTGGGAGTATGTGGAGGGAGGGGGAGAAGGAGAGAAAAAGAACACTATTGAGTGATCCTAACTGCATGTAAGCTGAAGAGACAGGTTGCTGTAGGCAGCTTTGAATTTCCTGACTTGGAATTTATAGTAATACAAAGTATTTCACACAAGGCTTTGTTTAAACAATTTGTAACAACAATAGTCCAGTGCCTTTCACTGGATTCATTCTTTTGTTGATGACAATACATGTTAGTTTGCTCAGTGTCTTTGTACAAAATATTATAAAATTTTTCACAGATGAAATGAAAGGGGTTTTTTTTCTGTTTTGCTGTTGTGTTCTTTTTTAAGCAGACTTGTCTTATTTGCATTTCTTTAAGTATCAGATTTGTGGTTTTCTATAATAAATTCCTTTGATTCAGTTGGATGAATAAAGCAGGACATTCCTTACAAATACTTATTTGCATTTTTAATTGAATTCGTGTCAGCCATTCTTGCCCTCTTTTTTGTTTCTCCTTCTCTGAGCATTTCGCTAAAACACAATATTTATAGAAAATGAATTTTACAATGTTTCCAGGAACACTTCACATTCTAGGTTTCTCACCAAAGACTGTTGCAGTCTCATCAAATCCTGGAACAGAAACTAAATCATGTTACTACTTTTAACAGTCTTCTCCAAATAATGTATCTTGAATATTTGCATTAAGTTCATAATGGTTAAAAATCACTGAATACTGAATAATGTATGCAGCTGAAGGAACTAATCTGTTTGAAAGGGAAGAGGCTACATTTGATGCAAACTAATAAACCACTAGGCTTGTTAAACAAATGTTTTTCTTGAGTCCTTGATTCTGCAGTTTGTAACAAATATGTTGGATCTCAAACTAGGAAGAAAAAAAGGGGTTGGGGAAGTGGAGCTCCCTTTTAAGGACCCACTTTTGCTCATTGTGAGTAAACGTAGGAGTGCTGTATTTTGTAAGCAGTCTGATTTATAGCCTGTGTAGGGAAAAGGAACCATGACTTTGAGAGGTGCAGTTTCCTTCATGGTTTTTCCTTTGCTCTGGAGGTACATTATGTCAGGTTGGTGTTTGGGCCACAGCTCCTTGCACATGAATTTGAGGAGTAGGTGAATTTGAGAAGGAGGAGTAGATGAGGGGAGGGCTCCTATGTCTTTGTGGTTAGTATGTGGCTCAGGTCAGAACCCAGCCTCACATTAGATGCATATAAATTTGAACCAAAACCCGGAGATGAATATTTTGGGGCTGTGGGCAAGTTTGTAACTCTTGTCTTAGAGCAATGTTGGATAAGAGAATAGAAATTAATAGCTGCAGGATAGCAAGCTCGTTTTCACTCTTGCATAGTTAAGCAGAATACATTTAGTTAATTAGATGCATTTATGTATATTCACATTTTGAAAGGTTATATTTAGCATTCATTGGTTTAAGCTACCAGCTGAAGGGGCTGCATGTGCAGTAAAATCAACATCCCACTATGGAGAAAGTTAGCAGAATTAATAAAATCAAGCTATTCACTTAACCTGTGAAAAACAAGTAGTCATTTTTAATCCCTGGTTTTCTCTTCCTTCATTAACACATGGCTATTTCTTAGCGCTTTCCCTGTAGCCAGGAAATAAGACAAGAAGTTGCTTGTTTAGCTGTCAGAACTACCACTGGTTGGCTGGCTAGTGAGGTTTGATCAAGCATGGGAAGCTGGCTCTCTCCATCCAGAGAATGATCAAAGGAACGCTCTTTTAACCCACTCTCCCCACAGTCCTTTGCTATTCTCAGTTACTCATCTTCCGCTCTGTCACTCAGCAGCAGCTGCAAGAAAGTCATTAAGAGAACTGAACTGCAAAGTATTACAGACAAAGAATGTTGCAGATTCTCCTTTTGAATGTTTTGGTAAAGACTGGACTGTGTTTGCCTGGGCTAATTGCTAAGCAAGGCCAGCTGTCGCCTCAGCTATGTAAATTATTGCACTTTTTGCATTTGGGTTATTTCCTACCTGAGCTCTATGTTTTGATAAAGGTACTAATTGAGAGGGCAGTGAATAGTGCCCATGTTAATTCTTGCTATTGCTTGTGGCAGGCAGGTGCTTGTGCCTGAAAGGTACCTGCCCCAGGTGTCAATATAAAACTAATATTCACCTCATCTCCTGCCTGCTTCCCTGGCTTAGACAAATTGAATTATTGGTGTAGCAGTATCGACTGTGGTTCACAGACAGTGGTGTCCTCTGTTCTACAAATCCAAAGGTCTGCTCTGAAGACAGGTGCTAGCCCAGGAACTTGGTTTGGTTACAAATGAGCAGATGGGGGAAGGTGACTTCCCTACTGATGCAAAGGACAGACATTCAAAAAGCCAGAATTGATTCGGTCTTTTCAGGTTAGTCTAACCTGTGTGGACTGAACCAATTTGCAAGCGAATAGACATTCACTTTTGACTCAGGAAATGCCTGCAGTGGCTTAGGCCAGAAGTCAGGGAGGGGGAGTGCTAAAGCAAGCCCTTGGCTGAAGAGAAGCTGTTCTGGGGGCATGGGGGGGAAGCATAGCCAGGCCCAGGCAGGCCTGAGTATGCTTGGGGAGGGGTTTAAGCCTCCACCTTGGCCTGCAGGACCCCCCACCTGGGATGTTCCCGGAGGGACAAGCGGGAAGCAGCCCCATCCCACTCTTGCCCACAGTGCAGCCCCCACATGTTGGGAAGAGGCTTGTACTCCTGGGACATCATCACAGGGGCTGCTGTCCTGTCAGGGTCCCTTGCCCCTGCTGCCGGAGCAGCAAGGGTGGCAGTCAGAGGCCGGCCAGCATGGCCCCCTTAGGTGAAAGGGGTAGGGAGGGGGTTTAGTCCCTTCTCCCTCCAGCATCTGGCAAAGGGGGCAGGGATGGATCTTATTTAGTTGCTCACCACCTACAAGGAGCAATTGTTGGAGGTGGTGGTCAGAGTTAACAGACACCAGCTGTGGTCCCCTGGGGGTAGAGGGGACAGAGGGGGAATAAACCCCCTCTCTGCCCCCTTTGCCTCAGGAGGTCATGCTGGCCGGTGTCTAGTCATGCCCCTGCCCTTGTCACTGCATCAGTGAGGGGGGAGCGACCTGGCATGGGCTGCTTTGCCTCAGCCAGGCAGACCCTGGTTTGGGTCCATGCCAGTGGGACAGGGAGGAGAGAATTAAACTGCCTCCCTTGCCAGCTCACTTGACGCTATTGCTGGGGCTGGCCATGCCTCCCACCACTCAAGTGGTGATGCGGGGTGGGAAAGGCTGATAGTGGTTACTCTGCCTTGGCCAGACAGACCCCAACTGAGGTCCTGGGGGGAAAGGATGTGGGATATAAACCCCCTCCCTGCCCTCTTCAGCTCAGGGGGCTATGGCCGTGCCTGGCCACACCCTGCCCCTGCAGCACCGAGGGAGGGACCATGACACAGGTTGCTGCACCTCAGCCAGGCAACCCGTGGCTGGGGTCCATGCCACTGGGACAGGCGATTAGTGGGGGGGAATTAAAACCTGTCTCCATTTGCTTTATGCTGCCATAGGGGCTGGCCATGTCACTGCCGCTGGAGAAATGCCTGGCTGGGGCTGCTATGCCTCTCTGCCTTGCAGACCCCAGCTGAGGTCCATGCTGATGGGACATGGGAGGGAGCAGGGAAATAAACCTCTTCCCTGTCCCCTTCACCTTAGGGGCCATGCATCTGGCCACACCCCCGCCCCCCGGGTCTGGCTAGGGAACAGATGTGGGAGGCCAGCCCTGTCCTCTGGAGCACAGAGCACAACCCAGCTCAAGGCTGCAGAGCATGCTGGGATGCTGCAGGACTTTGGTTTAACTTAAACCAGGAAGGGGTGTGGGACAGAAGTTCCATAAACTGGTTTGACCTCAATTAGTTACATTTAATATTACATTCAACTGAGTTAATCTCAAACTGGTTTCAGCCATTTTGAAACTGGTGTATGTGCACTGAACTTCTGTTCTGTTACAGGTTTAAACCAGTTTCTGCTCCCTTAAACCAGTTTGTGTAACTTCTGTTCCTAGCTGCAGAAAACTGTTCTCTGACCATAACTCTACTGCTGGTTTTGGACTGGTCAGAGCCTCCTAGGATGAAATTTAGATGAAAGGCAGTCAAAGCAGAGAAGAAGCCTGGGCACAGAGATGGAAGCAAGAAGCAGTGAAGGGATAACCTGAGAGAGGAACTAGAGAAGCACAAAGGCAGGGAAAGAGTTATGACTGAAGGAGGAGAAAAATAGATGGAAAGGGAATGGAAGAGAGACAAGGGAAGAGAATAATAAATACTAAAAAAGCATAAGAGAAACAAAAAGAGAGAGAAAAGGGAGCCAACCTTTTTGAAAAGTGTGCCACCAATTAGCTCTACACTCTCCACAAGTGCCAGTCATCCTTTTCCCTGCCCAATCTGCGGCTCTGCTTTCTGCTTCCTGGCCTGTGCTTCCCACCTGATCTGAGCTCTAATTTCTGCTTCTGTCCCGATCTGCTACTGTGTTGCCTGTTTCCTCCCCAGCCTGCCACATCAACATGCAGAGGCTGCCTGTGCTACTTACAGCACACATGCTGCATATTGGCCACCCTGGTGTAGATAAGAGAAAAGAAAATAGAAGATGAAAGATAAAAGAGATGGGACTAGGGAAATGGAAATGAGGAGAAAAATAAAGTGCATTTAAGTTCTGTTTTATTTATTCATTTTCATTGTAGCCTGTGGTGAAGAATGGTACTCAAAGATGTGATTTATTTCTTTTAATAATTTTCTTTCTAAAATAATATTGAGTCTGTTTCTTCTTAATTGTTTAGGCCAACAAATAGCTTCACTTAGGGTGCCTGTAGTTGGCTTTGGCTATATTTCTACGTTGCTTTTTTTCCCCTTTAGGATAAGTAGTCCAGGCTGTTTATAGCAACAGAGAATGAGTTTTCATTTCTACAGGGGACATATTTTTATTTCATTATACCACTTAACTCTGAGGATACGAAAAACAAATTATCTCAATTCATAGTTATCTGGATGTGGCAAAAATAAACATTATGATCACTTACTCCCTTTGAAGTGTTTCAGGGACCGAGTCTGAAAAATCCATCAAGGACTTAGACTTGGATCTAATTTACATATATAAAAATATAAGTTAAAATCTATTTAAAGAATTTTGCTGAGAGAAGACTAGATGGCAGTGGAGTTGCTTAGTGGTTCCTGCCAAAGTCACACTGGAAAAACCTAATCTGATTGGATTTGGCACCCTGGGCAGAAAGGAATTAAATTTAAGACAAAAAGAAAAATCAAAACTCAGCAGGACGCTGAACAATAATTAGCCAAGTACTTAAATTAGGGTTGTCACAATTAATCTTACCTAGTGGAGACTGATCAGATGATGGGACTGGCAGATGCTCAGTACCTTTTAAGGTGACGTCTGTGGGTATGCACAAATACCATTCATACTGTCATACTTAGTATATCATGAGGACTAAAGGGCAGCTTCTGATCTGCTTTATGCTGGAGTAAATCAGTCATAACTTTAATTGGACTCAAAACAAAATCAGCACATTGGGAAAAAATTTCAAAAGCACCTAAATGATTTAAAAGATAAGATCCCATTTTTAAGGAAGACTTGAAAATTAGACAGGCTTCTAAGTTACTTGACTGCTTCAGAAATAATTTTTCCCAGTGTACACACTTAATAAACTACTAAGAAAAAACTGTGATTACTGATCAAGTTCCTTCAGTCAAGGCTGATCACCATTTTGGAGTCCATTGAAGGTAACACAACAGCTGTCCAAGCCAAGTGGAGCCTTGACAGGCAACATATGGCAGAAGCTGGGTACAAAGTCCACTTCTATTGCTCCCAGATTCAAGTGCACAGCTGGCAGGGCCAGGCAACACCTTGCCTTCTGCATACCCTTGCACACCCTTGGCAGCTTGTTTAATATAAAATCAGATTGAAATTCTGTTCTGACTTAATAACTAGCTGCCTTTTTAGCAGTTTGCATTATGCATTTGATTGACTCTCTCGCTTTCTTTAGATGTATTCTTGGACTTGCTGTTGATAGCAAGTTGATTGAATTATAAATCAAAGCCATAGTCCTGGACCAGAATTCATCTCATAAAAGAGACAAAATGACCAATAAAAGTGACTTTTGATGAGTTCAGATATTGATCAGGGGATTTAGTCTTGCAAAAATCATGATTAGTTGCATCTGAGATATTACCTCCATATTAGTAAACTGCTACTGTAGCACTTTCTTGTATTTCAAAATAACTTGGAGTCTCCACATGTGGGCAGCGTCCCATCAGCACTTGGGCTTGAATTCTTGATTATTTTAGCTCTTTGGGCTGCTGAAGAACTTGACAACCTTCTTTATGGTAGACTATAATACATTAGGAGACTCAATAGATTAACAAGTCTCCTACATGATCCAATTCTTCTTCTCCTAAGTTTGAAGCAAAAAATCCTGTTATTAGTGAATATTTTTATTTATATGTTCCTATATTTATCTTATATCACATTTTGTACACTGCACCATTAATTAGGTACATACCTTGTATATTTCTGGTAGCACAGTATGGTCATATGCTGATTAAAATACTTTCAAATATTTTTTTTGGCCAAGTGACTTCATTAAATGACAAGCAATTAACCTGGCTGTCAACAAATGCCCTGGAAGATATTTAATTACAATGGGACACAATGCTACTAAGTTGGAGTGTGTCATCACAGGTGTTTTTCTAAGGAGATAAATGCATATTAAATGAGAGAGAGAGATACAATCCAATATATAAACATACAAACATGCAATTTTTAAAACTGGGGAGTGGGAGCCAGGAAGAAGAACAATTTACAGAGGAAAAAAGAGTGGGGGCAAATGTCTTTCCCTCTTTTCTGCCTGTTCTTTTTGCAATAAAACAGAAAAGAAAAAGGAAGAAAGGCCTAAACCTTTTTTCCACAGAGTTCTCCAGTACAGGCTTCCTTGATATGCTATCATACAGATAAAGGACTCAAATTGTGTTTCATGGACCATTCTAACCGTTAACTGAATTAACATTTTTACTGCACCTCTGGCTTTCACTAAACTTAGCCCAAGCCATTGACATTGTTGTTTCCAGTACTTACCATCACTGCCCTTCCATTATTTTCAGTGCAGTCATGGATTTTTGTTCTCATTCTGGTGGTTCTCAGGTTTTTGAAAAGCAGCCTCCACTCACTGAATCCTTTACTGGACGTAGTCACAAACCAAGCTGAGGCAGAAAATCCTAGTGAGTAGTCTTAAGATGGAAGCAGCCACGGATCCATCCCACTAATCTCTGCTGACAGCTCTTCAGCAATATTGTATCTCCCATCTAACAGGACTGTGGGCATGTTTACATGAGACACATTACTGCAAAGTTGCCTAGTTTATTACGCAGTAAGCATGTGTGTTTACTGTACTGGAAAAAATCCTTAATCATGATTAGTAATCACACATAGTAATGCAGTAACATAGTATCACACAGTAATGCATGTGTAGACACAAATTTGGTGCTGGGTCTGCCCAGTCTTTAGGGGGCCAGACTGAGGCCAGCCTCACGGCTGCAGCTTAAAAACCTCTCCTGCCCCAGGGCTGGGGTGCCTGTGTGGCAGCCCTGTCTGCAAGCTATAAAAGCCTGCAGACATTTTGTGCACTGGAATACACACCGGGGAGCCCTGCCTCTTACCATGCCATCGGTGCTGTTGGGCACTAAGATGCCACACACTTGCCAGGGCACTGTTGTCAGGCCAAGTGGGTGCTGAATGGTGCTGCAGGCTGCTGCAGCCTCTGACCAGCCCTGTCAGCTCCCCAGGGCTGCCTGCAGGCTGTCTCTAACAGCAGGACCAGCACTACCTCCCTGCTGCACACCCCCCAGCCACTTGCTCTGTGCCTGCAGGTGCTGCAGGGCATAGCCGCTGCTACATGGCTGCCAGTTCCCTGCCATGTCCCCTGTTCTGGCAGCTGCCCAGGCCTGGCAACAGAGAGACAGCAGTGCAGGGGTCCAGAGAACTGGTGTGGGACCCAGCATGGGCCTGACTGTTGGCCTACAGTGCAAGATGCAGCCCTGTGAGCCTAGGACACTGATGGACCCTCTAGTGCACCCTGACCCTGATCCCCAGTGTGGACCCAGGAGGTAAGTGGGGCCAGTGGTGGGTGGGCACTTAGCTGCCTCCCACCCTATCGAGTGGAGCTGAGGAGGGTCATATCCAACCTCCCAGGGAGCCATGTGAACAGAGTGCACAAACAAGCACGCTCTAGGCCTGGTGCACAAATTGGCACAGGACTAGGGGAAGGTGCGGGGGGGGGGGGGGCACTTATCTTCCCCCTTTTCCAGCAGAGCTTGACAGCCCAGTCCCTGTGAGCAGTGCACTGTAGGACTGGCAGCAATCTGTGCAGTCACATGATGTCAGAGTCCACAGTTTTTGAAAAGGACCCACCAATGACAAAAACCTCAGTTGGGCCTGGCTGTGGTACAAGATGCATAGGTGGAAGCCTGTCATACCCCTGTGAGTCTAGGACTCCAATGGACCCTCTAGCAGACCCCCGACCCTGACCGCCAGCGCAGACCTGGGAGGTAAGTGGGGCCTGTAGTGGGTGGACACTAGTTAAGGTGAGAGGCAGCTGAGCAGAGCTGAGGAGGATTGTGCCCCCTATCCCCAGTTCCTACCTAGCTGAGCCCCTCAGGGAGCCATGAAAAAGAGCATGCAAACAGGCACGAGTTAGTGCAGGAGTTCACATGGAAGGGCACGTGAAAGAGCTATCAGTGGGCACTCTCAATCCTGAGTTGCCCCCCCCCCCGGCAGTGTGCACGGCATCCCCCATTCCTGTTGCACCCCCAGGCAGTTGAAGCCCCTCCATGCCAAGGGACAGCCCCCCAGGGCCAAAGCTCAGGTGAAGGGGACAAGGGACCAACCCCCCTCACCCCTCCAGGGAGAGATCTAGGGACCCAGGGATTCCCCCGACTGCTTGGGAAGCCAGGGGATCCCTTTGCAGGTAGGTGCTCAAACCTGCCTGTCAAGCCACAGCACCAGCAGACCAGCTGGTAAGGACAACATAGCCAGTCTCCTACTTAAACAAGCATCTAGGGAGCCATATAAGTGCTGTTTACCCTACATTATGGTGATGGCTATGTGCCGCACCCCTAGGCTTCCTGATCTGGATAGACCTCCCCACACTTGGTACCTTTGGAGGTCTCTACCCAGATGGAGCCCATGGTCCTGGCCTCCATGCAGATAGAGGCCTTGACTCCAGCTGCAAGGACTGCCTGGCATATCTGCTGGCAGTCCCACTTATGGGATATGCTTAGTGGTGAAGACTTTGGAGGGCTGAGTAAAGGAGCTCCAGGAGGAGGGGAACAGGTTGCAAATCATCAGGGAACATGAGGCAGAGATTGACACTTACTGCCAGGCCCTGCACTTGGAGAAGGATGTCATGGAGACTGGGCAGATGAGTTGGCTTGAATAAGGTACCCCAACTGACAGTGGGTAGAAATTGATCACATCAGGCCTGAAGCCACAATGTGCATCAGTTGCTCTACCAATAACCCTGCATGACAGCTATGAAGCCCACAACATCAACAGAAGATGCATCTGAGCCTCTCACCCTGAAGACAAGATGGGATTAGCTGGTCCCAGCAAGGAGACAATGAAGGGTGATTGTTGTGGGAGACTCCCTGTTGTGATGCACAGAAAGAGCCATCTGTTGTCCAGACCCCTTTGCTTGAGAGGTCTGCTGCCTTCCAGGAGCCAGGATTAGAGACATTATGACAAGGTTCCCTAAACTGGTCTGCCCTACTGAGCAGTACCCCACGCTCCTTGTCCATGTGGACACCAATGATATGGCGAGAAGTAACCCTGAGAGAATCATGAAAACTATAAGGCCATGGGAGCAAAACTCAAGGAACTAGAAGCACGAGTGGTCTCCTCAATCCTCCCAGTGAGAGGCCATGGTCATTGGAGAGAGGAGTGCATCAAGGAGGTCAACCATAAGCTTAGAAGATGGTGTCACCATGTGGGCTTTGGATACCTTAACCTTGGTATGCAGTTTAACTCCAGCGATCTACATGCTAGGGACAATATTCATCTCGCAACCAGAGGGAAGAAATGCTTTGCCACAAGAATTGCCAACTTCTTGATGAGGGCTATAAACAAGGCACCTCCAGGGGTGGGGGAGAACATCCCACTGCTGTACACAAATCCTTTAACCACAATGATGCATGGGAGGGTACTCAACTAATGGACATCCAGATAAGTCAGGGGTGGGCAAAATATGGCCTGTGGGCTGGATTAGGCCCACCAAGCACTTCCCTCTGGCCTGCGGAGACCCTTCAAAACCCATGTAATGGCAGTTGCCTCTCTAAAAGCCTCCGACAGTACCAGTCACCGGCTGTAGCACCTGAGGCTGTTTCCTTGGGTTCTGGTTGTAAGGCAACCAACCTGGACCTTAGTCTGACCCAGCTGGCCTTGCCCCACCCCTGGCTCAGGCCATGTTTGCAGATTGAGGGAGGGGGCTGCAGCACCAGTTAAGGGAAAGAGTGTCTGGGCCACCACTTGATTTGCTCCATGGGACTGGAAAGGGCCCTGCCCTGCAGGTAAGCCCAGGAAAGCAGCTGCTGGGCAGGCTTTCCCTGTACCATAGTGCTCATGCCTTGCAGGGTTGGGCTGGGCCGGTACTGATGAGGGAAAGCAGCAGCTGGGTTGCAGCTATGGCCCAGGGAGGAGAGGTGGTAGCAGAGCCGTGTGCTGCTTGGGACAGGATGAGCCCAGCTGGAGTGGCAGGGGCTCAGCTGCATTTTCCCCCTACCTGTGCTGGTCAGTCCCAAGTGGCACATGGCTCCACCTCTGCTTCTGCTGGCTGGTGCAGACCTGGCTGGGCTTGCTCCATCTCCAGCAGCACATGGGATGTTGGCTTCAGCTGCATGCTACTCTGGATGGGATGGAACCAGCCAGGTCTGCACTGGCCAGGAAAGGCAGCATGCAGCTGAAGCCAGCTTCTCGTGTGCTGCTGGGAATGGGAGGAGCCAAGCCAGGTCTGCACCGGCCAGCACAAGTGTCGGCAGGGCCATGTGCTACTCGGGATGGGACAGGACGAGCTCAGCCAGAGTGGCAGGGGCTCAGCTGCACTTTCCCCCTGCTGCCTGTATCAGTCAGTCCCAAGCAGCGCACAGCTCTGCAGCTTCTGGCTGGTGCTGACCTGGCTGGGCTCCTCCCATCCCCAGCAGTCCACGGGAAGCTGTCTTCAGCCTCATGCTGTTCTGGATGCAACAGGCCTGGCCAGGTCTGCACCAGCCAGCAGAAGCGGTGGTGGAGCCATGTGCTCAGGACTGACCGGTGGAGGAAGTGGGGAAGAGTAGCTGAGCCCCTGCTGCTCCAGCTGGGCTAGTCCCATCCCGAGCAACACATGGCTTCACCGCCACTTCTGCTGGCCAGTGCAGACCTGGCTGTGCTCCTCCAATCCCCAGCAGCATGTGAGGAGTTGACTTCACCTGAATGCCGCCTTTCTTGGCCAGTGCAGACCTGGCTGGGTCTGTCCCATCCGAAGTAGCATGCAGCTGAAGCCAGCTTCCCAGGTGCTGCTGGGGATGGGGCAAACCCGACTGGGTCGGCACTGGCCAGCAGAAGCAGCGATGGAGCCTCCTCCTTTTGGGACCAGCTGCCATAGATAGGGGGAAAGTTCTGGGGGAGGTCTGATGCTCCTGAAACTCCAGTGCTGGGGCAGGATGTTAGAGGGGTCACAACCCCTTGTTACCTGGTAAGTTGTGCCAGAGGAGGGACTGCTGGTGGCAAAGGTCAGGGGTGGGGCTTCTGGTGGCAAAAGTCAGGGGGTGGGACATCTTGTTCCAAGATGGTGACCAGGAGGTAGGGAGGAAGGGGAGGGGCTACCCATGCAGCCTGATAGTTCGCCAAAACTCAAGTGGCCCACCGCCTGAAATAATTGCCCACCCTTGAGATAAGTACTGGCATCTTGAGACCCTGGCAGCATAACAGGAAACCTGAGGCAACTAGAAGAGAACTCAGGTGTCTTTATGGGAATGCCAGAAGCATTGGAAATAAACAGGAGGAACTGGCACTCCTGATAGATGAGGAATTTGATCTGATTGGTTTGACAGAGACCTGGTGGGATGATGCACATACCTGGGCAGTGAATATTGAAGGCTATTGGCTTTACAGGAAGGCTTAGGTTGGGAAGATGGGAGGAGGTGTGACCCTTTACATGAAAGAGTGGTACCCCTCCCTTCAGGTCATGTTTGACAGCAGGGTAGGGTCCCTTGAGACCCTCTGGGTCAATATACAAGGTGGACCAGGAGAGGGAGACCTGATGGTGGGAGTCTACTAAAGGCCTTCCTCCCAAGAAGAGAAGAGTGATCAGGCATTCTCCAGAGAACTGACTGAGACAGCTAGCACTAGAGACATGATTGTCATGGATGACTTCAACTACCCTGACATCTGTTGAGAGGACCAGTTGAGCAGGTCAGCCAACTTCTCGGCAACAATAGATGATCTGTTCCTGACTCGGGTTGTGGAAGTGCCTACTCTGGATTTAGTGCTGACCAAGGGGGAGGACATGATATGTGCCCTGACGATTGGTGGTACTTTGAGCAACAATGATCATGACCTGATTAAGTTCACTATTCACCATAAGACTAGGAAATCAATCAGCAGAACAGAAGTCTTGGATTTCAGAAAGGCAGACTTTGCTAAACTCAGGAGGCTAGTTGGAGAGGCCCTCTACGACCAGTGACTGGACAACTTGCGAGTTCAGGAACAGAGGTGCTTCCTTAAGGAGACAGTTCTCACTGTCCAAAAACAGGGCATCCCCACATGGACAAAATTGAGAGGAGCCAAGAAACCGACTTGGCTCAGCAGGGATCTTAGGGAAGTATTGAAAAAGAAAGAAGAAGCATACAAGTAATGTAAGAATGGTGCAGCAACCAGAGAGGAAGACACCCATGTCACCAGGGCCTGCAGATATGAGACTTAAAAAGCCAAGGGGTATAGATACATAGGGAGCAAGAAACAATCAGGCTCCAATGTGGGACCCTTACTGAATACTCAGGGACAGCCCACAGTCAATCCCCACAAAAAGATGGAACTCCTAAACACCTACTTCATATCAGTATTCCTTAAATCAAATGGGGGCTGTTCATCTGACCAGAGACCCAGGGACTATGGGGAAGACAACAGACTATATGAAATTAGTCCTGAGTAGGTGAGGGATAGTATCATAGTATCATAGTATCTAGAGTCGGAAGGGACCTGAGCAGGTCATCTAGTCCGACCCCCTGCCTTGGCAGGAAAGAGCACCGGGGTCAGATGACCCCGGCAAGGTGCTCATCTAACTTCCTCTTAAAAATCCCCA
>JAGPOW010002514.1:24328285-24364402 GCA_030014935.1 Caiman crocodilus | reverse complement strand
TCCTGGGTTAGATGGAGGTCCTGTACTCTGGCTAAGAACCGACATGAGCGATCAGACTTGGCTGACTGCTCTTCCCAGCAGATGTCTGGGAAGTTCAGGATCTCCTACAACACTTGGATGTCTTCAAGTCTGCTGCACCAGATGACCTGTATCCAAGAGTCCTGAAAGAACTGGCTGAGCTTATCTCAGTGCCACTGGCAAAGCTGTTTGAAGAGTCATGGAACCTGGGAGTGGTCCCCGACGACTGAAAGAGGGACAACAGAGTGCCCATCTTCAAGAAAGAGAAGAGGGATGACTTCTGGAAACTACAGACTGGTCAGTCTGACTTTGGTCCTGGGTAAAGTTTTTGAAAAATGTGTTTAAAAGGCCATTAATTATAAGCTGGTAGCTGATAGGGTGTTAAGAAGCAACTAGCATGGCTTTGTAAAGGGTAGGCTGCCTGACAAAACTGGTATCCTTCTACGACCAGGTAACTAAACTTCTGGATGAGGGACATGAGCTTGGTGTCATTTACTTAGACTTCAGTAAAGTCTTTGATTCTGTTTCCCATGGGAATCTCTCAACCAAACTGCAGGGTACTAGGCCTGGGAGGAGGTACTTCACCACCTCCTACCACCAAGAGCCCCTGGCTTGACTTCACATGGGCATGGAACCAGAGCTGCCTGGGGTGGCACCAGGACTGGACGCCAGCCCTACTTGAGCCTGGACTCCACCAGCCTGAGGGGGAGCCACTTGCCCCAGAGGAGCCCTGGGTACCATCACCCCTGGGTAAGCCCCCCACCTATCACAGTTATCATAGTGTGCAGACCTACAGGGGAATGGCCAGAGGCTGGGATACGTGTCCCTGGGCTCTGTCCCCTAGGTGCCCTCACCCCATGGCCCCCTGCTTTAGGACTCCTCAAAACATAGTTTTCATGGGGAAGAGGGTTTTTTATTGTTGGAGGGTGGGGTTGGTGGTAGAAGGACTATGTGTTGGGGAGGCGGGTCTGTTGTATGTGAGGGAAATAAAGACTTGTTCTTCTGACATGCATCTGCAGTGGGGGTGGGAGGGCCTGTGGGCAGCAGTACTACAGGCCAGAGTGGGGAGTGCAGGAGAATGTGATCAGCCAGAGCCTCCCGCACCTGGTATCTTGGCCCCCGCTGGCAGGTGCACAGCTCTCCTGGGGCCTGGGTAGAAGGGGTGCCTGTTATGGCCAGCACCATGGCCAGCAGGAGTGCAGGGTGCTTGTTCTCTCTGCCTGGGGCAGAGGCTGAGGCAGAGGGGCAGTGGACATTGCTGAGAGTGGCAGGGGCTGGAGCAGCCGTGGCATGGGGACACAGAGTGGGCAAGGAGGGAGCTGTCATGTTCTGCCTTTCAACTGGGAATGCTGTTACTGGGCAAGGAAAAGGCTGCTCAGAGAGCAGAGAGTGGGGCTGGCTTCTAAAGATGGGTTTGGGCAGCTGCAGCCAGAGCCTGGAGCTCTCTGGTGGCCACAGGGGCATGATGCAGGGCTTCAGGAACCTGGCAGCAAATTTTCTCCCTAATCTCTGCATATGTAGACACCTACCCAAAAGTCCTGTGCAGTAGCTTACTGCACAATAAATCTAGGCTGGTGTAAATGCATGCGTAGACATGCCCACCGTGTTACTGTTTTCATAGCAAGGGGAAGTACTTTGTAGAAAAAGCAGGATGGATAAGCAGTATAGTGTTGACTGGGGTATTAAGCATTGGTAGACTAGTTTGAGGGAAACACAGAGAAGAGGCAGGTGAAGGAAGAAGAGCATCAATGTGATAAAGGTATGCAGGGCATCAAATTGAACAGCTTTCCTGTGGTTAGGGGCAGAAAGTAATAATTTATGGCAGAAAACCATAACTGGCAGGATGATACCTAAGAAAATGGGTTGCATTCTTCTCTTTAAGCAAATTGGTATCAATGCACAAACTTATCAACTTGTAAAATGTATTGTCTCCAAGCATGGCAAATATAATTAACATAAATGGTTGCACTTTTCTCCATAGAAAGGCATTCAAGAATAATTAGGGTTATTTTTATGATAGTAATTTTATTAGTAGCATTTCAATTGACATGCAAACAACTGAACCCCCCATCCTGGTCCCTTCTTCTCAACCAGGATAGGTAGGAAAAAAGTAAGCTAAGGCCTTACAATCCAGCAAAGCCATTTATCTTAGTAGAGAGAAGGGCCATACCTTGGCATATTTTGCGGACCTGTTAATAAGCATTTTTATTGAAACCTTCAGTATTCATGGTAATGGTTCTAGCAATATCCACATGACCAATGACTAATTTTATACAGGTTTCAATACAACCATCTGAAATAAGAGTGAATTAATCCTAGTGACATTTGGTTCATCTTGACTCAGCGTGTCTAGGTTTGAGTTGGCAACTTATTCCTTTAACCTCCTGTTTTATTTTCAGTTAACAGCACCCTGACCTCTCTAATCACCCATTGGTTTGAATTTTTGTCAAGTACCCTCCTTTTGCTATCCTTTCATTATACCAGGGGTCAGCAGCCTTTTCAGACTGCCAGCCAAACCAATTCAGTCCAGACCAGAGGTGGGCTGGTGCATGGCAAGCTAGCCCTAGGACTCAGCCACCACCACCACCACCACTTCTTCCTGTGGCTGCACAGGGAAAGTGTCTGACGCTGCCTCTTTTCCCAGCAGCAGCATGGGGAAAGTGTCTGTAGCCAGTGCTCATCCCCATGGCAGAGGGGCAAGTGACTGTTGCCAAAGCCCCTTGTCATTGTGTGGCAAAGTGCCAGTTGAAGATACTCTCCCTATGCTGCTATAGGGAAAAATAGCAGTGGTGGGTGCTTTCATTGTGCAGCTGCTGGGAAAAACCTTGTGGCAGTGGCAGATGGGTCCTAGCATCCACCTTCTGTGCAACTGCCTGCCTCAGACCCTAACAGGGTCAATTTGGCTACAGAAGCTCCAAGTCCATGGGCCAGATCAGATGGCTTCTCAGGCTGGATTCAGCCCATGGGCCATAGGATGCCAACCCCTGCATTATACCAGAATGAAACTTCATAACATATTTTAATTTTAAGGCTGTATAAATCTTAAATGACTTAAATGCCATCAGCGGACTTACTCTGAATTTACACAGATTTACCCAAGCTCAGAATCTGGCTTGTAAGAGTTAAAAACAAAAAATCACTTCCCAGGAACAAAAGTAAGCTGGAATGTGGTTATGCACTGTAACTAGCACCTTGGTGACAACCTCAAACAGAGAGCCCAATTATTCAATGAGTATTGAGACTGAATTACTTTCTAGCCTCTAGAGATAGTAATCCCTTCAGGTCAGGAGGAGGTGCAGGATTTAATACTGTGCTTGACAACACTGGCTCTGCTACTATTTATCACACCTCTAATTCACATTCAAGGTAGAGTTCCCTTTCTTCTTGTTATGGCTTTGAGGAGATTCTATACTGTTAAGAAATTCTAAGAAGTAAGAAATCCTTTATACTTGGAAAAACTGTATTCAGAAGAAGACAAAAGGAAACTGTAAGGTCTGTGTTTATCTTGCAGAGATGAAATGGACCATTTCAGCTAATGTATTTATAGGCAGATGTTTCCCAAATGAACAGCAGCCTGGTCTGAAGAAATAGGGAAAAAATCTTCATAATTAGTCATAATAATATAATAGCCTATTCTGCCCTACTTTCATTTGGGTTCTGTTTAAAATGAGCCAAATATGACTCCCCTGACAAAAAAAACCCCTTCTAAATATAGGCACATAGGTGTGTATTACATTTTTCTCATAAGAATATTGTGTAAATATTAATTAAAAGTGAAAGGGGGAAGTAGGAGACCAAAGAATTTCAGAGCTGCTATTAACAGATAAAAGGTGCAGCTGCAGGCTCATCTCTAAATTATGTGTAATAATTTCCTAGTTAAAGACAGACTTGCAAGGTTTCCTGGGAAACACCCATATCTCACTTCTGTCAGGTTCGTAGAAGCTATAATAAATAATTTAAAGTCAGCAGTCACATGGATAAATATGATATGCTAGGGAAGAGTCAACACATTTTTTTTTTAAAGGGAAATTCTTCCTCACCAATTTACTAGAATTCTTTGTGGGTGTTAGCCAGCATGTAGGGGATACAGCTAATATATTTGGTTTGGTTTTTTTTTTTAAATAAAAGCTGTTGCCAAGGTCCTCACCAAAGGCTAGCCTTTATTCAAATACACAGTTAACAGCTACCCCTTATTCAATGAGGTTTTCCCCCCTATTTTAACATGAGGGAAAAAAGCCTCACCTTAGACTTGAGTACTGAGGCTGGAGTTGCTGCTGTCTGGCGGGATGGAGCCAGGGTGGTTCAGGGGGGGCTCACATAGCAGGGCATGTGGGTGCATGGTAGGAGACCATGGTGGAGCCCTTGTGCTGCTGGGGTGGGGGAATGCAGGGGAGGCCTCATGGTGGGGTGGGGTGCAAGGGAAACTGTACAGTGGCAGGGGAATTTGTGTCACTCTGGCTTCAGCTCTAGCCCCAACCTGGCCAGGAGCTGAAGACAGAGCTGACACCACCACTGTTGCTACCTGGCTAAGGCTGGAGCCTGAGCCAGAGCTACCACATAGGGGACATGGTGGGAGGCAGGGGTAGGCACTGGGAGGGGACAGACACTGGGGCGGGATAAGTGGGGGAGGATCCAGGATGCCTTCCCTCTTCCCACTGCTTTCACCCCTGCAGCTGCCCAACACTGGGGGCGGTATAAATTTGTGACAACTGCCCAATAATTAGATTTGATACATGGAAAATGATAACAAATGTATAATTTTCCCTGTATAGAATCAAATTACTGGGGGGGCGGATCTTAAATTCAAAGTTATCTTGGAGTCGGGTAAATACAGGTTACTTGTTAGGATGGCGGAGGATCAATACTGAGGTCCCTCAAGCATCTGTTCTGGGCCTGGTTTTGTTCAACGTTTTCATAAATCACCGGAAATAGGGAGAACACAATGATCTCCAAGATTCCTGGTGATGCTAACTTATACTAGGTAGTAAAATCCCAAGCTGTTGGTGATGACCTGCAGAAAGATCCCACAAAGCTGAGTGAATGGGCAAAAATGTGAAGAGGAACTTGAAGGTAGACAAATGCAAGGTCATTCACACTGTGGGGGAGAGGAGAAGAAATAACCTTAACTATATAAGGAGCTTAGACCCAGCTGGGGCTGATCCAGTTCCAGGCCCCAGCTAGAAGTAAGCAGAGCTTAGGCAGAGAAATCCTCAGAGGCTGTAAGAAGAGGGCCCTACCTATTCAAACATTATGGGCATGTCCACACATCGCTGTGCAGAGATGTAGTAACATGCTACCTGGCTGGATGTTTCTGCTACATCGCAATATGGTATGCCACGGTGACATATTAATCACATGGGTCTGCATGTGATCAGCAGCTATGTCACTGCAGGGGCACACTCCCCCATTATAGCCACTGCTACAGTGACATAACAGCAAAATGTAACTGGGCACTGCACTCAGCTCAGTACAGGCGGTTACTGCCCTGTGCTTTAGTACTTCCAAAAGGAAGTACAGCATCATAGTAACATCACCATACAACAACATGTAGATGTGCCTTATATGTCTGAAGCAGACTGGTGAAATGCCTGAGCAAGCAGACTGTATGACTGTGCCTCCTGGCCTGCCTGGAACCCTTTGAACTTTACCTACCCTGAGCCTGTGCCTTCTTTCTGCCTAGTTTCTGCCTCCCTTTGTTCTGACTTTTGCGTCTGCCTGTTTCTGTCCTGGTCTGCATTATTCTTGCCCTGCCTGTTCCAGGTTGTTGCTGGCTTGGACCTCCTGGCTCGAGCAATGGCTTGCCTTAACCACAAACTTGTCTCAAACTGTGGCTTCATACTTCAGATTCTGACTGATGCTTTGGCTCTCACAGCAGTAACTCCTGTCCAGGCATGCCCTCTTGAACCAACCACCCTGGTCATAGCCCTATTGTATGCACAGAAGTCTGAACTCTGAGCTAGCTGTTAACGACTTGGGCAAGAGACCTCAGAGTCTGTAGACTGTAGACAGCTCTCTAAAAACACTGTCTCAATGTGCAGTGGTGACCAAATAAGCCAATAAAATACTGGGCTTCATTAGGAAGAGAATTGTAAACAAAATGAAAACCTCTTCATGCCATTATATAATCCATGATGTGTCATGATGTACCCACATCTTGAATTCTGTATGCATTTCTGGTCTCTGCATAGAAAAAAAGATGTAATGGAATTGAAAAGGTACAGAGAAGGGCAAGATCACTTCAGGCTAGACATAAGGAAAAACTTCTTTACGAGTCAAGTGCCAAGGGTTTGGAACAGGCTCCCCAGAGGTGGTACAGTCATCCACCCTGGCCATCTTCAAAAAGCCTCTTCACGCCCATCTTGCTGGGGTCATCTGATCCCAGCAGTATTTCCTGCCCAAGTGCAGGTGGGCTAGACACAATGATCTTGTAAGATCCCTTCCAGCCCCTAACAGCTATGAAACAAAGATGGTCACAGCAGCTGCCAAAATAGAGATTTGCCACGTCTACATGAGATGCTGACTGAACAGTTGTTACTATATAGTCATTTAGTACTTGCCTACAAAAGTACTAAATAACTGTAGCAACTAGTGTTACTGTGCAGTAGCATCCTGAATGGCTTTTTGGTGATGTTGACAGCGTAGTTACTTGTTACTGTTGTGCAGTAGTATCATGTCATGTTTCATGCAACACAATGCTGCTGTGCAGTAGTAACAAGCTACTGTACAGTCAGCGTTTTGTGTAGACGTGGCCACTGAAAAGGTAAGTACTCTTCAGTCTGGAAAGGAGAAGGCTGGGGTGGGGATATGATGGCGAGCTATAAAATCATACAGGGTGCAAGTGAAAAATAGGGAACTGTTATTTGCTCATTCCAAAACAATAGAACTAAGGGACACCCACTAAAATTAACAGGAGACAAATATAAAAAAAAAACCCAAGAGGAAATAGGATGGCTTGGATAGGAACGGTCCTGTCTTGAGCATGGGGTTGGACTGAAAGACCTACTAAGGTCTGTACTAGCCTTACTTTTCTGTGGTTCTATGATGCATTTTACTGTGTCTGTAGTTAACTTGCAGAACATGTAGAGGCAGATAACATAACTAGGTTCAAAAAGGGTTTAGACAAATTTTATGGATGACAGGTCCATTAATACCTATTAGATAGGATGGCAAGGGATGTGTCCTCTGACATCCCTAATCCAATGATGGTGGTTCTCAGGGAGGGTATGACAGAGGCTGGATTGCTCTAGACATGTCCTGTTCATATACTGTCTCTTCAAAGCATCTACTTTTGCTACTGTTGGAGACTATAGTCTATGCCAGATGCACGATTAGTCTGAACTTGTATGGCACTTATACTCTCATTTCAGCTTCAGAGAATGATTTCACTCAGTTGCCAATTTTAATACCTGACATAATATTTTGGACTTCATCTCTGGCTTCAGTCTCATCTTAAGGTGACCCAGGCTCAGAAGAATGTTAAACAATTAGGGTGGCTAGGATTTGAAGTTGTTCTTGCTCCTACCTTGGGTGTCTTCAAGAGTAGATTAGATAGGTACTTGGCTGGGGTCCTGTGACCCCAGCACTTGTTCCTGCCATTGGCAGAGGGTCAGACTAGATGGCCTGCTCTAGGCCCATTCTGACCCTAGTTACTATGAAACTATGAAACAATATGGTTGCAAAAGGAAGAGTAATGAACATTGGGCCACAAATGACTTGCTGTACTTACAATGAGTAATCCTAGTGATTTAGAGGGAAACTTGCTTCATTTATGAACAGAGGCAATTTTGGAGTATATCAGTAGACACTTAATGGTATCCCTGAGTTATTTTAGCATTTCCACAAGACTTCATGGAATAATACACCTGGCATCACAGTAAGAATATTTGAGGAAGCTGCAAAATATGTTTATTGCAAAGTTAAGCTATCTAATTTTTTTCTTAGCATGGAGAGGTGGCAGTTCTATTGTTCTAGAGCAAAGAGATACTTTCACTTCAACTGAACCCTGAATTGAAAGAAAATGAGAAGGCAGTAAAGGACAAGAGACTTTGTAAACTGACCCAAAGCCCACCCAAGTCAATAAAAAGCTTACCACAAAAACATTATATTTGGCCCAATAAGAGGGTACACACTGTGTTTGTCTGTTTTGAAAGTGGGTATCAAACTCCTGGCACAAACCATCAACTGAACTTTATACAACAGGAGCAGCCTTAGAAATGTAAGGGTGCAGTTCATAGGAAAATTTCTAGTGGAGCCTGACATATTAACAGTTCTTTTGTCCATGCCCATGCCAGCTTCATTCTACAGCTAATCCATGATCATTTGATCAAACCACCCAAGAGGGAAGGCTATGTGAATTTTAATGATGTCTCATTATAAAATTATTTAGCTTAAATATTTCTGAAATGCAGTCACACCCATTTTTACTTCTATTGCTATGGCATGGTGGTTTAGGATCAGTACAGTACATTACTCTGTGATTTAAGACATGTAGAAACAATGTCAGCCTCTAGACCTGTTAGAACTCGGCAGCCTTGACTTTTTTGTGTGTTTATTTACTTGAGCCAGGTCATTTATTTTTTTCTAAGTACATCTGAAATAAGTAAAATAAGCTTTCCAAGGAACATGAAGAGCCTGGCAGGGTATTACTTGGTACCTTTATTAGAGACATCCAGAGCAAGTGATCACTGAAGTGGAGGAAGTCATTAAGTGTCAACTCTCCCACTGACTGCTTTGTTTAAAAATTATACTCAGTAGAGCATTTACTAACATGTGTGTTTCATTGGAATATGTGGTTTTATTGACACACAATATTTTATGGAGAACTCTAAATTCTGAAGAGAACATTTTTCAGGTCTAGGGTTGCCTTACTTCCAGAGTAGAAAAAAGAGTAGATTTGGAAACTTGCCCTTTTGGATCCAGACCCAGGTATTTTGAGACAATTCTGCATCATGAACAGTCACAAGTTGTTTTCTTCTTTCCAATGTGGGATAAACCTGATTTTTCAGACACAGTTGTGACAGATGAAAATTGGGTCTAAGGTGCTTGCTTAATGCTGTGAGGATTAGACCAGGTGTTTCTTGTCATTTGTTCATATATTGTAAGCTGTATATTGCTGCTAAGAGCCTAATTAAAGTCAAAGATTAGTGAGGCCTTGTATGTAGTGAGGCCTAGTAAATTTAGCAAGGCCTTGTAGAAGTAGTAGTAGGCCTTGTGGCACAGTTAAAATTAACCTTATCAGAAGACATGGTGGACTCCTAGTAGACTCCAAGATGAACATGAGTTGTCAGTGTGATGAAGTCATCAGAAAAGCTAACTGCACTTCAGCATGCATCAGTAGGTGCGTGACAAATAGAGCCAAGAAGGTGATACTGCCCCTCTATTGGGCGCTGGTCAGACTGCAGTTGGAATACTGTGTGCAGTTTTGGGTGCTGTACTTCAAGAGGAATGTGGATAACCTGAGAGGGTCCAGAGAAGGGTCACTTATGATTAAGGGCTTGCAGGCCAAGCCCTATGAGGAGAGACTAGGGCACCTGGACCTCTTCAGCCTATGAGAAGGTTGAGAGGCAACCTTGTGGCTGCCTATAAATTCATCAGGGGTGCACAGAAGGGAATTGGTGAGGCTCTACTCACCAAGGTGCCCCTGGGGATCAGAAGACATAATGGCCATAAGCTAGCAGAAAGCACATTTAGACTGGACATTAGGAAGAACTTCTTCACAGTTAGTGGCCCAAATCTGTAATGGGCTCCCAAGGGAGGTGGTGCTCTCCCCTACTCTGGGGGTCTTCAATAAGAGGTTAGATGGGCATCTGGCTGGGGTCATCTGAACCCAGCAGTCTTTCCTGCCTAAGCAGCGGGTCAGACTCAATGATCTATTGAGGTCCCTTCCGACCCTAGCATCTACGAATCTATGAATAAGAATGAAAAGGTTTGTACTGCTATTGGTCAGTCTTAAGAAGAGTTGTAGTGGGAGAATCTGAAAGGCTGTAAGTTATGAGCATAGCTCAGCAGTTATAAATTGGCTAGCACATCTGGAATTCATTAGAAGGGAGATACAGCAGTGTGAGAGAAGGTACTGATTTAAAATGAGCTGCTGACCTGGATTCAGTGGGCCAGTGGATCTCGAAGAGCCCAAGGACTGAATACCAGCGTCCTTCCTGGTACCCCTCGGCAGTGCCGATCAGGGCCGCCTGACTTCACTAAGCTTTATAGAAGAAGAACTTGTTGTACTTCAGGTATCAGAGGGAACTGCCAATAAGTTGCTAATGCCAATTGTTATTGTCTGTCATTGTTGTCTTGTTATTATGCATAGTTGTGTGTTTGTTAAGTCAAAAAATCCCAAACCCTCACACTCTCAATCCCGAACCCTCCCACTAGCGGCTGGGACACACCATAAAAGTTTGTTGCAAAATGTAACTATTATTCTCTGGTTACTTCTCATATTCAGTTTCATTTGGGACATCAAATGATCAGTTCCTCTTTGGGTTTGGTCCTGTAAGGTACAGGGGACCTCCAATTATTGAGTCTTAGATGGTTTGCTAAGATTCTATGAGTGTGTCCTGTGTGTGTGTGTGTGCACACGTGTGTGCACGCACGCATGCGCGCAGGTTATTTTTACACACACACACATCTAAATATATACCAATAAACATGTACACCTGTATCGTCTAGTATTATATATACACATTTACAGTGTGCATGTACTAGTGTGTAGCTTTTGGGCAAGGTTATGGTTTTGTGTATACATAGTTGCTGTGTACCTCCAGCAGCTGAGGGGGGCACAGTGAGCTTCCACAGGTGGCAGCGGCGCTGTCAGTAGTGGGAGCATGGCAGTGGGGCGCTCCTGCAGGTGCTGCTGGTAGTGTCGACAGTGCCTTTTCACAGGGGGTGCACTGGCACACACCGTCCCATCTGCATGCACCCCCTGTGCATTGCCAATGTGTGCATATATACAAATAATTACCTCTGTGAAGATTTTATGCGTCTATAATACTAAATATAACGTCCGCAAGGGAAACGCACTATACGCTTGTGGAATCTTAGCAAAACATTTGAGATCTTGTTTTGTGCAAGCCTCTTTAGTTTTCTCACTAAATTCTTTAGGGCAGCTAAGGGCGCTTTGCAGCTCACAGGATCAAGTCCCTGGTGTAACTGACCATCTGGTAATTATATACATTCATAGAAGATACATGTTTGGTTGGATGACAATTCTATTGAGTACTATTAGTATTTTCCCTTCAATAAATATTTTTGAGATTTCCATTCTGACTTTTAAGGGACATGATTCTTCCATCTATTCAGCACTGGTGAGGCCTCACCTGGAGTATTATGTCTACTTTTGGGGTCTATTTTTTCAAAAAAATGTGGACAGATTGGAAAGAGTCAAGTAGAGAGTGCTAAAAAAAATTAGGGACTGGAAGTTGAGATTTGTATAGAAAGGCTAGAATAACTAGATTTATTTAGCCTGGAGAAGAAAGAACTGAGAGGGGAGTTAATAATAGTCATCATAACACCTGAAAGGCAATTACGGAGAAGAAGGACATGAGCTTTTCTCTATGCCCAAATGGACAGAACTAGGAGCAATGGCTTCAAGCTTCAGCAGGGGAAATTTATGCTGGAATTTCAGGGGAACTTTCTGACTGAGAGTCATAAAGCCTACCTAAAGAACCTGTAGAATCTCCATCCTTGAAAATTTTCAAGAGATGGGTTAGTCTGACACTTGACTGGGGTGGTTTAGTCATGGATACTCCTACCTTGCACAGGGGGTAGACTAGATGACCTACTGAGATCCCTTCAATCCCTACTTTCCTATGATCATAGATCGACTTTGGGTCTGTTATGTGTGGTTCCCTTGGAACACTACACAATTAGAAGGGAAAAAAAATAAAAAGAAGCCTAGGTAATGGCACAACAATAAAGGATAATTTTGCTCATTGCAAGCATATCATAAGAATTCCTATGGGGCTACTTCAGTCTTGCAACACTTGATTTAGGTATTTTGCATCTGGGTTGTATTTCTTTAGGTAGCAGGAAGTTATAGGATTACATACATGCTTACATGGAATCCAAATTCTCCATCACTGTTCACATGAGTAAGGAGTAATGGGTTGGGTCCATGCTGAATACATATTGTTAGCAGATTCACAAGTTTGAATCGTGCTTCGCCATTTTTCTCAAGTAATTGTGTATGTGCAACAGATAATGTGCAAAATTCCTTTTGACTTCAAAGTTGTATGTTCATGTACATAGGCAAAAAATGTTTTGACAGCTCTTTCTGGACAAATTGCTTTTTGTGAATAGAATAAGAGTTAGTAATTTATTAGTGCACAATCAGTACAGAGTATTTTATATAACTCCAGTGACACATTCTTCTTTATGCCTATTATCACTGCATAATATCTGTGCTATTACTTGCAAGCAAGACAGCCATTCAACCCATAAAGGTAATGGTGTTGTTATTGTCCAGAAAAAGCTTTTGAGTTTATTACCCTTATGTATTCTGTCAATGCTGTAATCCCCACAGTATGAATTAATGCCAAATAATCTCTTTACATTTTATAAGTCTCTTCTTTAGATTGAACTGACTAAACTATATACCCTTTTCCTCTGGGGAAAAATGGGGAAACAGAGCAAGGATTGAAGAGTGGATATTGAAGCTCTGTGTATGGAAAAAAAATGTTATTAGCCTTTTTTATTACCAGAGCATTACCCCATTTAAGTGCCTTTTGAAAAACAATTTATTCAGCTAGGCTCATACAAAGCACTTGTTTAGCTAAAATGCCATACCATCTCTGTTGTCACTTATATTAATGTTGTTGGAAGGCACTTTCAGTGACCTTGAGACACTATCTGTCTGCTTGCTTACATATCATATTTATGTTCTGCATAAATATAGTGCTTGTTAATTGACCTTTCAGCATATATTACTATAATATACTGTAGCCCTTATGTCTTTATTTATTTATTATACAATGCATCTAATTTTATAGTCCTAATTCAGTTATTTAAAATTATTATTTTTTCTTTCTTTTATTCTTTCATTGAATGAATTTCATACTTTGACAATTTTGGGTAAAATCAATGAAGACCAAATCTGATCTCTGAAACTGGGACTTGAAGTTGCCTGGACTGCAAATCTAGGCTGGTCTAATTCTACAGAAACCCCATAAGGACTGTAGTATCTCAGAAAAATGATCAGTCCATGAACTACGGGCCATCTGCATTTGTTCTGCTCCTGTTGTTTGGTTCTGGATCTAACTTTTGGAGGGGGAAGGAGTTCATAGCAAGTGTCTGTCCAATAAGTTTCTTCACCAGTGAAACCCCGTTTTTTGTATAAGTCTCATTATGGCATATTATTCTGTTTAGTTTTATGAGCTTTTCATCTTGACTGATTAAAAACAAAAAAGAATTTGAGCTGCTGAATTTACATTGATTTCCCAGTACTCAGGTTTTCAGACTCTGTTTGTTTTAGCCTATTAGGTAATATGGTCCAATGTGAAATCTAGCTTCAGAAATGGTTCTGGAAAGGGAAACGTGTGAGGTTTTTCTGAAATGAATTTTTTTTTCTTTTCAAATGAACTTCTATTTATAACTGTGGGACAGTGGTTTTGATTGCAACAATTTTATCATACTATCATAACTCGTGACATCTGTAAATTCAATTCCTGCACTGCAGGCCGCTTTTAAGTGTTCATTTTTTCTGCAGTGGACAATGTTTTCCCAGCTGTCCAGAGAAGCAACCTATAGAAAACACTTGATATTATGGTTCAGATGGTGGAATTTTTATCAGAGTAATATCTTTCTGTTCAGGCATTTGCATTTTAAAAACAAATTGATGAACATGATGTCAGAATGTTTATTGTTTCAGTCCTGGGAAGATTTTCTTGGCATCTGGTGTTGATCTTACAGGTGTGTCTAATTGTTACAAAGCCACAGCTACTTGAATTTGATTGCCTAAGAGAGTCTGCCATGTCTTATCATTTCAATGCAATACAGATTGCCTCTCATTTCTCACCTTTGAATTGCTCTGAAGCCTACAGCACATTTATAATTGAATTATGACTGCTGCAAAGGAACATAAAATAACACTTCCTTCAAACCTCAAAGGCTAAATTCTTGCCTTTTTGGATTCATGCATAAGAATGAAGAGAGTTCAAAGTTTGTCTCATTATTTAGTCCCTCGAACATATTTCATGGTTTAGAGGTTTTAAAAAAAAGGTTCTGTACTTATTTGCCCACTTTGCTAGATTTTTCCTTTAGTTCTCTTGAATGGGATGTTCAGGTGAAAGCTTTGCCAAACAACCACCTTTGGGGGAGGGTATAGGATTCTATAGGATTTTCTTAGTGATAATCTCTGCAGAGATTCCTGAGCCAGGTACAGACATTACACTTTTACCTGTATAGGTGGTTCTGTAACAGACAATTTGGCACACAAAACTAATCTTTATCTGTAACACAACAGAAGTTTGGCACACATAGACTGGTTTAAAAATGGCAGAACCTAGTCTATGATTTGCACCCCCACCAAGGCTGAATGTGTGTTCTGTTAATTACTGATCTAAACTTATACTGCTTACAGAAAATGGGGTAAATTAAATTGATTCCTTGTTGGGCTTTTTGTATTTCTGTACCTAGCTCTGATTACTTGGAATTTGATCTTACTAATACAATATGCTATTATTTGCATGTTGGACACCACAGGTATTGCACTAGCCCTGCAGGCTTCACAGGTAAATACATGTGTCAAACGTATCTCCTGTACAGGTCAGACTTATTTAAATAATGTTTTCACATGTAACACCCACCTATTATTCAGTGTCTAAAATTAAGAGCACAGGGTGAGAACCAGATTCATCATCTAGGTACCTAAATTACTACATCCAAGCTGCACAGACTAATCCAGAATACCCCTACTCAAGTAACTGCAACCTTAAATGCATTCAACACCTCCATTGTATACTTTCAGGTTCCCAAGGTGCATGACCCTGGGATCTTGCGTGCGCATAAATTTTCCCCTTTTTGAGCACCTTGCCACCAAGCTCCCACCCATGTATCATTCTCAACTCTGCCGAAGTTCATGAGGAGCCCAGTCTGTTTAGCCTGTCTAGTGCACAATGAGAGCATAGAGATCACCACAAAATACAGGAGGCATAGTCACTTTAATTCAAAAGTATTCCCGGAGGAAGAAGACACGGTAAAGTTCACACCAAGTTTTTATATCAATAATTCTAAACCAGGGTGCTGTGGTTGTTGAGATTCTTTCAAGGGTGTTACAGGGTGTCACACAATGTTAGCACTGTTAGGTATGCAAATTTTCACAAGATAAATCCAGGGATTTCAAATAGGAAAAACATTCAGCCCCGTTGTGGTCTTTCTGAGTTCTCTGCAACAGAAGAATTGTTCTTTTTGGGTTTTTTGTTTTTTGGCAGTTAAAAATGAGTGAAAGCTAAGACCTGGCATATTCCAAGGGATTGCTTGTATATTATCCTAGTGGTTAGGACACTCCCCCAGGATGTGGGAGATCTGAGTTCTAGGTCCTTCTTACCACGAGAGGATTCAACCCTACCTCTCCTACTTCCCAGGAGAGTACCCTGACTACCAAGTAATAGAATAGCTGAATGGTGTCACTGTACAGAAAGGGACACAAAATTCACATTACCAGAAAGAGACAAGTGAAAAAAGGAGCCTAAGTTTGTAACTTGATATTTAGGGCACTCAGCTGGGAGTAGAGACTCTTGGGTTCTGGTCTCAGCTCATAGGATTTATCTGTTTTTGAGCCAATGACTGGCTAATGTAATATGCATTAATAGTCCTGGGAACAGGAACCGGAACAGGAGCCAAAACTTACATTTCTTCCCTCTCGGCTGAGTGACCTAGCCACTATGGCAGGGTGCTGATCTTGCTGCTGCTAGCTGAAACAGTTCCTTGATCCACAGTTCCCAAGTGATTAGAGCATTATGAGGTCCAAACAAGCAGCATTGCTGACTTTCTTAATGATAATCTCTGCAGATATTTCAGTCTATGCTCTTGGATCCATGCTGGTCTTCCAAAGCACACCAAAGAAAAGGAGGGACTAAATATACCTATTGTGTAAACCCTTCAAAGTGTGGCCTGCTGAATCTGAAAACATTCTGTATTGGATCTGCTGTCCCTGAAATCAGTGGGCTTGCCCTACGGCAGAATTTGGCCCACCAAGTTTGGTGTTCTTTTGTCAGCGTCCACAAAGAATAAATAGAAAGAGGCATGTATATAGTGTACAGTCTATAGAAGAGCAAATGCTATTTAACAGACTAAAGAAAAAAGAATGAGAACTACAATGTTTACAAGTTTTAATGAAATAAAATAAATACTTTCACATAATGAGCAGAGTTCCCTTCAATGGAAATCTTCAAAACGCTTTGCAAGTTTTAGTCTTTTGATTTCTGTTGACTACAGAGTAAGTCACGTGGCTAATTGACTGCACAATGCTTTGGAAAGATAACCCTTGGAATTTAGATTTTTTTTTTTTTTTTTTAATTTTCAATAGCCTTTCTGATATTTGCCAGCACTATCCTTGTGTTTAACTTCCAAGTTTACTTTCCTTGGTTAAGAAGTTTCCATTACCTTCTCTTGGGTGCCTCTTAGGTATATGTTATGTATGCCTTTTAGATGGTTGTACCTTATAGTGTAATAATTAATCTTCAGACAAACCTGTTCTGCCTATTGTTTCAAATATTGTTGGATCTTCTGTCTGTCTAGTTCATGGCTGATATTCTTCACACAAAATTCTTCTTCCAAAAGCCCATAAAACATATTTTGTTTCACTCATTCTTGTTACAAAAGTAAGATTGACAACTTGTGGATGTGCTCACAGAGGTATAATGAGCTCCTTCTGTGCCTGCACCAGGGATGAGGGCTTGGTGGGTATGCTGACCACTGGAGAGTGGGGAGGCAAGAGGGAGAACAGAAGGGAGAAGGAGTGAAGTCTTACTTGCTGTGGCTCTCCATGGAATGAAGGTGGCTGCTGCTGCTATAGCAGCATTGGCTCAGGTGGATACAGCCCAAAGGCTGGGCTCCTAAGACCCATCCCTGTGCCCCACTTGCTCCCCTTGCCCTCAAATATGTTACAAGGTATAGGACTGTGCATGGTTCAGCAAAGATGCCCTTGGCACTGGGGGAAGCATGATTTTGTTCATCCCTTGACCTCCAGATAGGCTGCTGGGTGTGGCACTTCTCTGCCTGGCTCCTGTGTCTGGGCAAGAGCTTCACAGGGTGGTGTACACTGTGGCAAAGATTCCTGGGGTAGGGGGTGACTCCCTCAATAGTCGGTGGCAGGGGCTGGTGCCCAGTTGCCCCATCCTAGTTATGCTACTGCCTGTTCACAGTGCAGATCTGGAATTTTTCGGGATGGTGAGAAAAAAATAGGAAACCAGGTTGTGATACTTAAACAACAAGAACCTGCAACACATTTGAGCCTGACAAAAAGTAAGAGGAAATCTGAATGTTGTTCTATCAGAAAAATTGATTTCTGAAAGTGTGGGTGGGGTGCTAAAAGAAAAAGGAGGACCTCAACTGACCTTTTAATTTTTCTATATATTTTACAGTGTTTGTGATTTAACTGTACAAACAGACTCCTGATTTTCTTGATCTGGATAAAAGGATCTCATATGGAACCTCCCTGGAAGTTTAGACTTTCGGGTAAAACCTATCTGCTTCTCAAATGTATTCCCATACACAACTGGGTTATTGAAATGCATGATCAAACCATACAAGGCTTCCAAATAGAAAGTGTAAACAGCAGTAGTTAGAGAACTGGATTAGAAATTGCTAAGACCTGGGCACTGCAACTGCCAGCTTTAGAAGTGCTCTGACAGATCCTGGATAAGTGGTAATCTTCTTAAATGTTTATATTTTGCTACAGTAAGCCTCGTTAATAAGCAAACCCTGTAATAAGAGGACATAGCCCATAGCAATCTGGTTTGGCACTGCATGTAGCCAACTAATTTGAAAAGAGATTTGATGTTTTCAACAGGCTGGGGGAGAATGGAACCTGAGCTGTGACACTGAGAATATTTTGATTAGTAGGCACCAAATTAGACACACAGAACAAACCATGTCAGTTAAACTTGCTTAATGGCAGTCCTAGCTTGTTAAATGTTTCTCTGAAGTAAAATAGATAAAGTCAGTGGGAGAAAATAGCTAGCAGTTGCTCTTTAATCAGAACTGGATTAATGTCCCACCCAGAGCAAAAAAACATTTGAAGAGGTACTGTTTCTGACATAAGATACCATAACTCCTACTATATAACCTGTGAAAAAGGTACCCTGGGTATGAATCCAACATTTTTTGGTACCCTTACACATCACAATGCTTTCTTTTTGTTGTCTAAATGGCATAGCTAAATTCCTATCAACGTGACTGACCAGTGAAAACTGGGCATCAGGTGTCCAGTACTCACTTTTAATACTCAAATGGAGTATCTAGGAGGAGAGGTGGGACAGGGAAGAGGGGGAAAAGGGGAGTAACATAAAACTAAGTTCTTGAAGAGAGGTTGAGTTCATTTTAAATAGCATACCTTTCCATCACTCATTCTTCCACTTCCCAGCATTATTTAACGTGCAAAACCAACATTCACTAGACATCCAAGAAATGATATCAGAAGGGCAACAGAAACTTTGGACAGGATGAGGAACAAGGTAGAGGTGGTGGCTGAAGCTCAGGGATTGGAAGAAATGTCTGAAGCTGAGGGAGTGGGAGAAATGTCTTTAAATGCAAAATAGGTCATTTGTTAATCCTAATTTGAACTGCTATTAAGGTGGAGTGCAAAACAAGGGGCTCCACCCAACATATTCTCATTTTTGAGTAAATTTTGAGTTGTAGTGTCATATGTCCAAAATAGATGACAGGTGCCTTCCTGGAGGGATAATTGAGCTCCATGTGATGTGTTTTTCTTTGTCTGAAAGTATTTCCATTTTCTCTTTATACCCTCCACTTCACTGGCTTACATAATCTTTTGATTGAAACTTTACAGTATTTTGGCCTATTTTGTTTCCTCTATGGAGGAATTTGGGGTCCCGAAATAGGCTAGAAACTTGGTTTTCCCATTTGAAGAAGTTGGGCTTGAGCCTGGGACTTGATATCTTGCCAACTGGAATTTGAAAACTGTGTAAATAGTTTGTTAGGTTGTCTTGTCAGTTTCAGCTACGTATCTAAGCTGTTGATAGATATTTCAGTAGCGGGCCAAGTCTGTGCATCTACTGTAATGAAAAAGTTTGTAATGAACTTCAATTAAAAATGATTTAAACATCATATCAATATCTTCTTTATGGATATTGACATGAAAATGGCCATGAAGATTTGCAGAGACATCTCTGAACAAAAACTTCATACCAGCCTTTGACAACTGAGCCCAATCTCATTCAAAAAAAAATAATCTCATGTACCCTTCCTTCAGCACCTCAGTTCCTTCAAGAAAAATGATGTTGTTTAATCTTACATAGAAACACAACACTAATCCTTTCTTCCTGTTTTTTTTTTTTTTTTTACCAGACTACAACTCCCCCTATCAGTCCAAAACAAATCTGGTGGCATCCATACAACCTTGAAGCAGAGGTAATGGGATTAATAGTTGATCCTCCACCACAGTTTATCTTACTGGGACTGGCTTTCATTCAGAATACTTGTTGTTTTCATGATTTAAAGCTGCACAAGTTGTAAAGCTCTTGAACATTATTAATAGTTTCTTTTGTTCACATCATTTGCTTTTAATAAATTACAGGTATCCATTATGTTCACATTGGTTTGCCTGGTTAAAAGAAAACCAGAGTTTCATCTATGGAGAGTTTCAGGAATTTTGAAAAAAAACCCAGAATGGAGAGTGTGAAAAATCCCAAGGACACCAGGATTCTGGTTTCCTGATGAATCAGGCCTGGAAGCATAGGCTTTACAGTCTCCAGAGCCATCTCCTGAAGTCTGAGGTACATAGGCTAGGAACATTTACTGCAGATCTATTCTGTGTGTTGGTCTCCTTGATATCACTTTTCAATTCAGTGAATGTCCATTATAAATTAAAGGGAAAATTGATCCTGGCATTCAAGATCCACCCGGCAGTTAAGATGTCTTTCCCAGTTCAGATATTAGACCTGGTTCAGACCTGTTACCAGGTCGATTCAGAGCTATGGTGTCAATGATGCCACCACAGGTAGCAGAACTTTTATTCGTACTATTAAGCAGTTATAGAAGTAAGCATTAAGTGATAGAAGTACAGTTCAGATTCACTGTCTCGGATAACTTTGTAGGAACAATGCCTTTACCCAGTCTAGTTACTGTCTGCAATGAAATTGTTCAAATGCTCAGAAGTCTATTCAGTGTAGCACTTGTGAATTCACAATTGTGTATTACACAGACTAATCTGAATTATCTATCTCAGCTATGGCCTATCACAGATTGTTCAGAAGAGCATTCTCCCTTTGGAATATGTCTGGCTAATTGTACATCAGAAACAAAAATGCTTCCTTACCCCTACAGGTGGAAGCTGAAACACTAAAGCATGACATTTGATTAAGGTCAGTATCTTAATGAAGAGCTATAATACAATGAGTCTGTTGAGGACATTAGTCAGCCTTTTTCTCTGATGGAAAGGGATGAATAAGGACTGGACTGGCAAGAAGATTGGGTTTAGGAGCCAGAGAAAACAGGAACTAGATATGTAAGGAGACTGGAACTGGAGCCAGGAAGGAAAACAGAGCTAAGATTACTGCATGTGAGAAGCCAGGGGACTACCTGGGGTTAGCTGGACAATGAGATTTCTAGTGAAGCAGGAAGATGAGGAGGAATGGGATAGAGCTGATGAGCAGGAAGCATGCAGAGGACTGGGAAAGGCTAGGCAAAGAGATTGGGGCAAGGAGTGGCCAGGTAGATAATACTGAGAATGGGACTATGAACTGTTTGTTTGGGTAGACCGAATGAAGGAAGCAAATGGAAGGCAGAGTGGGGAAAGGAAGCAAAACAAAACTGGAATTTGGAATGAAGGAACTAGGTCTGGCAGGATAAGGAAACAAGGTCTAATAAGGGAGAAACAAGACAGTAGAGGAAATAGGTCAGAAAAGGTTATGCTTGAGAGGAACAGGCTGAAGAGTAATTGCCCCACTCCAAAGCCTAGGTTTCTTGAGCCTCACCATTCCTCTGCTGTCAGCAAATATCTATGCGACCCACTAGCAAGGTATTTTTTCACCCACTACTGCTGGTTCATCCAACAGGATGACAACTGGCTGCTGCTCTCAGTCACTCCATTGCTCAAGAGATGGAGAACCTGCTTTTGAGCCATATTGGAGTCAGTATGGTGCCTCATGATAGGATTTTTGGTTTCGCTGTCTGTTTAAAAAGAAAAAAACACTGGGAAATTATCAGTTATATTAAAGAATATTACCATGGTTGCAAAATATGGGGCTCCAAAGGTAGGAAATAACAGAACGAAGGTCTGCGTAACCTCAGTTCTACTTCCACACGTGTGTGTATTGTGAATCAGTCTTAAGTCACATGAGGCAGTCCTTAACTACAGGCCCCTACTTCGTTCAGTATACAGAAGAGACGTCCTTCGGGGATGAATTCAAGTTTGTAATTCTGTTGTCTGTAGGACTCCTGCCTCACTTGTTGCAGAAATTTAGAAGGTGTTTGGTGAAAGAGGCAGGGGGCTTCAGGAAATGACCCTTATAATTAATGCAGTTGAATGCTGTCTTGGCAAAGTCAGTTGTATCCCTCCCTCTGCTTCGGAGCTTCTCTGTGATGTTGGGCAAGCTAAGCTTTTCATAAACAATCAATGCTCATATGTTCCTCACTTTCTGGGTGCCAGACTAGAGACCTGAGTTTTGATTTGCAAGAATATTGAGCATTCACAGTTGCAACTTAAGTCAGCACTGAACATATTCACAGCTCCTGCTATTTAATAGCGGTCTACAACGTATGGCCTGTGGGCCAGATCTGATCTAGCATTGGGGACTGGACAGACTTCTGGGCCACAATGGCAATCAGGTTGTAAACTTCAACCCACACCTCTAAAAGGCTTCTGGCCCTGCTGTATAATATGAAGTACTCTAAAATGTCAAGTCCTAGGCATCTCATATTACAATACCTCTTTACTATGCCTCAGTTCCCCCATCTGTAATGAGTAAGTATTCTTTTCACGTGTATGTTGAAAAGAAATTCATTCTTGTTTGTGAAGTGCTTAGATGCCAAAGTGAAGAGTGCTGTAGAAAATCTCATGAGGAAATTAATTATTTGGCCTTCAAAGCAGATGTTGCATACTGTGCCATAAATAGAACAGGTCACATGCTGAATAACAAGGATGAAATTAAATAGTGAATAGCTTCTCCTTCAGTGACCACTGTCTCCTGTGCACTGAATGAGGAAGAGGTGCTCTGGAAAACAGTATAATGGAATTAGAAACTGTACCATTTTATGCCTGTAGAAGGGGGCCAAATTAAGATTGTACAGATTACCTCCATACTGGCATGTCCTAACTTTTGCCATTTCTGTACCAATTACTCAAATCCACAGCCCACTTGTCTCTCTCTACTTCCTTTCTGTCCACTCTTATATTTCTGTTTGTCTCTCTCCCCAAGTATCTGCCATATGGTACCACCAGACAAAAGTTGAGCTCGTCAGTTCCCAAATCATCTTCTTGTTCCCTACTCACCTGCTGTTGACAACAGAATCAGATTCCCTATCACCCAGCTTCCTAATCTTAGTACTGTTTTCAGCTCCTGTTACACTTCCAGAATATCATCAAATCTTACATTGCTTTCTGAAAAAGACTAAAAATTCTCATCTGTCTCTTCTGTCCCTATGTATTGAATGCATGTCTGTGCCTTCAGTTCTCTTTCACTTCAAATACCACAGCCTCCTCTTCTGTGGATAGTTCTTTCCTGTTCACTTACACTTCATCAAGAACACAGTGGTTAAAATCACCTTGCTTGCCTGCAGCTTGAAACATTCAGAGGTGGATTAAGATATATTGGGGCCCTGGGCTTGGGCACCTCCCATGGCCTGCCCCCCCCTCCCCTCCCATGCCCTATTCCAAAGCTATGGGCAGCACAGCAGGAGGCAGCAGCCAGAGCAGGATGAGCTGCCCCTCAGGCCCAGGGCAGGAGCCACAGCTGCCCCCACCTGCAGGAAAGATCACTCAGCCAAATCCGGTCAGTCATAAAGCTTCCTCACATGCATGGACAAGCTCTACCTGACTCAAGAAATCTACAGGCTAACAAGAGGTAAAGCATTGCTGGACCTGGTACTGGCCAAAAGGGATGATCTAGTCAGTGACCTAAGAATTGATGGAAAGCTGGGTGATAGTGACCATGAGCTGATCACCTTTACTATCCATTGCAAAGCTGGAAAATCAGTCAGCAATGCAGAAGTCCTTGACTTTAGGAAATCTGACTTTGACAAGCTCAGGAGTCTCATTGTCGAGGCCCTAAGGGACCATGTCTTGACAGGAAGAGGAGTGGTTGTTTCTTAAGGGAGCAATCCTGACAGCACAAGGGATGTCCATCCCATCTGAGAAGAAGGGTAGCCAGAGGGCACAGCAACCCCTTTGGCTCAGCAGGGAATTTGAGGACCTCCTATGCCAAAAAAGAGAGACTTATAAAAGATGGAAGGCTGGAATCACCAGCAAGGAGGAGTACTCACCACTGGTCCAGACCTTCAAGGAGTAGATCAGGAAAGCCAAACTCCATCTGGCTTCACATATCAAGGATAACAAAAAGTCCTTTTTTCAGATAGGTAGGAAGTTGGAAAAAAAGCAAGGGTAACATTGGAACCTGCTGAACCAAGTGGGAAAACTGACATCCAGGAAAAAGCCAACCAGCATAATGAGTACTTTGCATCAGTCTTTCATTAGCCCAAAGGGACTGCCCTGCCTAGCATGATGCGGAACGGCCAGGGTGAGGGCATATTTATACCCAGCATTGGTGTAGACCTTGTAAAGGAACACCTTGAAAAGCTGGACACCTTCAAGTCAGCTGGTCCTGACAGATTACACTCTAGAGTACTCAAGGAGCTGGCAGGTGTTATAACCCAACCATTGGCAAATATATTCAAAAACTCATGGTGCTCAGGTGAAGTACCTGAAGACTGGAAGGAGGTCAATGTGGTACCCATCTTCAAGAAAGGGCGGAAAGTAGATCCTAGGAATTACAGGCCAATCAGCTTGACCTCAATCCTCAGTAAGATTCTGGAGAAAATTATCAAAGAGACCCTACTGGATAAACTGGCTTAGGGCAACATCCTGAGGGACAGCCAGCATGGGTTTGTCGCAGGTAGGTCTTGCCTGACCAATCTCATCTTCTTCTATGACCAGGTGACATGCCACCTGGGCAAGGGAGAAAGAGATTGACATCATATATCTGGACTTCAAAAAAGCCTTTAATCTGGTGTCCCATGATCTCCTCATGGAAAAAATGGCCAACTGTGTCTTGGCTACACCACAGTCCAATGGCTGAGAAACTGGCTTTAAGATCAGACCCAGAGAGTAGTAGTCGGTGGTAGCGAATCATTATGGCACTCCATGACCAGTGGTGTCCCCCAAGGCTCTGTCCTTGGGCCAGTTCTCTTTAACATCTTTATCAATGATGTGGACATTGGTGCCAGAAGCGCACTGGCCACGTTCACTAATGACACTAAATTTTGGGGAATAGTGTCCACACCTGAGGACAAGCTAGTGATCCAGGCTGACTTGGATAAGCTTAGTAAGTGGGCAGATACAAACCTGATGACATTCAATACCGATAAATGCAAGGTACTCCACCTCAGGAACAAAAACCCACAGCATACTCGGCATACGTAGCTCGGCAGTGCTATGCTTACTAGCACCATAGCTGAAAGAGATTTGGGGGTCATGACTGACCACAAGCTGAACATGAGCCACCAATGTGATGTCGCAGCTGGTAAAGCAAACAAAACTCTGGCTTGTATCCATAGATGCTTCTCAAGTAGATCTCAGGATGTCATCCTTCTGCTATACTCAGGCTTGGTGAGGCCACAGCTGGAGTACTGTATCCAATTTTGGGACCTGAAGTTCAAGAAGGATGTGGAGAAGCTTCGGAGAGTCCAGAGGAGAGCCACATGCATGATCAGAGGGCAAGAGAATAGGCTTTATGAAGAGAGGCTGAGAGCCATAGGACTCTTCAGCCTGAAAAAGTATAGGCTTGGGGGACCTGGTGGCTGCCTATAAGTACATAAGGGGTGTGCATCAGGATTTGGGGGAACGTCTGTTCACCAGAGTGCCTCAAGGGATAACAAGGACCAATGGTCATCAATTCCTCCCAGACCATTTTAGGATGGAAATAAGGAAAACATTCTTTACTGTTCGAGCCCCCAAGACCTGGAATAGACTCCCTCCAGAAATGGTGCAGGCACATACTCTGGACTCATTCAAGAAATGTTTAGATGTTTATCTTGCTGGGATCCTTTGACCCCAGCTGACTTCCTGCACCTGGGGCAGGGGCTCGACTTGATGATCTTCAAGGTCCCTTTCAGCCCTAATGTCTCTGAGTCTATGAGGTCCTCACTAGAGCTAGAGCCCAGAGCTGGTTGCACAGGACCCCACACAAAATCACCCCACATCCAGGAGCCAGCACCGGGGGTATAGAGCCACTGCTGGCTGGGCACTTGCAGCATGGACCGAGCTCCAGGGGTGGCCCCTCGCCCTGCCGTGGCTCATTCCAGCTGCAGCAGCAGCTAGCAGCCAGCAAATGAGCAGGATTGTGGTGGGGCCAGGCTGAGATCTGGCTTCACTGGGGTCACCCTGCTGCCAGTGGATCCCAACCACGCATCATGCCTGGCTCCACTCCCTAGCTGCTAGCAGCTCCAGCCACCCCCAGGGCTCCGGTGCAGTTGCGCTCTATGTCCCACCTGGTATCCAGCAGCCAAACCCTGCTGTGTCATACAGATCTGGTCTAGCTCAGCTGCTGGTTTCATCCACACTGAGCTGCACCCTCTCCCCCATGCCTGCCCTACAGGAATCCAGTCTGTTTGTCAGGGCCCCCTGGGCCAGGCCCAGCTAGCCCATGTGTTAATTTGCCTATGGAAATATTTATTCCTCTTTGAATTCCTCCATTGTTTGAATCGGGTTCCTCACTGTCTCTGCCTGTTTCTCTGTTCTCACTTCTTATTACTCTTCTCTCCTTTATTTTTTCCTTTCTTCCAAATTAAGAGCCACCTTTTAGTCCCTCTTATTATCATGTCTTCCATATAACCTCCAATGCCTAGAAACCTTCCACTTCCCCAAAACTTCCTTTTCCTTAAAGCCTACAGTTGGTAATGTCATGTCACTTTCCACGCATGACTCACAAATTTAGTTCTATCCTTTATTTGCTATTTTGTTGCTCAAACAGCCTAAGTGCATTCACACATGGGGAGTGACCTATCTTCCTATGGTTCTGATTGTAGCAAGGGATGACAAAATTGCAACAGTGTTACACTTAGCCTATTTTGGGAGGTAGCATTTTTAATAACTCTCTGGCCAGCTGAAAGTGTGAAAATAATGGATCATTTAGAGAATAGTAGGCATTTCATTGAGAACCATATCAAAGTGCTGCTTGAGTATAGCGCAACCAGGACTTTACCCTGTGTCTTCACTGATGAAAAGGAGGATTGCTAGAAATACAGGCATGCTCTAAGAATGGGAGGAAATGTAGGGAGCAAAATGAAAACAAGAAATAATCTAAAAGTCAAGACTTTTACATGCAACCAAGATGATTGATATATAACTATTATATTTTTAAATCATTTTTTCATCCTTTACTTATCCACCTGTTTATGCAACTCTGTCTTCCATTCTTAATGGCTAGCTCCAGGGCATAATCTCTTCCAGTATGCTATTTCAGCTCTCTCTATTAACTCCAGACCACCAGCAGTGATGGAGTACACCAGTAAGGCCCATAGCTGATGCTAGTAGTAGTCAAGTAAATTATGGTTGTGTCGTGTTCAAAGCGGATAGTCCCACGCATGCATATGTACAATTAGTGATTAGCTGCTTTTTAACAATCTTTATTTTCCTGGAGAGAACAGGCAAAATGCAAATATGTTCTTAAATAGGCTGCTATAGATTTGTCCATGTACATATACCTTTAATCACTTCATGGATTATCTTGGTCACTATCATGGAGCCTGAAATCATTACTTAATTAAAACATCTTTTCTTTTCATCAAAACCACATGGATTCTGCTTATATGTGGGTTTGTTTCCCCTTCCCTGGATATCTATATAATAACAGCCGCATAAAAGAATTTCTGTCATTTTGTATTGATGACTAAAGGGTTAGCAACATGTAAGAGGGAAAAAAAGGAATTGTCTGGGTAGACTTAAACTAGCCAGTTGACATTACAACTACTTGGGTGGTATGAGGTTTCTAAGATGTATATGGTCGTTCACTGCTTTTTCTTGCCAAAACATCTGGAATCCAAAATCCAGTCATTAGACAGCCACACATGTTAGAAAAACAGCCGGACAGAGAAAACAGAACCAAAAAAAAAGACGGGATAAGGCATCATTATTACTACTAGGAAATTAGACATTTAAGGTTGTACTTCAAAGCAACTATTTTTATTATAGCATTCTCAAGCAGTTTGATTTATTGTGCAGCAGAGCAAGGCAGTAGTAGATTCTTGTGCCTTACAAGGGAAAATAAATTCACAGTACAAAGCTCGTACTATGAGCAGACTGCAGATAAGACTAGAATGTTTTACTTCACTGCTTTCCTTACACACACAGTGATGGGAGATGCCCTTTCTCAGACCGACCAAGTTATCACTTCTGTGTCCTGATATTATAGCATCCTGATATTTAAAAAAAAATCAGATTTTTCATACCCAAAGGAAGAAATTTTCTGAAGAGATAATGGTAACAAAAATAGTCCATTAGAAACAGTGCCCCTGATCTGGACCAAGTCAGAAATAGCATCTACAGAAACTACCAAACACAGAAATTGCAGTGTAGCCCTAATGTCCTTTCATCAACAATGGGCAAAAGAGATGACAGTATTAGATACTTATGCTCCTGTAGTTCCCAAAAACTCATCACTTTACAATCATAACACTTTCAGTTCTAATCTTGAAAATGTTTTGAAAAGTGTTCATAAACATGTTTCTGAATCCTGTTGTATGACTAAAACATTTTTATAAGATTAAAACATGGAGAAAACTGGCATGCAGTTTGTTTGAACAAGTGTGCTTTCTTTTGCTAAGGTAACTGAAAGTAAGCTTAGGAGTCTTAGCAACTGTGGTTGTGGAATTTTGAATGCTGTTTATTGAGAACATGAATAAATTGCTTGCTAAGCCCAGGAACTTTGTGAGATTGAGAAGTTGAGATCTAAGAAGTAAATTTGGTATTTTGAAGGAAAGAGAAAAAGAGTGTCTTTTGTAGATTAGATTAAGAGTATCAAGATTCCTGAATTCAATTTCTAATTCTTTCACAGATTCGCTCTGTAACCTTTTAACTTCTGTTAAACCTTCGAAGTGCAATCTCAAAAATGCAAAAGTTAAAATCTTTAAGTTCATTGTGAACTAATATGTTTAATGGCATGGACACACATAATAACACTTAGTCTAATTTTAAATGCAGTTTAAACCAGAAGCAGATAGACTTACAAGCCTATTAAACTAGTTTAAACTGCCTGGAATGGCTTAGAAGTGTACCTGGAAAATCAAGAACTATTTTGAACCAGTTCACTGTGACACCAGGCATTTTGTGACAGGGCTCTAGTAGGTCCTCCATGCATCCCACACCATGGGTGAGTGGTGCCTCCCGAGTTGAGGGTGGGAGGCACCAGATTGCCAACGGTGGAGGGGTCCCCCAGCAGCCAATCGCCAAGACAGCAGCAAAACTAAGTGCCAGGAATGCACTTCTAGTTTTGCAGCTGGCGCTTCCAGGGAGTGCACAGCTGATATCAGGGGGTTCACATGCACCTGCATGCACCCCCTATGCAACACCAGTGTCCCACATGTCATTGTTCCTCCTACCTACTGCAACTGGCCACTCTGGTATTCAGCTAGAACTCTATTGCCTCCTTTTTTCCCTCTTTTTTTGACCCTTTTTATTGATAAGCTCCTCTGTTCTGCTTCTTCAACAATAGCTATCTTTTTTACAACCAGCTGTGTCCTTACTCCTCATTTGACTGTGGCCTGTCATCATGCCTTCCTCCCCACCAGCCCCTGGGACCCCCAAAACTTGGGTCCAGTCACTAAACCCTCCTCCCCTATCCTCCCCACCCCCAGGTCAGGGGAGCACAATGCAGACATTGGTTAATTGCAGGTTATTGAAGTTTATTGAACTCATGTTTAGGAGAGTCAAGGGAAAGCAGAAAAGTGAAAACACCCCCAGCCACAAATTGCCAACCCTTGGGACTCCCAAAGCATGGATACAAGCAGCCCTCCAGCTCACCCACTGTGCGGCATGCAGGGCTGGGTGTGCTCACTTTCACCTCCTGGTGTCAGAGCCACAGTCCTTCACACAATTGTGAACTGGTTCCTATCAGTGACAATTAGGAATGGTTCAGTCATTGTATGTCCATACCCTAAGTGATCAGCAAAAGGTTAACATTCTGTGCTTTATTGCTCTCATTTATTTAAAAACAAAAAAGTAAAAGTAAAATACTACTTGGCCTGGTGGAATTACACTTTAATTAACATCTGAAAAAAATTTGAGATCTTCAGATAAAAGGTGTTAAGTATGTAAGTGTGAAGTATTAGTATACTATGAAAATGTAAGAAAATAAAGAAAATTGTAGACACTGAGTCTCAACTGGAACACACAGGCAGTAAATAAAGGAAAACAAAAACCCCTATTGAAAGAAAATTCCCTACTGCACACATTTCTCTCCCTGGAAAGACAATATGACAGATGTTGGTCACATTGCTTATTGCATTACTATAAAGGGCTTAGAGACTAGATTGATAAGCACAATGAAGACTGTTATAGGACAAAACAAATCAGAGCAGTCTGCACTTAAACATAGCTGAAAATTCCCAGGATCAGTTTTTGAGGGATAGGAACTCTTTTCTACTTCCATGCTCTTGGAGCTATCAAAAGGTCACCATCACCTCCTATGGCAGATTTGGGGGAGGAGATTTTCATGGTTTTTGAGGCATAGAAGTTGGGTGGTATGTTTATAGACTCTGACCTCAGTTTCAGAATTCAAAGGCATTCCTCTCAGGCTGTGCATCAGAGAGATATTTCCTTTGAGTCAGAAGTTTTATCCTATAGCAACAGGACCTGCAAAGAATTGTTTTATTATTAGAAGGACAAGGAGCAAAAGTAGGTGATTTATTTAAGTAGCAAGCAGTTAGTTGCAGATAAGAGAGAGCCTTTCTTATCCTCCATATTTTCAGCTAATGAATGAGCATGGGAAATTGGAGCAAGATCAAAGTTGCTTTATGACAAAATTGCTGACATTCTTGAAATAGCTCAGAGTTCCTCCATTTGCACTAAGTATGAATCAAGTTCACTGACATATAAAGAGAACCCACAATGAAACCTTCAGTTCTATTGTTACCTTGACTCTCAGCTTCTTGCCCTGTTTGACCTTCACTTAAGCAGTAAAAATGATCACTTCTTCATCCATTGTTCACTTCCCTATAAAGATGTCGGAGGTTAAGATGCATAATCACAAAAAGGCAAACATACAAACTGGACTTTAGAATGCAAGTTACAATATTAAGTTTGCTGTGGATTGATATGTTTCAAAGAGATTAAAAAATACCTTGAAGACTTCCAAATTCCACAAGTCCTTTAGATTTCTAACATATGTTGACCATAAAGGAGACCGTTGTAAGGTTTTTCAGTGCTGATATTGAATGCTGTTACTATTATTTTATATTACAGTGCTCTGTAAGGGTGCACCTGTGTTTGCGCAAGACGGGTACACAGAAGAAGGAGACAAGAAGGAGCACCCAGCAGGAAAGCGATGAGGACTCATAGCTTTAAGGTAAGGGCACAGGGTGCTGCTGCTAGGGACCCTGCCCTGATGGCACCACCCACCCACGATTCCTCAGAGGTCTCCACTCAGACGGAGCCCTGCCCTCCTGTCTGCAGGGCCAGCTTGGCAGGGACCCTGCCATCAGGGGAGAGGGAGATCCCCCTCACTTGTCCCTCATGTGTCCACCTTTGGGCTTTGGAGGAACAGGTGAGGGAACACCAGGAGGCAGTGAGCAGGCTGAGGGGGACCAAGGAAGATGAGGCTGTGATTGACAGGTATTTCCATTCCTTACAGCTCCAGATGCCACGAGTGAAACCCCAAGAGAGGAATCTGCAGCAGAGGAGTGGAAGACTGTTACCTCTGGACCCAGGCAGCAGGAGCCAGCATCAGCTTCCTCATTGCATCTGGGGAACAGGTACGGGGCCCTGGCAGCCTTGGTGGAAGAGACGGCAGAGGAACATTCTCCAGCTGAGGAAGATATAGAGGAGGTGGTCCCTGCAACCCCCGCTGGGCAGGCTAGGGGGCCATTGCCCAGGCAGAAGAAGAAATGATGAGTTATTGTGGTGGGCAACTCAATCCTGAGAGACATGGAGGGGCCAATCTGCTGACCAGATCCCATGGTGAGAGAGGTCTCCTGCATGCCGGGAGCAAAGATCAGTGACATCACTGAAAAGATTTCTGATCTCATCAAGCCCTCTAACTACTACCCCATGGTCCTTGTCCATATAGGCACTAATGTTGTGGCTGGGAGTAGTCCTGACTGCATCATGAAGGATTTGCATGAGCTGGGGGTTGGGCCCAGGAAGTCAGGGGCACAGATAGTATTCTCCTCCATCCTTCCAGTTGACAGCAGCCAGAGGTGCCAGGATGCCTGCATCAGGGTAGTCAACCAGCTGCTCCAGAGATGGTGTCTTCACGAGGGCTTTGGATTCTACAAACACGAAGAATTCTTCACTTCCAGGAAGGAGGCTTCCTGGGATGGGACGATCTTCATCTCTCTCCTAGAGGTAAGCATCTGTTCTCCCTCAGGTTGGCTGATCTCCTCTGAAGAGTTTTAAACTACATTCAATGGGGGACAGGGAACCGGTGGTCGATGAGAACCCTGGGTTGGAAAGCCACAAACAAGGCACCAGACCTAACCAGGCATGCACTAAGGGGAACACAAACCATCAAGGCAAAGGGGCACCAAAAGCACCCATCGGGGAGCTAAACTGTCTTTACGCAAATGCCAGGAGTATGGAGAATAAGCAGGAGGAGCTCACACTCTTACTTGCTAGCACACAGTTGCTAGCAACTGGTCAGCTTAACTGAAACATGGTGTGATTCTGCACATGACTGAGTGGTAGGCATTGAAGGGTACAGGTTATGTAGGCGCAACAGACTGGGAAAAAAAGGTGGGGGTGTAGGTCTCTATGTTAAGGAGCAGTACACATCTTCCAGCATCAAGGCGGGGGTAGAGGAGGGGAATACCAAGGCATTGTGGGTCAGGATCCAGGGGGGGCAGAGGAATAGGACTTGGTAGTGGGGGTCTACTATAGACCTCCTTACCAGGATGATGAGATAGACAAGATATTCTCCAGGCAGCTCTCAGATCCCATACAGTCAAGGGAGGCAGTGGTCATGGGAGATCTTAATTACCCAGATATCTGCTGGGAGGAACAAACAGCCAAAACAAGCTGCTTATGGAGGTTCTTACATTGTGTGCAGGATGTCCACCTAACCCAGGTGGTGTTCAGTCCCACCAGGGGTCTTAGCAACGGGATGATCTTGTGGGGAACCTGTGAGTACACTATAACCTGGGAGAGAGTGACCATTACTTGGTAGAGTTCACTATCCAGTGAAGGGTGGGAAAATATCCAGTGAGGTTAAAGTGTTAGACTTCAGAAGGGCCAACTTTAGTGAACTTAGAAGGCTAGTTAGTGTTGTGGCAGAACTCCAAAGCATTGAGCAAATGGGGGTCCAAGAGGATTGGAGGTTTCTCAAGGGAGTGATTCTTGGGGCACAAAAGGAGCCTATCCCCTGGAGTTCCCTGTTCAGCCAAGAGAGGATAAAAAAGCCCTCTTGGTTGAACAGGGAACTCCAGGAAAGACTGAGGCCAAAGAAAGAGATTTATAGGCAGTGGAAGCAGGCAGCAGCCACCAAGGAGGCATACACCTCCCTGGCACACCATTGCAGGGAATCAGTTAGGCAGGTCAAGGCAGGACTGCAGCTTACGCTGGCTACAACAATTAAGGACAATAAAATGTCCTTCTACAGATGCATAGCGAGCAAAAGGAAAGTGTAGAGTAACATAGGGCCCCTGCAGAACAAATCAGGACAGTTGGTGGTTGATCCAAGGAAAAAGGCAGAGCTCTTCAATGAGTTCTTTGCTTCAGTATTCCTAAGTACTGACCAAGACAATTCCCCCACTTTGAGCATAAACAGGTGTCCAAAAGGCACCAGACCACCAAAGATTAGTACTTAGTTAAGGAGCACTTGGAAGGGCTAAATGGGTACAAGTCAACCGGCCTGAATGACCTCCATCCTTCATGACTGAAAGAATTGACCAGTGTCATAGCTGAGCTGCTGGCATGGCTGTTTGAGCACTTGTGGTGCTCCGAACAGATCCCTGAGGACTGGAAAAGGGCCAATGTGGTGCCCATTTTTAAGGGGAGAAGGGATGAGCTGGGTAATTTTAGGCTACTCAGTCTTACCTCTATCCCTGGGAAAAATACTGTAAAAAATCATCAAAGAGCACATTTGTGAAGGCCCAGCAGGGGAAATGATGCTGAAAAGAAACCAGCATGGATTCATCAAAGGTAGATCCTGCCTGACAAACCTTATAGCCTTTTATGACCAGGTCACACACTGCCTTGACACAGGAGCTGAGGCTGATGTCATCTATCTGGATTTTAGGAAGGCCTTTGACACAGTTTTGCATTATATTCTCATAGGGAAGCTAGCAAGCTGTGGAGTGGATGCCTACACAGGCAAGTGGGTGGCCAACTGGCTTAGGAATGTACCCAGAGGGTGGTGGTGGACGGGTAGTTCTTGGCCTGGAAGGAGGTGGGCAGTGGGGTCCCTCAGGGTTTGGTCCTTGGACTGGTGTTATTTAATATGTTCATCAGTGATTTGGATGAGGGTGTGGGGAGTACCCTCTCCAAGTTCACAGATGATACCAAGTTATGGGGCAAAGTTAGCACACTGGGGGGCAGGGAGCAGATACAGGCCAACCTGGACAGGTTGGATCAATGGACAGAATGAAATAGGATGCAGTTCAACAAAGATAAATGTAAGGTACTCCTCCTAGGAAGGAGGAATTCCCAGCACACCTATAGGTTGGAAGATAACCTCCTCAGCAGCTCAGCAGCTGAGAGAGATCTTGGAGTCATAGTTGACTCCAAGATGAACATAAGCCAGTAGTGTAATGAGGTCATCAACAAGGTCAATCGCACCTTGTCGTGTATTAGCAGATGCATAACCAACAGATCAAGGGAGGTGATGCACCCCCTCTATACAGCATTGGTTAGGCTGCAGTTGGAGTGCTGTGTCCAGTTTTGGGCACCACACTTCAAGAGGGACATGGAGAATCTGGAGAGGGTTCAAAGGAGATCTGCTTACATAATTAGTGGTCTCTGTGAAAGACCCTGCAAGGGGAGGTTGAGAGATCTGGATCTCTTCAGCCTTCACAAGAGACATCTGAGGGGAGACCTTTTGGACACCTATAAGTTTATCAAGGTGTCAGGTGTAGAAGTGTGAGATACTCATGATACAGAAATCAGACACACTACTAACAGACAGCTTGAGAAGGATTGCTAACTAACAGACAGCTTAAAGCAAAGCTCAGCTACTAACGAACTCATGACTACAAAAATAAGGAAGCAGACTGGCTCACAGATTAGAGAGAGAGGGTCACAGTGCTTAAGCAACACAGGAAGAAGCAGGCTGCGTGCTTCCTCATTGCGGCAGACGAGGAATACCGCAGAGCTGAGCAAGGGGAATTTTCAGCACAATGTAATTGGACAGAGATGTCCAGTGCTTAGCTAATAACTATAGGCTAGGAGCTTGTCACTAAGTAAACTTAATATGCACCGCCATAAGTTAAAATTTGCCGCGGTATGACATAGCGCGCTTACGCGAATCCAAGTATATGTATCCCATGGCGGAACAGGAAGGCAGAGAGACCCTCCGAGTGACAATCCAGTCACTTCCTCGTCTCATAAAAAAGGCCTTCGTGCGTTTGCGGTAGCTTGCCATAACGTGGTTTCTTTAACTCCGTGTTCCTACAGCTGTTCATCGTAACCTGCATTCGTAGTTCCTCATAATAAAACTTCACCCTACTAAAATCAACTGCAGAGTAAATACCGTTCTTCGCAACCAATACACGTAGTTAACCCAGCCAGCTCGTCCCACCTTGCACTCAGTAACAGAAAAGTGCAACACAAGGGAGGACAACAGGGAATTGGTGATGTGCTATTTACCAGAACACCCCAGGGAGTAACTAGGAATAATGGGTGTAAATTAGCAAAGAGTAGATTTAGGTTGGACATTAGGAAAAAATGTTTTACAGTAAGGGTGGCCAGAATCTGGGATGGACTTCCAAGAGAGATACTACTATCACCTAACTTGATAGTCACCTGGCTGGGGTCATCTGACCCTGGTCGTCTTTCCTGTCGGGGCAGGTGGTTGAACACGATGATCCGTTGTGGTCCCTTCCAGCTCTACAATCTATGAATCTATGACAACAGGTTTCATAAGAACATGCTTTGAACAGACACAAGTTCCACCCAAGGAGCTAACACTACAGTCCTAAAGTCTGATCTGCTAGCTGGGGCTTCATCCAGGTACAGGGGTGTGACTGCCCACTCTAGCCCCAAGTTATGCTAAGACCAAATGGAGTTTGGGACAATGGCATGCTGGGAGCAGCACCATCAGTCCGAAGCGAGAGGGTCACATACACTGGTTGTTTACAGAAAGGCAGAGGGGATGACTCAAGGTGTGAGATACAAGATGATTAAATAATCTTCTCGAAGATAGGAGTGACGCCGCCCCCTGTCGCCAGACCGAGAAAAATCAGTCAGTGATGATATCGACAGAAAACGCCTTGTTAACGAACTGGGCATAAAAGTCCTTTGGTTTAGTTAGCAATTTGTAGTGTGGAGACAGTCCTAGCTGG
>JAGPOW010002514.1:24305372-24321849 GCA_030014935.1 Caiman crocodilus | reverse complement strand
TGCAGATGGGCATAATTCACAAAACAACCTTCCAGTCTCGCCGTGTATTCTGTCTCGGGAGGATGGCTTGAGGCCATTTATTAGGTCTTTAGAAAAAAAGGCTCGGTTATTCACAACAGTGTGACAGCTTAAAATGTTAAAGGATGTGGTATAAATTATATTTATATACCTGCCACGGGCTAGAAAAGAAATTGGAAATGAATAATTTCTTTAATTTAGGATTAGAGTGACTGATTAAGATAAAATCTAAGAATTGATCCAAGCCTGTTTTTAATGGCCAAAGTAAACCTTTCAAAATGTTCATCAAGTGTTGAATAGTTTTGCAGTTTTCCCCTCCCTACCACATCCCATTTTTGTTTACATTTTCTTGCACATCTGCATGTGTGCCTTTCTTTTGATTACATCTGAATCTGCTAAAAAGTACAAGAGTATTGTTATGGTCAAAAACAGCTTTTGTGCAATTTCAGTCATTTATAAATGGTATATGCTCCCCATTGTCAGATCACCTTGTATCACTAAGGAGTTTTTCTTCACAGGTGCTCTGCGGTATGGAAGCCTCTGTTAGTTCCCAATCTTCCACAGGAATTTAAGGTTGCACCTTGCCCCCGGCAATTCTGAATAGCAGTGCTGTAGAGACACCCCACCTACCTACTCCCATGTGTGCACCAAACACGGAAAATGAGGTGGAGGAGCTATTCTGAAAACAACCACCCCCACTATGCCCCCCCCACACACACACTTGAGAACTCTCTAGTGAACTTGCAAACAGTGGCAGGGGATGCTTCTGGAGCTACTTTCCTATGCTTTTTCCAGTTTTGGCATGTACAAGCAAGACTTGGGGAGCAGTTTGCACACCAAAGCAATGCTGCTTAGGAAGTGTTCCTAAGTGATTCGTCCCAGGAAATCTGTGCTGGACTAGGGAACTGAGTCCAGTTCAGTGTCCTAGGCATTGGTTCATCCTTCTTTCTGCCATTCTACTGCAGCCCACAAAGGCATAACAAGCAGTTTCTGCACCCCAGCTACAGTGGTGACTGGGCCACCAGCAGTAGTAGTGGCTGTGGTAACCATTCTTGCACACTCTTTCCCCACCCTCCCAAATCAGTGCCTGGGGCTGTTTCTCTACTTGTCCATGCCAACGTACCTCACTAGTAATATGGTAAAGAAAACAATGCAATGATTATGTTCCTCCAAAAAAAAAAAAAAAAAACCTGAAAAAGGAGAAGGAGAAAAGCAATGACTGCACTAGTTTTCTCCTGACAGCACTAGGCTAGGGGAACTAAATTTCTCTGTTTGAAATAACATTTTGATAGTTGTGTGTATTCAGCTGTGAATCACCTGTCTCTATAGGAATGTCTGCAGAATGCAGGATTTTTGTCTGGCTCATTGGAAGATAACAAAATATGTCCTTTGTTCTCCCAAGAAACAATTTTTTGCCCTTTTATCTTTTTTATCTTTTATCTCCAGTAGCAGTCATTAAGTAGATCAGGCCAATATTTTAAGTGTTATGGTTTAAATCCAAAGAATAATTCTGTTAAAACAGGAAAGGAGAATCTAAAAACACATAGCAAGCCAACCTGCCAGAAGGACATACCTTACACTGGACATTAGCGTGCCATGTAATAGTATTAGTATCACACAGATTGAATGTCACCCTGGAATGGCTGTAAAACATCAACTTGTAAAACTGTTTTTTTTTTTCCATTTCTACAGCATGTTGGAGATTCTTAAAACTCAAATAGCCATTGATTTGTGTTGTCAGAAGAACTGGATGTCTTACTTGAGGTGGTCTGGCCTTGAATTTCAGAATTGCTGAGCACTTACAGCTCCAGTTGACTTTACTGGAATATGACAACTTAGGACTTCTGACAATGAGGGACATGGTGTAGGCAACTATCCTTCCTTAGAAAGTTTGGCAAGTATTTACTGGAACTGGTTGCTATGTTAAATAGAGACTCATGCTATACAATACTGAACAATTAGAATTGAGACACTGAATGAAGCAAAGCTCTGTCAGACTCCTAGATTCTGAATGACCACACAACAACCCATGGTACAAGGAGTTATAGGAATTAAGCAAATCTCCTGAGTATTGGAACAGTTAAAAACTCCATCAGAGTTCAACCCCTATGATCCAAAAGTAGCTTTACTAGACAGTAGCTGCTTTTGAAGAATTTAGGGCAGAATTCTGTTTCACCCAGTGTACATGCAGACATTTGGGGAGGTTAGGATAAGGTTAGATAGCATTAAAAATGACCACCCAATTTAATATAGATCACCCAGGTGCAGATCTTACACTTAGATCCCTCATTATGTGCATTTAAGTGTGAACTGTACAGATGTTCAGGAAGTTTAGATCAGTCTCAAATGACCAACCTGATCTAAGTTAACAGTACCTCAGAGGAAGTTTAACTTAGATCGGGTCCTCTGAGACCAATCTAACTGAACTTTTCTACAGTTCCCAGCATAGCCCCAGGGCTGGGAAAGCCCAGCTGCTGGATCTAGCTAGAGATGTAAAATTTCCGGAAATTATGAAGCCATGGAAAAAAAATAGATTTTTCCTTTTTTTCAGAAAAAGCAGAAATTTCGGGGAAAAATGAAATATATGCAATACTTATTTTCTTAGCACCCTTTACAGATCTAAATTCACTTTGCTACTTTAAGAACATAAAATCTATTATGTATAACTTGGTTTGCTCATAAAAGGATTATGTTTGGTAAATTTATTAAATTTAAAAGTATAGTTTATTCAGAGCATAAATACAAATTTACTAATTGAATTTACTTTAAAATGTTTTTAATTTTTGTTACAAATGGAGCTACAAGCTGCTTAACGCTAAGGAACCCAGCATCTCTTAGTTTTTGCCAGTTTATGAAGAGCAGGCAAAAAATAAAGTTGAAAGTAGAAGAAACCGTTAACATTATAGTAAAACAAAAAAAATTGTTTTGTATTCTGTACTTAGTCTTTTCAACAGTGGCAAGCAGATACAGAAAGCACTCATTTTTAGAAAAAGAGCTGAGAAAAAAAGGTAAAAAAACCAAGACTCATTGAAATTTTGCTACATGAAACTGTCTAATCAGTCTTATTTTCATCAACCCATCCACCACCACTCTCTGGATGTGACCTCTAAGCCAATTGGCCATTCACCTGACTGTGTAATCATCTACATCACAGCCTATCAGTTTATTTATGAGAACACAATGATACTGTATCAAAGGCCTTCTTAGAGTCTAGGTAGATGACATCTACCTCGACTCCTGTGTCTAAGCGTTTTGTGACCTGGTCATAAAAAGAAACATGGTTAGTCAAGCAGGACCTACCAGCAATGAATCCATGCTAATTTCCTTTCCACATTATTTCCCCTGCTGGGTTCTCACAAATGTGATCCTTAATGATTTGTTCGTTTTCCCAAGGATAGAGGTGAAACTAACTGGCCTATCGTTTCCTGGTTCATCCCTCCTCCCCTTCTTGAAAATGACCTCCTGAGGTCCCTTCCAAGCCTAACATCTATGAGTCTATGAACTTCCCTGCCCTGCAGGCCTCACCTCACTGCTCAGGTTGAGTGATTTGTCACAAAACGTCAGATTAGTAGGAATTCAATTATGAATTACATAGGTAATGAAAATATACTAATGCAGCTAAAATATAGTTTAACATACTGAATTCAGAGAAATTTAAACGCTTACCTTTCAATAACGAAACATACTTTGTTTCAGCTCCTTTGTGCTGCTTCTGTACTTCTGTACACAGGGCCAGGAGGAGGCAGGTTCTTTCCAACTCCAAAACTTTTAGACCTGTTCTGTCTCCTCTCCTGAGGCCTTTGAGCAAGCAGGGCAATAAGCTCCTTGTTTCTAATCTCTACAGGAATGAATGGATGCTGCTGCCAGTGTCCTCTCCCAGTCCTTTGAGTCCTAGTTAAGAGGACAGGAGCAGATCCACCAACCTCTAGATCAAAAGTCAACAATAGAGGAATTCACAAGCAAAGAATCCTGAATCCTTCTTCCTTCTCTTGTGAATATGTCAGTGTCCCCTGGAGGCAGAAATGCATCTTGCTCTTGCATTTGAGAGTTGTACTGTACTGTTTGTCCTTGGTGAACAGGAAATGTAATGATCTAACACTATAGATAGCCATACATAAGTCTTCCTATTACATAGTTATTAGAATACATGTTGGGGGAGTAGAGGGTAGCAATATATGAACACCTTGTCTTAAACATTTTACTCATCATTCTAAAAGAAAATATTTCATAAGAGTTTTTAAATTTTTCCAAAATTTTTCAATTTTTCCAATTTTTTGGAACAAAACAAAAAAAGTTCTTGGAAAAATGGGGGAAAATGCTTTTTTTTCCCCCCCCAAATTTTTCTGGCCTTCTTATATCTAGTCCCAGCCCCAGGGCTGAGGTTTTCCTACCCATTTCCCTGGCACCAAGCTATTTTTAACTCCCTGGCTCCTTGCTCCAGCCCCAGATGGACAGCCCTTCTACTGCCTGCACCGCCGGCAACCTGCACCCCTGAGCCTGCTAAACATCTCATCCTGCAAGCCTTTCCTTGTGCCTGTTTTACTGATGGTGCTGGGAGCCAAGGAAGTAAATTGAAGCACTTTGGATTGTCTGCCTTGGAACTTTGTTGCTCTCTATGCTCTGCTGCAATCCAAACTGATCCCAAGACACATAAATAGGGCAGGAGTAGGATACGTTCAGTGTTCTGGCAATCATGGGATGAGTAGAGGAACTGACATAGTGGGGTTTTTTACTAGCCATTAAAATAAAAAACAAAAAAGAAAAAAAGAAAAAGACTGGACACTTTACTCCTGTAAGTAAATCATAAGAGGGTGAGAAAAAAATTTGTGTTGCTCTCAGAACAGTGGGAAAATGAAAAAGGTGCCCAGAGAAGTTGTGGAATTGCCTTCATTGGAGGTTTTGATGAAGAGACTAGATAATCATTTGACAAGGATGATTGAAGAACAGGTCAATCCTATATTTGTTCAGTCCTTTCCAACCCTATGATTCTAAGGATCCAAAAATAAATAAATACATATGTAACATTTTCTACCACCTACAGGGAAGAATGCTGATGTATATTGAGAAACACTAAATATTTTTGTAGGCTTGATGAATTCTGTCACGTGCCTTTAGAAACACAGAGAACATGTTTGTGCACATTCAGCACCCCTTTGAGAAACATAATTTCCTCAGCCTGCCATGTGAGTTTGTTTAGCATCTGAAATGTTTCACTGAAAACAAGTTCTTCATGGTATAGACAGTACTAAGATTACTGTATATGATGGTTTAATTTGAAGGAAAACAGTAGAAGAGCAAAACCAGAGGCTAGTCAAAGAGAAATGATATTAGGAAAAATTCTTTCACCAAGAGGGTGGTAAAGCACTGGAACAGGTTACCCAGAGAAGTGGTTGAATCTCCATCTATTGAGATTTTTAAGGCCCAGCTCAACAAAAGCCCTGGCTGAGATGATCTAGCTGGGGATGGTCTTGCTTTAGGCAGGGGGTTGGACCTCTGAGGTCCCTTCCAACCCTAATTTTCTATGATTCTAAGCATGAGTCAAGCTGAACACACTGAGATCTGGATACAGATCCATGTGCTGTGTCACAAACCACACACACTGCACATATACACATTTGCCTGGGGTTTTTTGAGACTGGGGCTTTTTTTGATATACATGCTTGTCTGGATGCACCCAGTGTGTTACTTTGAATACCCAAAAATTGAGGCCCCCAAGAATTTGATTCCAGTTTGAAAATCTGAGCCTAAGTGTTAAGTAATAATTTGCACTTAACTATGACCTGTGAAACAGAGATTCAAATTCTCTGTATATGCATTAGCAAATTTAGGATCTGGATCTAAAATAGTAATGTCTAGAAAACAAATAACCCCCCAATTGTTTTGGATTGATGCTAATTCTTTTTGTACTGATTTAATTGTTTCTGGGAATGCATATTTAGCTCTTTGAATGGATATTCTTGCTGTAGTTATCTGAGTGTAATTTTTTTCCTCCCAAAGTCCCTAACTTTTCCAGCATTGTTGTCCTCCATACAATTAAATACTGAAGAACACATTGGAAGACATTCCATTAATTTTTTCCTTCCAGCTATGCAAGATCACTGATATTTAAACTTTTTAAAAACCTTTCCCATGCATAAAATATTCCATTGTTTTAACTATAACCTATTTCTTCTCACAAGACAAAATTGGCACTAGGCAGCACCTACCATTAGAAATTCAGGGACTAAATGTCAACTTTCCAATAGAGAATCCCCAGAATATTAAAATAGGGTTGCTTGTGATCCATGAAAACCAGGATTCTTCTTTCCACAGATAGCATTCCTTTTTTATTTCTTGTGCAGTAGCTACTGACAGATTTAATGTGCAGAATGATTTTTTTTCTTCTATAAATATATAATATCCTTCAAATGTCCTTTTAAGTTGTATAAAAATATGTACTTGTGCACATCCCAAAAAGTGACTTGTCGACTTGTAACTTAAAGTCTCCTATAACCTGATTATCAACCAGATAGAGACAATACTGGAAATCTTCATTGCTTTCCCAGAAACATATATAGAAAATTATTGTTTTTTCCTTATTTAAGTTATCAGACATACAGCATTGTGGCAAATATTATGTTGCAATCAAGTCTGCATATGTGTATACAGAAGGGAAGGTTTAACTTAGGATTTTTTTATAATTGCTAGTCTTATTTTTTCTACTTTTAATTGAAAATGTACAGTTTGAAGCACAGCTGTGAAAATTATCTAGGAAGAGATTTTTTAAAATTTAATTCAGTTTCATTCATGTTTTTTTTTTTTGGTCTGTTTTCAGTGACTTTTCAGACCAATTTATTAATACATTTACTGTCAGATATATTTGATGAAATAACAAAATTTAAGCAAATTTTGAAGACTACAAAGAAAGAATGCTACTTCACACCAGAAGCTCTTAAAATAGTTTCTCTGCTCTAATCAGGTAAGTGGAAATCTAACTCTATTACCCAGTAAACATATTTTGAATACTGAATTTTCATCACTAGTTGTTTGCATACACTCTCTAGGCTAAGAAATGTCTGCAGAAATCATTTTGCTAGTTATTTCAAATACTGAATACATTCTTGAAGTTTGTGATCCTTTCAAAGACAGAAACATTTTAAAATTAACAATGGTTTATTTGCACAGCTCAGATTAGCAGAAACCACCACCTAAGTAATATGCCGTTGTGTTTTACAAATTAAGATCAAGAATGCCAACATTTTTGTTAATGCTTTTTTTTCACTGTAAATAGCAACTTTTTATTATGGGGGGTGATAACTGACTTTCAAGAATATTGACACTTACCATCTTGGGCAACCTCTTGCTGGCAGTCATGACCTCATTTGGGTCGACGTATGTTGAGGGAGAGCAGAAAATTTCTAGGACACTAAGAATATTTTCTCTGCTTGTTTACGGTGTAGGAATCCATATCTTTTATCTGAACAATTCTGCAGGACCAGAGGGAGCCCCAGATAAACAGCTTGGAAGGGAAGTTTTTGAGTGCATATAAAATGGAAGTGGAAAGGAAGATTTCCATAAATAGTTCAATATAGACAAACCAAAATACGCACATAACCCTTCTGTTAGGTACTGGTCATCAGCAAAAAGAGCCGGGTTCCCATCTCAGGGTACCCCTTAAATTATACCAGTGGCTCGAGCCCTCACCCAGAAATTTGGGAACGCTAAATTTGCTGTATAAACAAAACCCCCTCTTCGCAAGCAGTTTGAACACAAACACCTAAATTTATTGCAAGGCAAAGATTATAGGTGACACTGTCTTGGAGAGGCTTCAGCCATGCCCAGGCAGTCTGGGACTTGGGGCTCCCAATGGTTAGTTTGGGGGTCTGCACACCCATACTTGCCCTTCAGCAATGGGCTGGAAAGGGGAGAGTTGTATGAGCTGCTCCGTGGGTTCACTGACACAGGGAGCTGCTTAAAAGCGTGGGCTCCTTTGCTCCTGGAGAAGTGGTAAAGCACTGACCTCCACTTCCATGTGGTGGCTTTGAGGGTTTACCTGCAGCTTTTGTCAGCATATTGCACCCCAAAATTCCTAGTCCCAGTCCTAGCTGTGCTGGGAAAAAAACTACAAAAGAACTTGAAGGAAAGGTCAGGCCTATCTTGGTTGTGTCTGAACTGGACAGCAAAAACCAGCCAGGTCTATACGGCACTCAAGCCTGGATCAACAACAAGATGTGCCAAATCTCACCCTGGCTCGAACCATACCAGGCTTCACCCTGGCGCAAATCTGCCAGCCAGATATGTGGCTGGGGTTCATCCACACAGCTAGACTGAAACACAATAGATATAAAACAGCAAAAAGGGCGCAGGCCTGTGGCTGCAGCCTGCACATCCAGTCTCAGCTACACCACTACGCTAAGACACTACAATTACAGAACAGAGGGGGCCAGGCCCATGTAGCCAGTAACCACCAGGGCCCCATTCCTGCTCAGTCTGCCCCAGGGATTAATACCCCCATTGTATTATCACTCTCAAAATAAAAATGGAAAGAGGGAGGAAATAGGGATCTCAAACTCCGAGACAAACCTTCCCTGTACCTGAGGCTTTCCCTTCACATAGCTTTCAGTCACCTCTCCAGTGAAGAGTGAGGAAGACCCCCACATGGGGAGCAGGTTTTCTGGCTCCCAATTCAACTGTACAGGTCTTAGCAACCCTAGGAGAAAAAGAGAAAACCTTAGTTGAGTTGTTGTTATATCTTGACATCACCCAAGCCTTGTTCAATTAGGGAGTGCCATGCTCCAGCCTCTCTCTTACTCAGTCTGCCTGGAGAAACTTCTACTTCCTCTTGCCAATGAGATCAGAAGATTTTACAAAGTTTGCTCATATACAGGCCCCAGCTTTCCATGAACAGAGCACATGACTAGAACAGCAAGGGCCATCTTGCCCACAAAAAACACTGCCATAAAAAAACATGATACACAGCAACCAAAAGCATACACTACCATACACAACCCAAGTGTGTGTGGGTGTTACATGTACATTCAAAGTAAGAACAGATTTTTTACTGGCATGCCAGGATTATGGGAGTACAGTAGCAGAGCAGTTGTAGAGTTTCACGATAGCTCTAAGCTCACTCTGGACTACTGTCATAGGATACCCCTAATGGACCCAGCAGTTATTCAGGCGGGAGAGTTAAAAGTAGCAAGATGTGATGGTGGCCATATCACTCTCTTGTGTGCTGTTGGCTGTAGGTACTAGTCTGCCTTAAGCACACTAATAGGTCAGTAAACTCAGTAGACCTTGATCTTCTGCAGTCTTCTGCATCAGCTAAATAGGTGATTGACTCTAGAAGCATATGTAAGGTAGTATATTGGCACTTTCTAGGAGTATGGCCTATACCTATTGAATCCCTCATTATTAAAACTCACAATGGAGAGGCATTCTTTCCATTCAAGCAAGCCATCTTTCTGAAGGTGGAAATAGTACAGGTTGTGAATTAAGGGGGTTGCTGAGGAGAAGAGAAGGCAGGGTGACCATTGCAGGGCACAGAATTCTATCTTTGTTTAGGGCAGAATCCTCCTCAGATTCAGGCACACTAGTGGATCACTTCAGAACCTATAGTTTTTAATGAAAAGATGACCCTATCACAGTTACTGAGTTAGCCATACTTCTGTTTGTGACACAATCCCTTTAAGAAGGACTTCTTAGGCCTCTAGGTGTCTACTTTTGCAAGCAGAAATCTCATGGTCCTCTCCCACCAGGCTGGACCCTTAAGTTTCAGATCTCTGTGAGCCTCTGTGACCCCTATGACTGCCTCAGCCAGTCAAGTCTGTGTTCAGTTCAGTACCTGCAGACCTGTTCTTCCTGGGGCAATGATGAAGTTAGCAAGCCAGCTCTTATAAAACAATTGTTATCTATTCATAGTAGGAGCATTTCAGAGAGATATTTGAATAATAAACAGCTGATATGAATGTCTAACTCCTCAGGTGGCACCTGTCTTCCACATGGAGATCCAAGTAGGTCAAAAATACTTTAGGTCTACTTACCAGGGCAATTTTTTTCACAGTCTCATGCCTGTCTGTTCTTGGATGCACGTGCTTGCATATTCTCTCTATCTTTCTCTTTATATATAATGTAGTTTCAATTATTTTGTCCTGTTAGAGCTTTTAAAGCAGGTTCAACCCATCTGTAAGTCTTGTACCTGCACTATTTCAATTTTGAGGAGTTGTATAATTAGTCACATGGATATTGAGGATTTGCATACTTAGAAATAATTAGAAACTTGCTCTAGGAAGCAACCTTTAATTTAACTATTTAGCCAGGGCTAAAATCACTAAGAAACACACCAAAATACAAATTATATTTACATAGTTTATTCTACAGTCTACATAGCTTGTCAGATACCCAGCAAGAAGAAATCCCAAAGCATTATCATTATCTATCAGCCAAAAAAAAGCCCTGAAAGTTGAAAATGTCTTCAGCAATGTTACCTTATACCACAAGTCTATTAAAAAAAGAACCTTGATAGCCTTGAACACTTCAAGAATATTAACACTTTAAGACTCCCTATCTCCCCATTGCTGTTCTCTGTGCCCTGCAATAGCTAGTTTTCTTCTGTGGTTTAGAGGGAACTGCATTTTATACAGATTGTTCAGTTTTCTGAGCCCTTCCAATTATATTGCTTAAAGAATTGTAAATTATTAATAACACTAAATTCCCATATCAGTTAGTATTGTATTGTAATTGTATTGTATAGTATTGTATAATGCATTTTTCATTATATCAGGTGTTGAGAAATTCCAGTAGAGGCAACCATGGCACCTGAGACTATCACTTTCTAGCCAGTATATTGCATAACCCAGATGTCCTGTACTCTTGTGGGGGAGAAGAGCTTTTATAGCAAAGTGGAGAAAAGCAGCGTGCAGGTAATTAGAAAGTGCCATGAAGCAAGTCCAAAATTATGGCATTCCATAAAATGTTGAGTGTTCCCACACCAGAGCTAGTGTAAACCTAAAACCAGTACTTCTGGTTATTGTGCAGGTGTGTGCAGGTTTGTGACCATATGTTTTGCTGCTGCAATAGGTCTTATTCTTTATTCAGGCCATGATCCTGTAACTGAATATCAGTTAATAACTTTTAATAATAATTCCACTTGTATCAACTTCTGGTAAGAACGGCAGCCAGGCACAAAGCTCCCTCTTTGTCATACCTCAGCTGTTCCCCTGAAACACCTGGAGAGAAAAGGGGTATCTGTAACAGACCTCAAGGTAATAACAACATCCTGGGTTCACTTATTGACATCTGCAGGTTCAAAAATGGAAGAGGCTAAGAGGAGGGTGCTATATTTTAAGAGTACTGTGTGTACAGTTTTAAAGACAAGCAAGCAAGGGGCTGAACATTCTGTATTCTTTTTCAAAAGCTTTTCCTATGGGAACTGAGCAGGGAATCTGAGAAATGAAGTCTGAGCAGCACAGCCAATCACTGTTAGATTTCTTGCTGCATTGCTCTACTATGAAAATTGCAAAATATCTGGAAGTAGTAGCGAGTGCCTGGTGGTAGGTTACATTTGTGTGGATAGGAGGATGGGGAAGTTACATATACAGATTTCGAGGGGGAGAAGCATGTTGATATGTTACGATATGGTAGGTAAATTGTTAATAGCAAGATTTTAGGAAGACTGTTCACACAGAATTATCCCCTTATACTATAGATTAGAGCACAGAGGATGGTTTTTAACCTTTGGATTAACCTGGCCCCACCAGGTAATTTACTTTTCTTCCACCCCTGAAAATACTAAATAGAACATTTTATACTTTTTAGTAAATAATAACAACAGTAGATTAAATGCACACCTAATGTAACATTACTGAAGTCACTGAAATTATACAAGGGACAAATATGCTCTAGCATAATTATAAACCATTCTCTAAGCTTATATATCCTATTAACACTTTCCAATTTCAATACACTTCTGCTTTATTGCAGTTGTTTGTAGGGTCCCCAGTGCATGTGTGTGAACACACAATTCTCTCTCTGTTCTTCAAATTATACTCCCAGTTTCACATTCCTCTCATAATTTGCACAATTTAAAGAATCTCAGGATTGCTGTTTACTGATGAAGATCCAGTGTTGTGTTTGTTCTATTTTATAGTGATTTTATTCTTAGTAAAAAGTGTAATATAACACCTGACAGTCCATTTAACTCTAATGTTATCATGAGACAAGGGAGCATTTAGATGCTTAGGTCTCTCTATTTTGAAATTATTTTTGTCTGATCAGCATTCTCCACATGTTGATTTCCATGTGTTCATGTCTAACAGTTGTGCCCGACCTCCTGTTGTAGAACTAAATACATATTTATAAGCTGAATAAGTGCAGGAGGTCAAGAAGGACAGCAGAAATCTGCATTCTCCCTCTCACTTTAATAAAAAATGAGCACAAGAGTGACCTTCTCCATATGAGCTTGGTAATGGAAAATGGGACTTTGTGCCCATTGATAAGCTTAATGAATCTACATTGTGCTATTTTTGCAATTTCTAACATGTATATTATGATGATATTTTAATGAAAATGGAAAATGCATCTTAATGCAAGAAAAGAAAACAGTAAATGGAAAAGGCAAAAAAAAGCATTATAAAAGAAAGAATAAAACAACTGAGATTGTCTTACCTCTATATTTTCATCTACACAATCAGATCCCTTGCATTTCTCACAGACAGTAAAACTTCCAGTAAAGTCAAAGGCAGTTTTGTGTACATAATTTATTTCTTAGATTTACATCCCACTGTGTTCAAAAACCCACAGCATTGCATATCAGCATTTTCAAAAGGTAAGGTAAAATTGAAAACATAATGCCCTGAACCCATTTTGAATAGCTTCGCATCTCCTGCAGACTTGAACCATCAATCCCCTCCAAAAAAACAATTAACAATACTGCATGTTAAGCATTAACATTAAAAAGGTAGTTACCCATGGTTTTTTTTAAGCTAGGCGGCAGAGCAGGGTTGCACCTTGTAAACTAACTCATTTAGAGAAGCATGAGCTTTCATAGGCCTATTAGCAGATGCTACACCACAGCATCTGATGATGTAGCTGATAGCCTATGAAAGCTCATGCTTCTCTGAATGAATTAGTCTACAAGGTGCCATCCTGTCCTGCCTATTAACATTAAGTAAACTATTCATAATATTATTTGCAATCTCAAACCTTAAAGTAAATAGTAATCTCACATTTTAACCCCCACTTTTGTTTCTGACTTTCAGAGGTACTAAGGATCCCAGCTCATAGTGCTGCCAATGTCATAAACATTGCAAAATAACAAAGTCTTTAACATTTGTACTGCAACAGTCTGTAGTATCTTCAGTTATTGACAAGGTCCAGTTTTGGTAGGCACAGAACAAAAACATGTTCTTTACATTATAAAGATAGCGTAGCCCCCAAATGCATTTGGCATGATTGGCTAAATACAATGCTATGCCCTAGGGCTGTGCGAAGCTTCAGGTGCTCAATCGATTCAGAGGAGAGTTGGCCGGATTCAGTGGCTGAATCTCCAAATCTGAATCAAATCAGGGGACCAATAAAAAGGTCTGAATCAATATGATGCTCTCCGAATCTTTGGAAAAGATTCGGAGAGCTTCAATGTTTTGGGCAGACCCCAGCCGCTGCAACAGGGACCTGCAGCCAGACTCTGAGCTGGTAAGTGGGGGCAGGGGATGGGGGAGGGGACTATGGGGGGGACCCCTGACAGGCCCCATCCCCTGCCTGCTCCTCCAGCCCCCCTGACCTCTTCCCGCTCCCCCGGTCCCCCCATGGCTGCCCCACCTGCCTGCCCCAGCTCCCAGTGCTTTAAAAAAAAAAGCCCTGCTTCACCAGGTGCTGCCAGGCAGAGGGGGCAATCCCCACTGCCCCACACTGAATGGGGGGCTCTGCATGAGCCTCCTCAGTCCCCCACCCCCATTCCCTCAGTCCCACCCACCATGGCTGCCCTGCCTGCCCCAGCTCTAGCCTTTTAAGGGAAAAAAATGAGAAAAACCCCAGGCCTCACTAGCTTCTGCAGCAGCCTCATACCCCCCACCAGCAGGAACTGGTGAGTTGGGAGTTTTTCTCAGTTTTTTTTCTTTAAAGGGATGGAGCTGGAGTGGGCAGGGCAGCCATGGGGGGGGGGGCTGGGATGGGGGTCGGGGGGTTCATGCAGAACCCCTCATGCAGTGTGGGGCAGTGGAGCAGGGATCACACCCTGACTGGCAGCACCTGGTAAGTCAGGGCTTTTTTTTTTCAAAGAGCTGGGAGCTGGGGTGGGCAGGGCAGGGGCAGCCATTGCTGGGGCTGGGAGAGCAGGCAATGGGATGGACCTGGCTGATTCAGAGATTTGGTAGCAGCTGAATCTCTGAATCAGATGTGGCTGAATCAATTCAGGACAGTGATTTGAATTACCAAATTGAATCACTGTCCCCCGAACTGGCCGAATCCGAATCCAAAGCGAATACTAGCCACTTCGCTCAGGCCTACTATGCCCCTTATCAAGGGCTAGAGCCACAAAGCACTGAAGAATTTCCATTGACATCAGGCTTGCTATAAGAGATCAATCCTGTTTCCATTTCTGTTAAAGGGAATTTTGCTCTTGATTTCAATGAGTACAGAATTCAGCACCACCAATTCCAAGCATTAAAATGCCACACTTCACAGAATGATGACACTTAACATCATAATGGATTTGGGCTCAGTTTTCAGATTATTGAACTTTTCTCTACAAGCGAAAAAGGTTGAGAGAAGTAGTTGGTCAAGTTAGGCAGAAGTTAGGCAGAAGGCAGGGCAGTGTGGCAACGTGGCAGGGCACTGTTTGTGCCTGCCACTTTCAGGGCCTGGAGCTGGCAGCCACAAGGTGCCTGATGAGGGCAGCCATTTTGGATCTGGGGCTGCCCATATAAACAGGGCAGTTCTGCTGCTGTGGGCCAGGCAGCAACATTGCCTGGTTGGAGATGTGTTAGTATCATCTGGAGATAAGGGAGGAGCTGTAGGGGATGGTCAGGAGGCTCCTGGCCTTGGGTACAACCTAAAACTGCACCCTGCTGGGAGTAGGTGGCCTGGTAGGGCTCCCAGTGGTACGGGAGCCCCCAGGAAATGCCAGGCCAGTTACCACCCCAGTGAAAGGTGGGTCAGGGCACCTTAACCCCTAGCCCCCACAACCAGGTGGGTTACTCCTTGTTTGGAGGGTCTGGAGGGTGGACCTCAGAGGAAGAGTGTGAGGCCATGGACTCACGAACCTATCTGACATTTCTCCTGACTGGTCCATGCTGGGGCCAGGACCAGAAGGGCCAAAGGGCCAAGGAGCCCACCACGAGGAATTCCCAAGAGCTGTGCACCTGGGGTCCCAACTGGCCTGGAGGTGGGCCAGAGCTAGTAGCCCAAGGTCCCAGGCGGGAACCACATCCGTGAGAGGAAAACAGCTCAGGGAGCCATGTTTGCTGACAATGAAGGAGAATTAGGCCTCCAGAATGGAGGGATTGTAGAGGGGTCTAACAGTAGGATTTTGGGGCCCAGTGAGGGGCCGGTGATTAAGAGAACTATGGATGCCATCTGCGAGGTTTGAGCTGCAGTGTAGGAGAGGAATGGAGCCACAAATAGTGCCCCCTGGCATTGGGGCAGGAAATGGGCAATCTCCTGCTTAATTACATCTATTAATCAATTAACAACAAGGCATGACAGGAGAGAAGGTAGGAGGTTAGCCCAGAAACAGGTGGGCAGGCACAGGGAAAGCAGCCCCGAGAAGTTCCCTTGTTACAGGCACCTTGTAAACTAACTTATTTAGAGAAGCATGAGTTTTCGTAAGCTACAGCCTACTGCATCAAATGCTATGAATGGGTTTGCAGACAGCAGCAATACGAAAGAGAAAGGAATATGGTAATTTTAAATAATTCAAATCCATTTAAATCACCTCCACCTCACTCAGGAGTGCCCTTCTCCCCTTTCCCTTTTCTATCTTTTGCACTTAAATGATCTTATTCCTTTATACTTAGTATCCTTGTTCTATGCAAGTCCAATCGTAGCATCTGACAAAGCTGACTATTGTCACCCACAAAAGCTTGCACATCTGTGAACATAGTGTCACACTGCCCTGCCTTCTTACCAGACAAGAGGCTCAAAACCTTTTTTATTATAAGAAAAATGATATTTTCAAATAATAACAGAATTTCCTTAAATGGGTATAATTAAATCATAAGGGCTGGCAACTGTGAACTAACATTTCAAAGTTCCAAAGCCAGGACTACACTGGAAACTTTTTCCTGACTGAATAATGTCAGTTAGGGATGTGATCTTTTAAAACCATATTTCTATACCACATTAAACCCTAATGTTTAAACATGTCATATTTCTCATATATAAGATTGTTGTGAATAACCCCGAGCCATTTCTTTGAAGACCTAATAAATGGCCTCGAGCCATCCTCCCAAGACAGAATACACAGCGAGACTGGAAGGTTGTT
>JAGPOW010002514.1:24272645-24305272 GCA_030014935.1 Caiman crocodilus | reverse complement strand
AATAAAAACTTTTTTTCTTTCAAACTTCCAACTGGCATTCGTGTATTGGCTCATGCATGCCGGGCAACGAATTCAGACTTGGGCTGAAGCATAACAAGATGACCCTAAATATAACATATGCCTTAATTTTGGGAGGCTCCAAGAAGGAAAAAAACCTCATGTTGGAGTATGAATCAGAGATCTGGGGGTCTCTGGGCTTGGAAGCTGTGTCTTGAGACTGGGAGCTGAGTATCTGAGGCCCAATCCAGCACACTGCACTGGGACCACATGGCAGGGCCCAATCTGGCATGCTGCACTGGGGCTGTGTGTTGAGTCCAACTCTGCTCCAGGGACATATACCAGCTCTGGGACCATGTGTTGGGTCCTAGTATGCTGGGTCCATCCACTGACCATGTGCTGCCACAATTCAGCACACAGTTGGGGAGGTGGGGGTGCTCCACGCAGGTCCAGAAATGTGGGGGTGGAGAGGGTGAAGGAGGTAGGGAGAAGTGGCAGCATTAATTTCTGTGGTTCTCAGAGCCATGACAATTAATGCTACCACTGCTCTACTTCTGAACCCCCTCCACAAAATTTCCAGACCTGTGGGAAACTCTTTTCCTCCCATACAATGCGGATCCCACTTTTCCTCAGCTGGTTTTTGGGAAAACTACAGGTTATATGTGAGAAAATACAGCATATTGGCATTACTGCTATTTCTTGTTTTATTCGTATTGTATACTTTGCAAGTATACCAGTAAAAGCACTTTTTGCCATGATAAGGTTTGTTGACACTGACTTTTTTAGTAATCACTTAGAGCCAAAGAATCTGCTAGGCATCCTTCATTTAGCATAGACCAGACCTGAGTCTTCTCGCAACACAAACCACCAGTTTTACCTGAGAGGCTTTCTGCATAAAGAAAGTTTTCCAATACCCTTGTATCTGAAAATCCATTCTAAAGTGAAATCTTTGGTCTAAGACTCCAAAGAGATACCCACAGGAGTAACTCAATGCCCATTGATAGTCCAGTGGAAGTTAATGAACCTATTCTTGTGCATGAACATATTCCCATGAAACTGTTTGTAGGATCTGGGTGTTAATTTTATATGCCTCTTTTTTTCTTTTTTCTTTTTTTCGAAGATGTTAAGGCCATGGACATCTGGAAGTCTTGGTTTAGCTGATGACGAAACAATCCTAAGAATTTTTTTTAAGATCATTGGGCTTTTTAATAGCACAAATCTGCATTGTCTTAGCCGAAACAGTTTTGCAACAATACAGAAACATTAGTTTGGTGAAATAACATTGTAAGTTTGTTTTCTGTCAGAAGGTAGGCCCTTATTCAATTCACCTACAGCTGAGTCTATCTGCATAATAATTCTTTTTTAGCTGTAATCCTATAAACTGTATTGATTTTAACCTTAGCAGCTAAACTGATCTGTAACTACTGGTAGAAAAATTATCTGCAAAGATTTTATTTCAGTGCTTCTAATTCAGACATGTAATCCAAGACCTTTTGCATTTTTACAATTAGAACTATTTTCCAGCGATTATGATATGTGATTTAAGCTGTGTACACACATTTGGATGATCTAGGAGAATTCTCCCAGGTTTGTTGTCCTGGTAGAAAAAAATACCTACAGATGTCTGAACAGACTTTCAAACACTGAGCCCTTGAAGAGCAGAGAGCTTACTGTGCTGATGCTCCACAGGCAGAGGGCCATGCATTTTAGGAGCTCTGCAGGATCCCTCAACCTGCCCAAAAATAAAATGGCATCAGGGCACAGAGTAGCTCTGAGTCCCTGATCCAGACTGCTCAGTGTCAGTCTGTGTCTCACTGCAGCACAATGTGGGACTGTGAGGGGGTGTGTTTTGCTCTTCACACAGCTGGAGCAGCAGACTCCAGCAAGTGACCCCCCAGGACAGGGGGTGGGAACAAAACATCTCAAGATGTTGTGCTGTGGTTTCTCTCAAAAGACAATGTATATATAGATGTAGCAGGCTCACCTTTCAGAGCTTGGGTTGAGTCCCAAGCTTGAGATCCTGCCGTTTCGATTGCTAGACTCTATCCACCAATCGGGAGGCAGCAAGAGAAATAAAGTCATGCCCCTTTCCTGAGGGGAGGGGGAGAAGAGCTCCCCTGGACCTGACTGAACACTGCAAACTGTCAGGTCTGGAAGACTTCAGGGGCAGAGCTCTGGAGTGTATAAAAGGAGCTGTGTGCCCAGCATGGGGGGCAGATGCAGTGAGGGACTCAAGAAGAGTGGAACCAAGAAAAGCTGGGGAGCTGTCCCCAGCAGGCAGTAGGTCCAACGCTCCTGCAGCTGCCACTGGAGGAGCAGCCTTGGTAGCAGTGTGAGATTGCTCAGGCTGTTGATGGCCTACAGGGATGGTGTGCAGAGACCCGGCCCTGGGAGTGGTGTGAGACTGCTCGGGCCCATCACAGTATGTGGTTCGGTGCATGGAGCCCAGGCTTTGGGAGCCACAAGCAGTGGCTCGAGCCTGCAAGTCCAGCAGGGCCAGCAGGCCACACAGTGCACGGAGCAGTACATGGGACAAAGGCCTTGGGACTGCATCGAGGCAGCCCAGACCCCATCTCCCAGCAAGCAACCAGGTCCCACGGTGTGCAGGGCAGCACATGGGCCCAAGCTTTGGGAGCCAGGGAGCAGCAGAAGCTGCTTGGGTTCGCCACCTGGCTTGAGGATGGCTGACCGGAGCCTGAAGGGCCTAGCCTGTGTTAAAAGAGCCCTCAGTGCCAAAGACAAGGCACAGGGAAATAGTAGTGTTGCAGCATGAGGCCCAGAAGCTAGTAGTAGTGGTGCAGCAGCTGAGAGGAGCTTAGCCCTCGGTGCCCAGAGGGCACATGGTGGGGACAAACCCAGCAGTGCAGGAGAGTCCTGGAGAGGCACTCCAGCAGAGGAGACCCCATCGAACTGCACTCATGCTCCCTCAGGTGGTGGTGGTCAGAGACATTGGGCCCTTGGGTCCCACAAGGGAAAGACGTTTGGGGCGGGCAAACCCAGAGAAGGGGCTGGGTGAGCAGCCACCCCACCACATGTAGTCAGGGCCCTAAGGGGAGGACCCTGCACACTGCCCCGCCCCTGCCCCCCAATGGACCCCATTAGAAGGAGGATTATCTCTTGCCTTGGGTCAGGCACTATATTAAGGAATAGATGTTATTAAGATTGTTCATGTTTGCACCTTATGTTTTGTAATTGAAATGTTTTATTATTATTTAAATAGTGCTATTTAGGATTTGAATTTGGTTATTGGTTAATGTTCACTGTGTACATACATGTATATGATATTTAGTTTTATGTTTATTTGTATTATAACTCAATAGATCGTATATAGCTAAGAACAGCGTACTGTGTCAGGTGCTATGAAGGGACAATCTGATGAAGTAAACTTCTGTTTATGGAAGCTTATGCATCTCTGATTTAGTGCAAATCCACCTGGCCTGTTGTAACTTGTGTCAAAAATTGAATTGCTTCTCCAAGTTTTGGGGAAAAATTTTTTTGTGCAGGGACTGGGACTCCCCCACCGAGATTCAGAATGGACTCAGGAAAGACTCCACCAGGCCTAGGGTCAGGGAGGATCAAGTTAGAGAAATTCTGGAAGGGCTGGACGTGTTCAAATCAGCAGTTCCAGATACTCTCCACCCCAGGGTGTTGAGGGAATTGGCAGGGGTTATCACAGGGCTCTTGGTATGGCTTTACTCGTGGTGCTCTGGCCAGGTGCTGGACAACTGGAAGAGGGCCAATGTGGTCCGCATCTTCAAAAAAGGGAGGACTCAGGCAACTATAGCCCCTTAGTCTTGCTTCGATCCTGGAAAAGCTCTTTGAGAAGATTATCAAGGAGCACATCTGTGAAGGGACAGCAGCGGGGATGATGCTCAGGGGCAACAAGCATGGTTTCATTAGGGACAGGTCCTGTCAGACCAACCTGATTACCTTCTACGATCAGGTCACAAAATCATTGGCCGCAGGTGTCATGGTAGATGTAGTCTTTCTGGACTTCAGGAAGACCTTTGACAGTGTCTCCCACCCCATTCTCATTAAAAAGCTAGGCAACTGTGGCACTGATGCCTACACAATCAGATGGATAGCAATTGGTTGAGGGGCCGCACTCAGAGAGTGGTGGTGGATGGATCATATTCGACCTGGAGGGATATGAGCAGTGGAGTCCCCCAGGGCTCGGTCCTTGGGCCCGCACTGTTCAATTTCTTTATTAGCGACTTGGACAAGGGGGTGAAAAGCAGCCTGTTTAAATTCGTGGATGGCGCCAAGATTTGGGGTGAGGTGGTCACGATAGAAGGGAGGGACAGGATACAGCTGGACCTGGACAGATAACAGGGGTGGGCAAATGAGAATAGGATGGGATTCAATACTGACAAGTGCAGGGTGCTGCACTTGGGCAGTAAGAACCAGCAGCAACCCTATAGGCTGCGGAACTCCCTTCTCGAAAGCACAGTGGCAGAAAGAGATCTTGGAGTCATTATCGATTCCAAGATGAACATGGGCCGCCAAGGCGAGAACATGATCAGTAGGCTAACTGCACCTTGTCATGCAGCTACAGATGTATCACAAGCAGGGCCAAGGAGGTGATCCTCCCCCTCTATGTGACACTGGTCAGGATGCAGTTGGAGTACTGCGTCCAGTTCTGCGCGCCGTGCTTCAGGAGAGATGTGGACAGCACTGAGAGGGTTCGAAGGAGAGCCACTTGCATGATCTGAGGGACAGCATGGCAGATCCTACAAGGAGAGGCTGTGGGACCTTAACCTGTTCAGCCTTCACAAGAGAAGACTGAGAGGGGGCCTGGTGGCCATCTATAAACTTACCGGGGGGACCAGCAGGGAATGGGAGAGACTTTGTTCCCCCAAGCGCCTCCCCAAGTAACAAGGAATAACAGCCAGAAGTTGTTAGAGAGTAGGTTCAGACTAGACATTAGAAGGCACTACTTCAGAGTCAGGGTGATTAGGATCTGGAACCAACTTCCAAGGGAAGTAGTGCTGACTCCTACCCTGGGAGTCTTTAAGAGGAGGCTTGACAATTACCCAGCTGGGGTAATTTGAGCCCAGTTTTCTCTCCTGCCCAGGGCAAGCGGTCGGACTAGACGATCTGCAAGGTCCCTTCCGACCCTTCATCTATGAATCTACATGAGTTTGTAGAACTGATGCCACTGAGAATCAGTCCTCAAATTTGCATGACTATTTGTATACCAAAGACATGGGAGGAATTTAGGACAGTGTCCTAAGTGAGGATCCCTTCCCCTGCTCTTAAAGTGTATTCTGGAAGCTGCTATTTGGGAACCTCTGTAGATCTAGATGAAATAAAGGGTGGCTGTCTTGGCCAGATGGTTTGTACCTTTACATCTGATTCTCTTTTCATATTGGTACTGGCTTCATTGAAGTTAATGTGGTTACAAAAGTACTGTAAGAGAAGAGACTTGTGTTATTTAGCATGGATCACAGTCACCACCTAAGGACCTTGCACCATACTGAGATGGTGAAGTTGTTTCATGTTAAGCTGTTCAAAAGCTGAATGTACTTTTTTTACAAGCTGCCTCAATTGTTCATAAGGACTTTATTATACACCTTTGTTTGTTTGATTTCTGCCACTGGAAATGGTTTGAATTAGTGTTCCTCAATATAGATTCGATTTAGATTTAATAACCTGGTGCTTGTCTGTTAATAAAATAACAATAATTAAAAACATATATCTTGCCATTCAATGCTGCACAAGCAATATGTTTCTCTGCACAGTTGCTGAGCCTTTTGAAATACGTTTTTAATGATCAGCTTTATGTTTGTAATGATCAGAATCACTTTTATGCAGAAAACTGTTTTTAATATGTGTAAATTAACTGTGCATTTGTCTACATTAATTTTATAGGAGAAGAGGGACTAAACAGCCCCCACAAAAGACAAACAAGAGCAAGATACAAAGGGATTAAAATCTCAAATGCCAGAAGAGTGCTAAATAACTTACAGCCAGGAAATGTTATTTTTTTTCCATTTGGCTAATTTTTCAGTATGGTCAATTGCTTTTGCAACTACCGATATTAAGTTAGCTCATTTAGACTTCTAAAAGGTTTCTTCAAAGTCCCCCCTGTGCTTGGCATAGACGGCTACACAGATGGTTTATTGCTGGCATAGCTGGTTCTATTTATTCTCATGATTCTTTGCCTAGAAGTTTGTCAAAGGCCTGGCCTGGGAAGGGGAATCTTGCTGAGGCACATTGGGAATGGCGTAGCCTGAGCTGGCGACCTATGGCCCATTGGCTGAATCCGGCCTACAAAGAGTTTGGATGTGGCCTGTGAAGGTCTGACCTGGCCCAGGGCAGCATGGGGGATCAGGCAGCATGCTGCTGTGTTGAGCTGCCTGTCCCCTCCTTGCTGCTCTTTCATGCCTTTACTTACCCTTGCTGCAAAGGAGTCAAAGATTGGCAGCAAGGGTGAGAGCAGGTAGCTTGAGCACTCCAGACTGTGGGTGGAGATTTGCAGCATATAAATGGGGACTGGGTCGCAAGCTTCAGCCTACAGTGGCAAAAAGTTGCTGATTCCTCATTTAGTTGAATCAAACCCTGAGGCTGTTCTAGGCTGTCTTTGGCCCTGATCAGCAGTCCAGCTAACCAAAAGATCAAAGAGCAGTGAGGTGTATTAAAAGGTAGTACACCAGTTACACCCTTCCTTGCTCAATGATTTTTAGTCCACATGGAGCTCACTCATAGCTAAGGACTAGTACCTTATGTTATAGGTAGTTTAAAAGCAATATGAAATTATGAATATATTAAGCCATATACTTGCAAGAAAACTTTGCCACAGCAATTTTCTTTGGGAATCAAAGGATAAACAAAATACACTTTTATTTATAAATCACTTATATTCTTTAATCCACTGTGGACACTCACAATGTAAAAGAAATCCCTCTGTTTTGCCCTTTCCATGAAGCTTTGCATATAAGTGGATGTGAGGTAAGTTCATAAAAGTTACTCACAATATAGAAATAAAAAAGTCATTGTACTGTGAATGCCAACACCATAAAGCTACAAACACAATTAGAATTGTGCAAATGATTAGTTTTTCTGTAAAACTGTTAGAAGTCTCTGGGTTGTAATCTTCTCACATAAAGAGTGAAAAATATGTAAGTCATTTTATTTCTTTTGTCCAAATCACATTTTTTGAATGTAAGCCAATTCCTTTTTTTTTTTTCAAGGTCATATGTCTAGGCTTTCCCCTACTTTCTAAAATATCCATGCTTATATTTTTAGTTACTTTTAGACTATATTATTCTTCATTCACAAATAATATGGTTTTTATTGCTGTCCATCTCCATTAATGTAGTAGTAACAACAAAATAATAAAAATATAGTTTGAAAAATGTTTGTAGTATGTTAAGAGCTTCTGTGTATGGAAACTAGAGGTTATTTGACATAATACTACTAGAAGTTGAAGAATAAGTTCCTGAACTTCAAGTAAATGAATCTCTTTCTGGGCACTAGGGACAAGATGCAAATTGACTTTGCAGGTGGATCTACTTAATTAAGCATTATAGCTTATGCACCTTGCCTCAGCATAGTGATCTAAATTGACAGGGATTGGTGCTCAGGATCCATACCCACAGAATGGGAATATTTAGGTGTCTTCTGAGAACAACACAGAGAACCTAGGTGCAGAACAAGGAGGTACCTACCACAAGCGGTTAGCACATGCTATGATATGCAAAGTTACTTGCATGTATAGCTTTTACAGAACCAGGATTCAGACCACAGTCTTTCAAATGGATCTGTGTGGATTTGTTTGGAAGACAGTAGGATCAGTGCTTAGGGATACAAACAGTTCCATGTGGTTATATTCTTGGTTCTTTCATGAGAGCTTCAAGTCCAAAAATAACCCTTTTTTGTTTTAAATCTGTTTCAGCAGCTCCTCTCCAGACATGTAACTTCTAGGGTCTGCTTCCTGAGTGACAGTGGAGCAGGAGCAGGGGCTGTCACACTGGGACATGGGTGACCAGTCTGGGGTCACTCGGGGATCGAGATGCTGATCAGGATGGCAATTCAAGAGAAGGGTCTGAGAGTAGGCTGAGTCAAGAAGTTGGGAGATCAAGCAGAGTGCGTAGTTGAGGAGCAAAGCCATGTTAGTCAGGTTGAGCCCGGTTACTGAGACATTTGCTATTCTCAAGCAGGGGTTTACATGAAAGGAAGTGGAGATTCAGCTGAACCTAGCTAGCCATGTCAGTGATAGGGAGCAAATGGAGCATTAGGCCCTGCTGGAGGCTTCAGGACACTTTGGATCAGCTTGGGTGATCACCCATGGGGTAGACTGTGGCCCTGGGTTCAAGCTGAGGTGGCACCAGAAGTGGCTGTTGTGTTTGTGTGTCCCTCTTTGCCCCAGTTGCCACCCCACATTACACTCTTCTCATCCTGCAGTAGCTGCAGAGCATTTCTGTTGGCTTAGGTCTAGATATCCTAACTCACAGAGCACATTTAAACAGATAGGTGAACAGGCTTCCTGAGGAGTTGTGTGGGAAGGATGGATCTCATTTGCATGAGCTACTTACCCTCCCATTTATCTCTGCATCCCATTTCCATGGACAGATTGGCTCCCTTCCATTGCAGTCTGACTAATGGGACTAGGTCTGATTCTCAGACTGGTCAGCCTGTTGTCTAGCTGGTTTATGGAGTAAGGGTCTTACACAGTATTATAAGGGCCTGAGAATATGACCCTTTATTGTTATTTTGGTATTTTATACCATCTCTTCTGCAGAGCAATATTTCTCTCTCAAGCGTAATTAGCACTGGGACCAAATGAAAGCCCATCCCACTAATTAATTTATGTTAAAGGTAGTTTTAAACCATGAAATAAAAAGAAATAACAATTATTACCTTCTTGGAAAAAATGGGACTAGGTAAAACCCACTATCACACTTCTATGTAATCAGGAAATGCCTGTCCATCAATGCTAATGGAATGAAGCAAAACAGGCTGACTTGACTGTGTGAGGTTTCCAGTGTCTCAAATGTTTGGGTAATTAATGGCTGTGGGAATTACTGACATTCAGTTCTTGGGAGACAAACAATAAAAGGTGATGAGAAAGACAGTTCTTCAAAGGGTGTGGATGAGTTACCTTTGGAGATTCACATGACTGCTGACAGGCAAGACTTCAGATATATCCAAACTTTCTTCCACAACTCAGACCAAACATTTCTGAGATGTGAAAATGTTTAGACAACTATTTACTACATTAGGTTATATTCTCACCTGTAGAACGGTGCAGGGAATGTTCTGCAACCATAGGGAAGCCCACTGAATTCTGAAGACGTCCATGGTCGTGCAAGACTGTACTTGTATGTGCAACATGTCGTGTGTAACTTGGAGGACAGAAGCTTTGCTCTCCATTTTTTACACCTCTGTATTTATTTATACCTGCCAGGACTAGAAGTGAAACTGCTGAAATACCACATGGGAGTGGTTCCTAACATGTCCTGTTAGTTTGTAAGCAAAAGTTACCAAGCATTTTAAAAGAAGCTTGTTCTCTAAGTGAAGTGCCAACTACTTCATAGTGAGGCAGAACAAAGGCTAGTACCCAGGTGTCCAGACTGTTCCTATCCATTAAGCCACATTACATGCACAGTTATAGTCCCCCACAACCACAGCATCTCCAATTACACTATTCATAATTTGTCTTAGACACTTACCTAATTGAACATATTTTTCTTATCAAAGTTGTGTGCATCTCAGTCGCTTTGTTTTCAGCTGTATTCCCAGACAGCTACCACCAACAAGGAAGGGATGCATTTCACATAAATGCTAGCCATACATACTATTTGAAGATAACTATAAACCAACACTGACTCCTTAGCAATCAGGGATATTTTAATTCATTAACATTGCTTAAACAGAAACAAACAGCTGAGCATTTTCAGTCTTTAGTTTATATCCTGATCTATATATACAGAATTTACTTTGTGGTTAATTTTTTGATTTTATATTTAGTGAAATACAATAAAAATGTATACTGAAATCCTTAGCAAGGACCACCTCCTATAAACTGTTCCTGACTTACATGACCACTTTGAAGTATCTCAGTGGTTTCCAGAACAGTTTACTTTCCTATTTGGTTAAAGACCTACCTCTACCAGACAATTTATCTTTGATGGAGATCTCACTGATCTTTGCTGGTCATCACAACTCTCTCTCCACCTTGAGGTTTATTACCAGCCCAATAATGAAGAGCCTATTTTATCTTCTCATAAGGTGCTAGGATAACACAGTGGTTATACTGGGGAGGAGAGACAGATGAAAAGAGAAAGAAAAATTGCTCTTTACATCATGTCTAAATGTGTAATCACTTTTCTTAGATTTATCTCTAACCCCTATTTTTTTCCCCAGGACATTTTTTCCTTAGGTACAGGTCTATGTTGGGTTCCATATTTTACAATATAGTTCTGCAAGTTTTGTGGATTCTTTGAACTAGGATTCTTGTTCAGCTCAAAGGAGAGGGTGGCCCTCAGCATGCAACTAAAATTTGCTTAAGTTCCCAAAATGTTCTGCTTGGAAGAGTGACATGATGCTTCTGTTCCAGACTCATCTCGAATGTTTTCCAGCTAATTGCCTATGGTGTTTTTCTGTAACAGAAAGCAATCAAATGCAGTTGTAGTCATACCGTTTTACCTTTGATATACTTACATATGGAAAGAAGTGACCATCCAGCCTTAAGATATGGATTTTTCCATTTTAAGTCTGCCAGTATTCAGATTGACAAGACAGCAACAAATGTATCCATTAATTTAACCTCTTTCCCTTTTCTTTTCTTTCTCTTGTTTCTCATGTCCTACGATTGCTATACTACTCCTTGGTTTATTCTGGTCTTTTTTTCTTCTGCTCTTCCTTAGACCCTTCCTTCAAACCCTTTGGAGCTGGTTGGATACTTTAAGGAAGACTAACTCCCTGATGGCTAAGTTTTCTCAAAATGATTTTCAACTCTAAGGAAGACCCCCATTTATCAGCTGTGATCAGCTTTCTTGTGAAGACTGTGTCCAGGCCATATTGTTTAATAGATCCATAGACCTTAAGGAGGAAAAAAAGACCATTATGACCTCTTGAAAAACACAGACCATAGAAACTCTCAATTACTGCATCAAGATGTTTACTTCTCTTTGAGCTAAAGCATACCTTTTAGAAACATCCCATTTTGATTAAGAGACTTCAAGTGTTGGAGAATTTGCCACATCTCCACATAAGTGATTTCAAAGGTCAGTTATCTCTCTGCTAAAATGTATTGCCTTATTTCTAAGCTGAATTTGCCCACCTTCTGCTTTCAACCACTGAATCTTGTTATGCCATTTTCTGCTGGATTAATGAGGCATTTATTATTGCCAATTTCTTCCATGTTTCTGTACTTGTTAACAGGTCACTTCCCAACTTCCTTTATGGTAACATGAATCACATTTCTCATGATCAGGTATGTTTTTCAGGCCATCAGTTCTATTATTTTTATAAGTATGATTTTCCACCAGTTTTTCAACAGTTTTAGAGCGATGTTGGAGCTGTGATGGTCCTGGAATTGTATGAGAGGCAAGGCTTTCTTAGGGTGATATCTTTTATTGGACCAACTGCATAGTTGGGATAGAATTAGACAAGCTTTTGAATGCAAGACATTCTTCTCCACAACACACACACCTTTGAAAAAAAACAAAGAATATGAGTGTTTTAGAAGAAAGTGACTTGAACAAGAATGTTAGTCCAATAAAAAATATCACCTTAAGAAATTCTTGCCTTTCATAGCTTTTCAACATCACTTTTGATGGGAAAACACAGGAATTGGACAGAATTGTATATCAGTCTATCAAATTATTGCTAGGTATATGTGAGATAGAAGATCTGACTTTATTGCTTTTTCCTGTATCTATGCTTTACCTAATCAAGCTAATAACCTAGGCTGACACAATAAGACTGTTATTTGATTAAGTTAATTATTTTACCAAGTGACCTATTCAAGCTCTGAATAGTTGTATAAATGAAAATACAGGCCAAAAGAAAAAAAAACATATTTTTGCTTTAAAATGAGACATTACCACTGAAAGTGCTTTGCAATGTAGCCTATTAAAAACACATGGCCTTTTTAACAATTATAGATCCACTACATGCTAGTATCTCACAACAAACATGGCTTTGAAAAAGCCCAGGAATATGAGTGTTTTAGTCTTTTCTACAAGTCAGCGAATCTCAAATGTTTTTGAAAAAAGAGGGGAAGTAAGAACCATAGTTGCAGAATTTTCATAATGATCTCTTACTGTTTCCTCCTTTCTAGAAATATTTCTTCTTTGAAACCAACAGACAGTTACTCTAGGACTTACACTAACGTAACAGCCTCAACATCCTGTGAGACGAGACTCATGATCAAAGTAGAGAAGGGAACTAATCAATCTAAAAGGATCACCGGATCTTCCCATGTAGGTAGGAGATGACCAACTAACATAAATCTTGAAATTGCTGCATCAACCAGGAACCTGGGAAAAAGCTGACTAGACTAAATGAACTCTAAGGGCCTTAGTTACTGTCAGACTAGCCCTTTGCAACCGGTCTCCTTCATCTTTTCCTGAAAAGGAAAGATGATAAATGCTGGGCTGAGGTTACTGACAGCATAAAGTAGATTTTGAGATGAGGCTTAACAAGTGCTTCCTCTCAAGATATTGACAAGTAGCCCTTCTAAAGGGAAGGAAGTACTGACAATCTTCACAAGACAGGGCCTATGTACTTTCAGGATACCTTCACTAGCCAGAAATTACATAGCTATAATGCACCAATGGACGGCAATGATTTTGATTTTGTGTAAGTAGCTAGACAGGTGTTTGGATGTTGCAATGATAACTCTTATATAGATAGTTAGTCAGGCCATGTACCCGAGTAAAAGCATCTGTGCTGTCCATATTTGTAGATATTTTTTTCATGGTTAAAAGAGAAGCCATTATTTACTTAATATTATAAGATATCTAGATGCAGTATTCCATTGCTGGTGTGTGTCTCAACACTTCATTTTCATTCAAACACATACTCACTGTGACTGGGAACAAAACAACCATATTGAATTGTGTCTAATAATGCCAGCATTCTATTATGTACATGATTCTATTCACCCAAAAAACAGGTTTTTTGGCAACCAACACAGCCCAGTAAATCTATGTCTTCCTATTTCTCATTGTTACAGCTTTTAAAAAGTGGGTGGTAAAAGGAAGTCTGACTATGGACCAGGTGTGTGTGTGTTACCTATTATAAATTCCCTGGTAAGCAACAATATGTATTTGTGCAAATTTGGCATACCTTACGTAAGTCAAGCCAGAGAGTGGAGGAACCATTTTTTGACTCTTGACAGAGGCGTACACCTGGTCTTGCACAATACATTAGTTGCATTTTCTGTGTCTGTCTTATTTCCACACACTGACGTCCTCTTCCTTAAGGCTCTCCACATCAGAGAAGTGGTAAGTAGCAAAGACCCACGAGATCATACAATTTATCATGCTGTCAGTGTAGGATGATTCCCTACAGGATATTTTTCCTTATTTTGCCTGCCTTGTTTAAAAAACCACACAGAGTCAATTTTAACTTGTAATTATTATGAGTTAGCAGAAAACAACTATTCCTGCCCCCTTATATGTATATGTGAAAATTCATTTGCCCTCAACCTTTATCTCTTTCAGTTTGATACTTGAAGATGCTCACATATATTAAAAAAATATCCAGGAAGACAAAGTCAAAGCAGTACTAATAGAGTTAATTAAGCAAATTTATGCCTGACAGAAGTTCACAAAAACATCTGTTATTTGATTTTGAGAAATGTCAAGTTTGCAAAATAAATAGTATCCTGGCAAGAGTCCAGCCTGGATAATTACATTTTTCCTACCTGAAATTTTTCCTGGAGTTTCAACTTGGATGCAACATTTTTCCCCACTTCCTTTTCCAAATTTTTTAACATTTTTTTTCTCAGTTCTCTGAAGCAGTTGCTATGTTTCACTCCAGCTGAATGAAGAAGTGGATGACTTTCAGTTATGACTGATACAAGGGCTTTGGTATCACCAGAGATAAATGAGCATATGCCTGAATTAAAGGTATACTTTTATACACAGAAGTATAGGAGTGGAAGGGATGTCTGGGCCACTGCATGCAGTTCTCTGTGTTTGCCAGTTAATTGTTTATACAATGAATCACCTAATCATCACTTCCAACCCTCAAGGCACAATACCTGAACACCAGCACCACTCTGTAATCTCCCATAGATAACAGCATGGAAGATGAGGACATAGCCAATGCCCTGTCATTACAACAAAAGGGTTATGTATGCTCGGAAGGTCCTAGGAAAAGGACTGTAGGAGGCAAAAACCTCTACAGCCCATGCCAATCTGACCGCAGGGTAAAATTCCTCCCTGACCCCAAATTTGACATTTTATTTCCTCTTATGCTTTTAAGACTGTGACATCAAAACATTCCCAAATTTGTTTTCCTTAGTTTGCCCATTGAAACAGTGTGAAGAAATTTGAATCATTATCAGAACTAGTGAAAATATTGTTGTTGGTATTTTTAAGAGAAAACTTGACTTTTATGCTTAAACTTTCTATAATGTTTATAAGGCTTATCTTAATAACATTTTAAAAATTCAGAACAAAACAACTTTAATGACTTGATAAAGTTGGAGAAAAACATGATGGAAAGATCATCTGGTTTAACTTCCTTCATCCCTATCTGAACCATCCCAAACAAATGTTTGTTTACAGTGATCTCAAATATTTCTAATTATGGATATCTCACAACTTTCTGAGGTAATCTGTTCCACCACTTAACCACCCTCATAGTTAGAAAAGTTCTAACTATCCAACCTAAAGCTTTCCTTATTGCAATTTAATTCCATTACTTTTTGTCCTGCCCTCTTTGGGCACAAAAATAGTTGATCACCTTCCTCTTTATAAAAATCGTTTCTATATTGTTGAAAACTGTTGTCGAATCTCCTTTAATCTTCTCTTTTCCAGACTAAACAGTATCAGTTCTTCCAACATTTATTCATAGGTCTTGCTTTCTAAATCTCTAATGAATTCTGCGGCTTTTCTCTGGATCCTTCCTGTTTGTCCACATCTTCTTGAAGTGCGCCAAATGAGACACACTACTCCAGGTAAGGCCTCACCAATGCTAAATATATTGGAAAGAAACAGTTGTTAATACTTCCATGCAATGCTTCTGTTAATGCATCCCAGTATGCTCTTGCTTTCTTTTTCAACAATACTTACTCATATTCAAGCTGCTGTCCATTATTATAAACCTGGGTCCTTTTCAGCAGTACTGCAACCTAACCAACTGCTTTCCATTTTATATTGTTTCAGTCAGTTGTTCCACTCTAAGGACACATCTATATGTTGCCCTATGGAAATGTAGTGATGTAATACATCACTGTACAGCGTTCCATGGTGACATAGCAATTTTGTGTCTACATGTGATCACCAGCCACATTGTTGTAGCAGCACACTCCCTGGGTATAGTGTGCCACTAAGGTGACATAGCAGCAAAATTTCGCTATGTGCATGGTGCAGTAACCACTCATTTGAATAGACTCCTAGCCGGGGTGGTGCAGGCACATACCCTGGAGATCTTCAAAAGGAGACTGCATGCACACCTTGCTGGGGTTATTTGACCCCAGCAGTCTTTCCTGCCTAGAGCAGGGCAGCTGGACCTGATGAATTCACCAGGCCCCTTCTAGCCCTAAACTGTGAATCTGTGCTTTAGTACTTTCAAAAGGAAGTATTAAAGCACAGTGCCAAAGCACCATCTCTGTACAGTGACATGTAGACACATCCTAAATGCACTACTTTGTACTTGTCCTTACTGGATTTAATCTAATTCATTTTAAACCATGTTTCTAATGTGTCAGTCATTTTGAATCATAATCCTATCCTCCAATGTATCCACTACTCAACCTAGCTTGGTATTATCTTCAGATTTGCTAACTGTGAACTTATTCCATCCTTCAAACCATTAATGAAAATACTGAACAATACCAGACCCAAAGACAGGCCTCTGAAGGATTTCAAAATGTTCTGATTTTCTTCTACTTGTTCAGCCTTCAAAATTAGGACATTCTGGATGCGTTTACACATGCAATTAGCACAGCTCAATAAACTCTGGTGCAGTTCACACCAGAGTCAGCACTCCCAGGCAACACATATACACATGCTGGCAAGGAGCTTCACAGTGTTGGGTGGTGGAGGGATTAGCTGGGGCACATTGGTGCTACAGTGTGGGGCTAACCAGGAGGCAGCCCCCTGCACTGTAGTACCTTCTTGGCCCAGCCAGCCCTGGTCACCATCTGCAGGTGCATTTCAATGCAATTAGGGCACTTTTACATGTGCTCTGGGACTGGAGGGTGCGGCACTTTAACTAGAGCAGCTCCAAGAATTGCTGTAATTGAAGCACCGCTGTGTCTCATGTATCAGCGTTTGTGCGCTTAAAAGTGGCAGCAGGGGCACTTGAACTAAAGCTTATCAAATGAGCTTTAGTTTAAGTGCCCCCACTGCCAATTTTAAGCTTGGGGACGCTAATACATGAGACGCAGGAGGCTGCTGGAGTGCGGTAACTGCCATGCTTCAGCAGACTCAATTAGTTGTGTGTGCCTGATGCACTGGAATTCCAGCATGTTGGAGCAGCTCCACACTCACATACAGATGCCCTTAATGACTCCACCATAGGACAGTATTTGTCCCAGACATTACTATCCTACGGTGGAGTTAATTAATTTACTGTGCTCTAATAAAGATGCATGTGTAGATGGTGCTTTACTGTGGAGCAAATTATCAGTAAAGTGTTATGTAGATGTATTCTGTGAATTAATTTTATTGTATCCTCACAGTTAACAATGTGGGTAGGGAAGATATAAAGTGGTAAAAACTAAAAAAATTCCTTGCAAACAGAACACCTGTCTTCTTTGCTTTGTACCTTTACAGTCATATTAATATGTTCAAATGGATTGTGCCACCTTCTGATTTGATGTCATTTTACAATACAGTAAAAATAGTAAAAAAATAAAAATAAGCAATTCTGAAATTCTAAAAAAAAAAGCTTTTTTTCCCCTAAAAAGGTCCTCCATTTAAGATTCTGGGTTTTTTTCATTTTCCAAGTGAAATGTAGACATTTCAAAATTTCCCCCTAAAGGAAATATCCTTTTTTTTAAACTTGGAAGTAAAACAGATATCTTATTTTAAATAAATAAATTTTAAATAAATTTCAAAATAAAATTTAACCTGGGAGCCGAAGTTCCAAGGCTCCTTGTTCAGCCATAGCTCCCAAGACTTCTGTAGCTTACCAGTGCCTTAACCCTAATAGACTGACTTTTCTGTTGAAGGAAGCCTGGAATCTTAGGAGTTTCGGTGTCCCCGATCGTGGCGTAGTTTACAGAACATGGAAACCTTGGAGCTACGCAATCCTGGTCTTCAGCTCCATGGCAACCTCTGTAGCTTCTTTTTACCAAAGCTATGCTGCTTTCAGTGCCTGAATTTGCCTGGTGTCTACAGTACACACTGCTGTATACTTGGGATTGTGGATTCTGGACCCCTGGGCTCCCCAAAGACTGTCAGCTAAGCACACAGGAAATCAGAAACCTTGCTTTGCTCCTCTGGAAATTCACTGATGCTATGTTTTTGATTTTCAACAGTTTGGCATATGATGATGAAAACCTATTTTGTCAGCTTTCACTTCTCCTTTGCATAGATATAAAAGATTGCAAAAAATCCAAGAGAGTAGAGAATTGGGCTTTTGACACTAGTGTAACTTGCTAGCAGGTGCACGTTTGTATACGTTGGTTAAATTAGAGCAGGAGTAAAACCAGGCTCTACAAGTAGAATCCTCATTGTAAAAGTTCTCTCCTATAATATTTTTAAACATTCTAAATACAGTGCCTATGACCAATTAGTACCTCCATTTGCAAGGTTACATGGAAAATTTTAGAGTCCAAAGCATTCAGCATTTGAACATTCCATTTTTTTCAATGAAATATTGAGATGTTTCCTGGAAAGCAGAAACATTTTGTAAAAATGTAGATTCCATGTTCCTTTAAAAAGAAAAAACCAGATGTGATAGAGAAACACTCATTCTTCTCATTACTATTGCATTACCTTTTTCTCTGTGATGTGCAAAATAAAAAAAAAGGAGCTTGTTTCCTCCTTGTTTGGTTATTAGGGTAGAATATAATGATTATGAGGAAAATCTGTATAGATTCCCTTCAGATTCCCATCCTCAAATTCAGAAATATCTAAATAAGGCAGAGTTGTTCCTAATCAGTCATTAAACTAGGTTTATTTACAGAGATCTAGATAAACCATCAGGAAATCAGGTCAGGTTTTGCTAGAGAAAATATGAGAAGAGTATATTAGGAATCCTCAAAGAACTCAGAAATGAAGGGTTAAAACTCTAAAATAAGATGTTTTTTTCTTCCAGGCATTCAGGAGTAGCAAATCTACACACAGACACAAAGAAGGCTAGATTTTTCAAAAGCATCCAAGACAGGATTTAAGCCAAAATTATTTGGGGGTTTTGGATTTGTGAAACTTTTGGAAATTTGGATTTTCCATTCTAAACTGGGATGGCAAACGTGTGCAAGATGGGAAACTATTTTCCACTCAGCTCTTGAACTTAGCCAATTAAAGATGCTTTTGGTGCATTGTGAGATTTTCAAAAGCACTTAAGGTGGTTAGGTCCCTAACTCTTCTTAAAATCAATTAGTAGATACTTTTGAAAATCTAGTAGGTATCAATCAGCCTCTTTTAAATATCTTTAACAGTGTAACACTGTGCACCTAATGCTATGTCTATCCTGCAAATTTAGGGTGTTGTTACAGATTACCTTTAAACTATACAAACTCTGTGGAATTAATTTAAAGATTACCTTTAAACTATACAAAATCTGTGGACTGTTAGGCGGTGTTGAAATTAAAAGAGTTTCAGAGCAGTCAAGGTTAAGGCTTAATGCTGTCCCTGAACTGCATGGCTATGACATTCCTGTAGAGGCTGTGGTCAGGATCCAGGAGGCTACCCCTCCTCTCGGAGAGGAGACCTGAGGGTTAAGCAAAGTGAGAGAACGGACCATGGGGCAACATCCTTCCCCAGGTTCCATGATCTCATTGTCTGGTGGCTCTGCTCCCAGCAGAGACCTGCTGCAGCCAGTAGTGACAAAATGGGCCCCAGCAAAACATGCCTCTTCGAGCTCCATGCTTGGATTAGGTCTAATATGAGGTACTAAATAAATGCACATTAGGCTGCCCCAATGCACAGTACCAAAAGTACATGCTTTTTAGGTGATGCTTGAAGTGCAGTAGCCTATTGTACTGCACATTAGCATAATAGCATGTTTTTTCACATGATGCTTTAATATGCAGTATAATTGGCTACTGCACATTAAAGCACAACTGTAGATGTGTCCTTTATATTTGTGGAGCAGACTAATGATACCCTTGCTCAAACAGGTAGAACAGCTCAAAGTTAACCCTCACCCAAAGTTACGTAACTTTAAGATGCTTAGATTGTACTTATCAAAGGGTGTTAAACTGTGATGTGTGGACGCTCCCATTTACATGTCTTTAGAGTGGTTTAAAGAACACCTGTAACACCATCCTTATCATGCTAAATATCCTTCCCTGCTCTGAACACATTACCTCCACAATTGGGAGCTGCGTAACCATTAGTACGTCGGAATAATTAGCACTGCTAAGATTTAGGATTAATGAATGTGGATCCTGCTGATTAGCTCTTCTGTACTACTGCACAAACGTGGACACTGTTTCTGGTTTAGGAGGTAGCATGTGGCAAGTTTTTGTAACACTCATTGGCATAATAAGTTTGTCACATAGATATGCAAAAATCTAGAACTCTTGGTTCAGAGATGATAGCTTTTATTAGACCAACTGAAAAATTGCAAAAAAAAAAAAGTGTTTTTTGTGCAAGTTTTCGAGCTTACATGCCCTTCGTCAGGCCTAGGGAAAGGTCAAGACGGTAAAAATCTCCATATGTAGAAAATAAGCTTCATTTTTGCACAGAGAATGCTGAAGCTGGAAATCTGTCCCTCTGGGTCCATGTGAGTACCTTTGTTATACGGCATCAAGGGATCTGAGGACGGGTACTAGAAACCTAAAAACTTGTCCAACAGCTCTCCAAACTATACATTTGGTCCAATAACAGATATCACTAAAAAGTCTCAGCTCATCTGGTTTTAATCATTGTTCAAAATGGGATTTAGGCACCTAAATGACTTATATTCTTGGAAAAGTTGCCCTTATGCTCTCTTTCCTTCTCCGCTGCTCACCTTCCAATCTCATTTTGTAGTGTTTCATCTTCCAGTCTCAATTTCACCAGCCACCATGAAGCCTGCTAAGGTAGAGAAGATATGTTTCTAATGGTGAGGAGAGACAACAAACTAATCTGTTTTGCAGATGCAATTTTCTTAGGCCATCTTTATATATCAGAAAGCATCAAAGAACCTCTTCTAGTGCATTTTTTTCCCTTTGGAGGTCACCTCTAATGCAGCTCAGGTGTTCTAGATACAGAACAATGATGGAAGGAATAATAGAAGTATAGCTTCACAAAAAATACTGTTTACCAACACACACTTCCTTCTTACAATCTTTGTAATTTGAACAAGGAAGCATGAAAGTCAAGATGGTTGCTCTTCAAATAAAGCTTTTAATCCAGTAGCTAAAATAAGTGAAAATATACACATTCTTTTTTAGTTTCTAAAGGAGAAGGAACCTTTGGGCATGCCTCTTTCAAAGAATGTGCTTTTTGTTTGCATTTTTCTCCCTTCCTATGTGAAAATGTGGATGTTACAACAGGTGTTTTCCTTTACAGAATCAATCCAATTTGGCCAAGAGGGCAATGCCCTTTCAGGACACATCCACACATGCAAGCATGTGCTCTTGCAGCAGCCCAAATAGAAGCAGTACAAATTTGAGCTGGGGCTTTTTGCCTCAGCGCGTGTGCTCGGACATGCACTTTGTTGTAGAGCAAATTGTGCCACTTGGCACAAAATAACCCTGCCTGGCTCCTCCCGGATCTGCAGCCAGGGGGAGCTAAAGCCCAGGGCCAGCACCAGTGCTGTCCCCAACAGTATAAGAAACTGCCCTGTCCTGGCCCCAGCAGTAAAAAAAGCCAACCTGGCAAGTAGCTCAGGGCTGCTCGCTCTCACGAGCTTGTGAAGCCCAGCCAATTGGTATCTGTAGATACTACCCCTTGTGCCAGCTGGACTGATGAAGCAGCCCTGAGAGTTCCCGGCACCCTCTACCCACTGCAGCAGTCTGGCAGTGGGGGCTGCTGCCTGGCTGTGACCTGCTGCTCACCTGCCAGACTCAGAGGGGACTGCACAGCCAGTAGAGGCATCTGCTCTGGGCCAGCTGCCAGTGGACTGTGGTTGCAGGGCTGGCCTTTGTGCAGCACTACTGCCATGTGTGCCCCTGCATGGACTTCTGGGTAGCTATCACCTGGAAGATGTTCTGGGTGTGGTGGCCTGCTTTGAACTGTCAAAGTACATCCTCCTGGTCCTATTTGACCAGGAGGTCAGCCACATCCAGCTGGGTCCACGATGCCAGCTCTGAGCTGGCAGGGTCTTGCCACTGGCCTCCCTAGCAGGAATTCTGGTGTTCCCTTTTGGAAAACCGAAACATCACTGATAAAACAAATCCCAAAGTCAATCTGTAAAATACCCCCAAATCCATGTTCCTCCATAATTAAAACAAAAAGGAATGTTTTCTTGATATATCTATAGTGTTAAAGCAATTTGGAAGCCTAGCAGTGTCTCTATCATCATAATAAAGTGAATTCTAAATACCTATATACTTTGCTGCCTACCACAGGGGCTACAGCACCCCACCAGGGTTTACAGCCCCCCCCAACAGGGGCCAAATGCCCCCTGCAGGGGCTATTACCCCCTCTCCCCCACTGCAGGGCCCATGTGCCTCCCGATTGCTGCCCTGCCTGGCCCCATCCACTGCTGGCTCCTGCAGCCTTCCCAATGGCTGCCCCACCCAGCCCCAGTCCCAGCCCCTGCTTGCACTCCCAGTCCCATGATGGCTGCTCCCTCCACCCCAGCCCCCAGCACTTTGAAAAAAAAAGCCTCTACTCACCCCAGAGCTTAGATTTCATAGACACTAGGGCTGGAAGGAACCCTGGAGGATCATCGAGTCTAGCACCCTGCCCCAGGGGCAGGAAGTCAGTAGGGATCATAGGATCCCAGCAAGATAAACATCCAAATGTCTCTTGAAGGCGTTCAAAGTGGGTGCTTGAACCACCTTCAGCAGCAGCCTATTCCAAACCTTGGGGGCTCGGACAGTAAAGAAGTTTTTTTCTTATGTCCAGCCTAAAATGTTCATGAACTCCTTCATGACCATTTGACCTTGTCATCCCTTGGGGCGCTCTGGTGAACAAATGTTCCCCCAGATCCTGGTGAGCACCCCTGATAATTTTGTAAGTGGCCACCAGATCACCTTGGAGCCTGCGCTTTTCCAGGCTGAAGAGTCCCATAGCTCTCTCTCAGGAGCTGTGGGGGCTCTGAGGCCTCCTGGCAGAGCCCCCCCCTAGGCAACACAGGGCAGTGGGGGGCAGCAGGCTCCGGGCTGGGGCCATCACCCCAACCCGCTGTGCAGGCTGGGCCCCAGTGACCCAGACAGGCAGCTAGAACTGCGGTGAGTGCCAGGATTTTTGTTTGGGGAGGTTAATTGCGGGATACTTGGGTTGGGGGGCAGCAATAAGGAGAGCTTGGGGGGGATGGGGCAGGGCAGGGATTGGGGGGCTGGGAGGACAGGCAGGGGGTAGGGCTGGATGGGAAATGGAGCAGGGAGGCTTGGGAGAGTAGGTGGGGCCATTGGGGTCCCCCCCGTCCCCTCCGCCCTCCCCCAGCCCCCCGACTCCTTACTTACCTCAACTGAAGTCTAGGTCCAGCTTCCTGTGGCTGGCACACTTCCTGCCTTGCATGGGCAGGTAGCATGCTTCAGCACCAGGGCAAGGGCCACCCACAGAGACGCTCTGGCAGCCAGACCATCTCTGTGGAGGACCTAGCCTCCAGCTGCCTGCCCTGCTTTTCTTCACTTGATTTTTTTTACAGCTGGGGGATCTTTTTCCTGTTCCCACATTCCCTCAAAAAGGGGTTTGAGATGCTTCAAGAGGCATGAGCGGGCTTGTCTGGATGCATCCTCAGAGTTCTGACCCATTTTACATGGTACCCTTACTGAAGGAATCCATTTTTTCTTCCCTTTACAATGTAATTTTGGCCATACGGGGCTGACAGAAGTGATATTTGTCATATGATTGGCCCCTTGAAAGTGCTCTGCAGCCATGTCCTAACAGAAGTGCACAGCTGCAGAATCCTTTAAAAGTGCCTGATCACATGACAAATTAACCCTCATTTAATAAGAGTGCAGATGAAGGCACTCCAAAGTGGAGCACCTTCATTAACTTCTGTTTGTCCCTGCACATGGGCTGATGCAGCCCTACTCCATTCCCAGTGCTTTCAGTAAAATGGAAGGGAAAGAAAGCAGGGGACAGAGCTCGGGTCTGGGGTTTGCCCAGCCTGCACTGTGAGGTGGGTAGATTAGTGTTTGGGCTCCAATCTACCCATTCCCCCACCTCCAGGATAGTCTGGGCAAACTCAGACCGGAGCTCCCTCCCCTGCCTTCTCCCTCGCCCATCCTGCAGACAACACTGGAGCTGGGAGTGGGAGGGGAAGGGGATTGAGGCTGCAGACAGGCAGGCAGGCTGCAGAAGCTGCAGACAGTTCAGCTCTAAAGTAGAATATGATCCCCCCTCCCCCCCATCCAAACAGTAAACATCTGCTGGGTTGCAGGGAGTTGGGTGGTTACTATTATTCAAGGTGCTTTCTGCGAAGCGGCATGAGTTACAGCAGGGAGCTACATATCTGTCATTGCCCATAATGTACGTATTACAAAGAGCTGTCTTTTTGTTCCAGAAGAATTTATACCTTTCAGCATCTTGCTGCATCCCAGAAGAGACATGACCAGTAGCATAACTAGGGGTGGTGAAAAGGCACTAGTCCTGGACACCAGCAATGGGAGGGTGGCAGGGCTACCCTGCACTGCATAGCCATAGGAGCCCCATGGCCCACAGTGTCTGGGAGAGGGAAGAAAGCAAGTGGGCAAGTGATACGGTGCTCTTCCCCAACCCCTGGGGAGTTTTGGTCACAGTAGGTGTAGTCCTGTGCCCAACAGCATATCTGAAGTGAGGGCGGGGAGCAAATGGGGCACCAGGCACAGCTTCTGTGGTGCCATGGAGCTGCTGCCTCTGGAGCCAGTGCTGCTACAGTATCAGCACTGGCCGCACTGTCAGTTGGTTCAGAGAGCCCAAGCAAGTAGGACTTTCCTTTGCCTCATCCCTTTTTCCATTTCTGTGGTCAGTGTACCACTACCACTTCCTGCCCAGGGACCTGAATATTTTTACTAGGCCTCTGGGCACAGCCCTCTGGATTAGGCACCTAAATAAAAATAGCCTGCTGCTTTGGCAACCAATTTTGAAGACTTTGGTGATGATATAAATAAATACTAATTAAAGGGCAAACTCTGTTACAAAGAATGCTATGAATCAGAGAGAGAGAGAGAGCTTCGTATAAACAAGCTATTTATAAATCCTCAACCCCCTACTCTAGCTATAGTGTATTCATTGTTATCATTTAGTTGGTTTCTTCATTGTTTTATTATTTTATTTGTGTTTATGACTTTGTTATTGTATAGCACCCTGAGCCTTTTGGGGAGGGCAACAAAATAAATAAATACAGGCTTGATTCTCTCTTCCGTTGGTGCAACTCCAAGGACTTGCTGGTATATATGAAGGCAGGCTCAAATGTCTTGTATTTCTGTAACCATCAGCCTACTGTTCTGTTGCTGTCACCAGGCCTTTCCTGTGCACCAACTCTTTACAAGCTATCATCCTGCCACCACCTTTTTCCTATGAGCAACCCTTGCCCTGCTAATGTGGAGTGAGTATCCAGGTTAGTCACCTTTGCCTTGCTTCTGCTTCTCATTAAGACATCTGTTTTCCTTGTCTCAAGGAATGTCTACATTGGTTAGCCCAACAACAGCATCATCCCAAAAGCAGCCTAATGAAAACCATGTGAATTAGAGTACAGAGAGAAAATCAAAGGTAAGCATGAGCTCCTACTTACCCTAAGGCCTGGGAAACGTTTTTGCTAAGGACGGTGTTACCTCTCAGCTCTGTGTTCTTGGCGAACCCTGGCACAGTACACAGCCTGTCTGACTCAGAAGAGACTCACCCCCTCCCCACCTCTGCCTGAACAAGAACTGATTAGAGGAAGGACTTACAAAAGATAATGAAGGTGCAGTGGGAGATGCATTTAAAGTCCTCCAGAAAAGGATGATAAGAGTGAAGTAACTCCCCATGTCTCATTTACATCTAGATGGAACCAGATGACAACTCATTTAAATGGGAGATGGGACAGGAATGCACCTCCATTAGCATTCAGGATGGAGAACAGGGATTCTAAAGCAAGGACCGCACTGAATTCTGGGACCAGAGAAGTAGGAGAGCGCTGCATGATGGGGGATCCCTGCTCCAAATGCTAATGAACCCATGTTTACACACATCCAGCTTAGCAGTTATCAGACCAGTTCTAGTAATGACCCCTCTATTGTACACAGAACACTGAATCTGCCTGTCTGTATCCTGAGCTCCCTCAGAGTAATGTCACCCATAGTCAGGGGTGATCAGCTCCTACTATCCAGCATATAAGCCATTGTTTAACCCATAAACAAACCTAGTGTCCTCCCTTGAGCCATTGTTAGTTCTCTACAAAACCCCTACCCAAGCTCAAGTTTCTGTACTGGTGCTTTAATCCAAAAGCTGCACCAGCTCCACACCTTTTCAGTCTGGTTCCCTCCATTGATCATGCTCAGAACTCTGCCTGTCTGCAAGCTCCACCAAGCACCTAGAAACCTCATCTGGTTCAAGTTTTGCTGAGTGATGAGACCTCAATTCTTTCTCTCTCTCTCTTTCTCTCTCTCTTTGAGTCCAGGAACCTGACTTTTGCTTTCTTACTCCAAGCACAGCTTTCTAAACCTGACTTTTGCTTTCTACTCCAGGCACAGCTTTCAAAACTGGACTTTTGCTGATCACTCCCTCTCTTTGACTCCAGGAACCTGACTTTTATTCTTTTACTCTAGGCACAGCTCTCTAAACCTGACTTTTGCTAATCAAACTTGAGCTAGACTTCCCCAAATTCCTAATTGAAACTATGTAATACTGTAACTGTTTTCTTTGTCTCTTGTATGGCTATTACTACTAGTATCATCATAAATTCATATACGTGGCAATAAATAACTTTTTATGGTCAAGCTAGTTGCTATATTCTCTCTTTGAACCTCACTTACTATTCCTTCCCCTTGATCTCCCCATTTGCTCTGCAGCAGTGTTTCTTTTACCTAAGCCAAAGATCCCTGTAATGCCCAAAACTACAGTGGGGTCTGCTCATCAAGGAAGTTACTACTAGGACCATTGTGACAAGGGATTGGGATGTGCTGAGTTCTGAGGCACATGAGGGTATCAGCTGAAAGTGCTGATTGGACCCAGCCTGCTCAGACATACTCTGGTAACGCATGTGTATGTGTATCTAACTGTATTTATTATTGTTCTGCTGAAATAAGGGATGAACTGAGTTCAAGGCACATGAAAGTTTCAGTCTGTTAATTCTGAATAGTCTGGCCTGACTCAGATGCACTCTGTTAACCCATGTGTTTGTGTCTGACTGCATTTTATTGTTGCCCTGATGAACTGAGTTCAAGGTATATGAGAGTGTTAGCCTGTCAGTACTAAATAACCCAAACTGGCTCAGGCGTGTCCTGTTAATCTGTGTGTGTATGTGTGTATATGTGTTTGACTGATTCAGTGGTTGGAGGAACCCAGCCCCATTGAAATGGAGTCCTGCAAGATAGCTTCATTGGAGGTGAGGACTTGCAGAACGGAAAGATACAGCTCCTTACAGAAACACAAGTAACACAAGCAGCATATTAATAGAATTACAGAGACCCCAGAAATGTACCTCTAATAAATGAGCACACCCCAAAGTGGCAGGCAAATCTGGTAATAATGGCAAACGACTGCATCAGGATTAAGCAAAATAGTCAGATTCTCCCAACTGTGGAACTCATTTGATCTGATCTCCCAGGTCTACTACAGATCTCTCCTTCTATCTTTGTTGTTTCTTCCTCCCACAGATAAACTCATAGGAGTGGAAATGAATCTTCAGATGATTCTCCTCATTGAGTTCTCTTCCCACCTACCCTGTTGAGGAGTCATCTCCTATAGAAGTGCTTAAGGGGCCTGGGCCTGAATTGCTATAGATTTCCCCAGAATTCTTCACCCTTATAGGTAGTCACCAGGGACCCTGTGCTGTCTTCAGAAAGTCCTTGTGTCACATTGGCTCTGTGGTGTTGTCACACTCTTATGCCTCAGAAAGGTAAATACAGCTCAGGGTTGTATTAAGTGCTGGAACATCCATCTGAACCACCCACTCTGTCCTGGCATTTCCTCCTCTAACCTCAACTGGCAGACAGCCTTTTGTGGCATAGGGGTAAAGGACGATCATATCTTGGATGCAGTTATTCGCATGGGAGAGGGAAATATATACCCGCATATTTTTCCCTGTAAGCTAATTTGAAACTCCCCAGTAGCATTTGAGCTTCACTAAGGAAACTTTTCCAGGTCTTGGCTTTGTAATTGTCTTGTTTAGATTGTGTAGGTCACTTTGACATTACCTTTATTATCCTGTAGCTTCTAATCAAACATACAGGAAGTTACATAGTGAGCACCAAGACTGACATATTATTTTCAGATGGATATTCCAGTTTACTCAGTATTTAAGGTAAATCCATATCTTTTGAATGACAGGCTTTCCCCCATCGTTGTTGGTTACATAAAAGATACTGGCTGCAAATAGTTCCCCCAAGAGAAGGGCAAAATATCTTGCTGCCATCTTTGGAAAATGTGGGTTTTTATGTCACTTGCTTTGGGTTGGATTAATTTTGAAGAGTCCTATAAAGAAATGCTGTTCAGGGGGGACAAGGTTCTTTGGGTAAATCTGATATATCTTTTATTAGACCAACTAAATAGTTGGACATTTTTTTCTTAGCAAGCTTTTGGGGCTGAGGAAGCATCTGCAGTTGGTGGAAAGTTCTTGGATGGAATGAATAGTAAAGAAGCCAGAGGCTGGTGTGCATGCAAGAAAGGCGCAGTCAGTGAAGCCTACCTATGTCCTTAGATGAACACGGCTACAACCTATACCCCTGCTCAGAGGGGAAATGTTCTTTGGTATTCAGAGTTACATTATGACTGGGTCTGTGACCTTTTCAACTTGGCTGGGAATCTGCAGGAAAACAGCTGTGATGGTTTCCTCCTGAAATGTAAAAACAAAACTCCTTGCCTTAATGTCCAGCTTTGTTAGTATCCCTGTAGTAAACTTCTTGGATATTTTGTTGAATGCTCTCTGTTGTTTTTTGACTGTGAAATGCTGATTTGTTTGTCATTTATAGAGGTGACACCAGGGTGAGCCAACACAGTTTGGGTTTGAATTTCTTGGGTCCTATAAAATTACTTAAGCCTATAAAGTATTTTCAGACTCTTAAAAACAGAACAAAAAATTGATTACTTAGTCATATTTTACTCCCAGATACTAAAGAATTGTATGCAGTTGCAATCTGCAGGTCAGAATCTGGGCTTTGTAATTTGTGGTCTCATTGTAACTGCTAAAATGTTTGGTAGAGTTGGTCATGGATGCATTAATGGGGTTGCTGGGATGTACACACTCTTTTCAAATAATAAACATTTTACTGTTAGAGACTGAGATGCCAAAAGGAGAGTCGTTGAAAGAAATTGATAAATGAAATAGCAACAGGTTAGCAGGTTAGACTATGCAACAGGTAGATTTTCCAAAATATTCAGTGATGGCTTGATTCTCCTTCCACTGAAATCAATAGGGGTTTGATTCCCACTGTTACTCTCTGGAAGAACAGGATAGATAGATAGATAGATATTAGGAAGAATTTTCTTACTAGGAGGTAGTAAAACACTGGAATAGGTTACCCAGAGAGGTGGTGAAAGCTCCATCTTTGGGGGGTTTCAAAACACAGCTAGACAAAGCTTTGGTTGGTATGATCTAGTGGGGTAAGTTCCCGCTTTGAGCAGGGGTTGGACTAAATTACCTCCTCAGGTCCCTTCCGACCCTCATTTTCTATGATTCTACGGCTGTGAAGAACTTCTGAGACTGCTGAGGTAGCTTGAAACTGTATGTTTACAAATGTCGTCATGTATGTTGTAATTTGAGCTACTCAAAGTATTTGATTCTAAATACTAACTGCTTAGAAAAAAAACTTGGTTGTCATAATTGACATTCAGTAAAATCATCTGCCATTTTCATGGAAAATGAGAGGACAATGTTAGAACATAACATTATTTTCTATTCTATTCCTGCTAAAAATAATATGCCATCATGTAAATCATTGATACATCACCTGTTCAGTTTTGGTCACCCCTCTCTCAAAAAATATGTACCAGAAATAGCAGTGGTTTAAAGAAGGATGTGACAAAAATGTTTAAAAACATGGTTAAAGACAGAATGGGACATTTACATAAGGAGAGACTGAAAAGTTTAATGCTTTTTAAATAAGAAGGAAAACGAGTACAAAAAGACATGAAAAAGCCATGTAATTTTCTCATAAAACATCCCATAAAATTGGAAAACTACACATTTAAAATGGATAAAGTGACACTTTTGTAATCATAATTCATGATTAAAGAATTAGATATGTTCATGATTGTCTACAGGCGTATTAGAAAGGTATATAAATATAAGGGAGATTATTGTAAATCCTTGTGCTTCATACTATCGGCCAACTATAAACTGATGGGATTAAGGTAAAAGTAACTCCTGGACAGGTTATACTATAGAAGTCTATTACAGGGATTCTAAACTCTTTCTGTGAAGTATATGGTCGCTCTTACAAGGAAGACATCAGAACAGACAGGCCACTGCTCTGCCCCAGTGCAACACTAAATATGCTCAGGTTATGTCTATGCTGCAGTTAGCATGCAGCATAAAGCTACTCAAGATGGTTTTAAATGAACTAGCATAGAGCAGTGCAGCAAGGAGCTCCATCTGGCTTAATTTGCTCTCCCATTAACAGTCCACTGTATAGAAATGTCCTCAGACATTTCAATGTTAACAGGGACAAAAATTTTTAACAGATGTAGTATAGCAAGTTCTTGTTAGATCTCACTTTACCAATTCTGACATCCTTGTATAAACTATGCACAATTGTTTATATTAAAAGCATAGAAGCATTTCTTCAGTATGTGCTGGTAAAGCCATTCTGTTTAGCAAATACATGGAAAGGATGCATATCTCTATTTTCATTCCTGAGAGGAAGTTACACAGATGATTGGAAGTCCAACTGCTAATTAGCTAGTTCCTGAAGGTACAAATTACTTTGATCAGAATATTTTTGTGAAAATCATAGTTTGGCAAAGCATTTCCATTAAACGTCTATTCAGAGATTATTTTTGAGTGGTGCCACCATGAAGGGTTTTGGTTCAACCCACATTGGGATGATCTTTGCGATCTGGTGAAAAAATCTGTATTAAATAGAGCCAAGTGGGAACATAAACCTGGCAACTGAGAATGGTGTACGCAAGGTCAACTCAAATATTAACAATTTATGACTCAAATCAAACATAGTGGAGATGGCTTCTTTCTCCCTGGCCCACTTAATATTACTGTCTGACAGATCTCTAATTCCAAACTGCAACCTTTTAAAATAATATTTCAAGGAAGACATATACCAGGCTCTTGAAACATTTGACTGTCCCTTTTTAAAACATTAGGAATCCTCTTTTGGCTGTAGTTTGAAATCCTGACTTTACTGAAACTAATGAGAGTTCTGCCATTGATTTCTCTGAGGTGAGGATTTCATCCCTGTAGGTCACGTTTGCCTGTCCTTTTTAATCCCATATTTGTTTTTCAATTTCTTTAGATACTTCCATCCTATTTTTAACTTTTAGAAAGCGACCTTTGAAATATTATCCACATTTATGTTACATGCAGAGAAAGAAGTTGAAGTCAAAAGATCTACCAGGGCCAAACCATCCATCAGACTACTGTGAGCCAGGGCAAATCCAAGATTTTCCCAAGAAGGGTGCAAGAACAGGAACCAGCACTGCAAGGGGTAGCTGTACCTCTACCTCCCAGCCTCCTCCAACCCCACTGATGCAGGCAGACCACCCCGGGGTGCCTCAGGGACTTTTTAAAGTCCCTAAAGCATGTGAAAATCCCCCTCTCTTCTTTCCTTTCCTTCCCCCTGCCCCCTTCCCTGCCTGCTATTGTTGCTTCCCACTGTTCCAGGGGCCAGGGAAGCACCAGAGTTGTTCCTTCCCAGCCCAGCTGGGCTGCATTGAGGCTGGGCTTATCTGGAGATGGGGACAGTAGCAACAGAGTGGAAAATGGTTCTCTCCTCCCTGCCCCATCCCTTCAGAGCAGGCACAGTGAAGGGGATCCCTGCTATAGATTCATAGATGTTAGGGTCAGAACCGACTTCAGTAGGTCTTCGAGTCTGACCCTCTGCCCTGGGCAGGAAAGAGTGCTGGGGTCAGAAGACCCCAGCGAGGTGCTTGTTCAGTCTCCTCTTAAAGACCCCCAGGGTAGGGGAGAACACCGCCTCTCTTGGAAGCCCATTCCAGATTGTGGCTACCCTTACTGTGAAGTTCTTTCTAATGTCCAATCTAGAGGTCTAAATAGAGCATCTCTTATTCCCTGCTGCCATCCCCTGATGAATTTATAGGCAGCCACAAGATCACGTCTCAGCCTTCTCTTGCAAAGGATGAAGAAATCTAGGTCCCTCAGTCTCTCCTCGTAGGACCTTGCCTGCAGAAGTGTCACCCTCCCTGGACCTGTTCATCATGCATCTGCTAATGCATGATGAAGTGCAGTTAGCCTGTTGATCACTGATGACTCATGTTCCTCTTGGAGTCAACTATGACTCCAAGATCCCTTTCCATTGCTGTGCTGCTGAGGTCACCCCCTGTAACACATTTACAGGGTTGTGGTTCTTTTTGCCCAGATGCAGCACTTTGCACTTGTCTTTGTTGAACTACATCCTATTTCATTCTGCCCGTTTTTCCAACCTGTCCAGATCTGCCTGGATCTGTTCCCTACCCTCTGCTGTGTTAACTTTGTCCCATAATTTGGTAACATCTACAAACTTGTACAGAGTGCTCTCCACACGCTTGTCCAAGTCATTGAATAGCACAGGTCTAAGGACTGAGTCTTGTGGGATTCCACTGCCCACACCTTCCCAGGTCAATATCGACCCATACACCACCGCTCTCTGGGTGCAACCCTTAATCCAATTTGGCACCCACCTGACCATTTAATCATCTACATCACAGCCTAGCAGTTTATTTATGAGAATGGAATGCGATACCGTATCGAAGGCGTTCTTAAAGTCTAGGTAGATAACATCTACCTCATAGTATCATAGTATCATAGTGTCTAGAGTCGGAAGGGACCTGGGCAGATCATCTAGTCCGACCCCCTGCCTTGGCAGGAAAGAGCACCGGGGT
>JAGPOW010002514.1:24237792-24267488 GCA_030014935.1 Caiman crocodilus | reverse complement strand
AACGGGAAATTAGATCCCATAGGTTAAAGCCAGCTATAAAACCCTGCCCGTGCTCACCCTGGGCGGAGCTCTCCCTCTCATGGTCCACGGACGGAGGCCATTTGCAGAGGCCGGACACAGGTGTTTTGCTAGAAATCGCTCGCTAAGCCATAGTGAGAAGTCACAGCAACACCTGCCACCCCCGGAACATTCCCCCTCCCTTCGGTGACTAACTGTCTGCTGTAACGCAATCTCAATAAAAACAACCACTAACAGCAACAATTTGTAAGTACCTTCCTTCAAGAGATCTCACAAAATGTAATTGATCTAGCAGCCAGATAAGGGGAAACCCGAAGCTAGCACAGGATAAGCTAGCGTCTAACCCGATTCGCATACAGGGCCTGCCGGAACAAGGCTCCTGGCGCAGCATTAATGAGCCACACATGCTACAGCTACAGCATTTTAGGAATAGATCCTTCCCTTTGCATCACTGAAGCCAAATCACCCATATACATATAATTATCTCTTTCCTCAGCTACTTCAGTCTTCTCCTCCTAGGACTCCTTCTCTCTTTCTTTGGTCTGTCAAAAGTCAAAGTCATCTTTCTTACTGTGACAGTCACTTGCTTCTTGGAATGCTTAAGTGTTTCCTTGTTATTCTGTAGATCAAGTTTAAACAATTTGTCCTTGTCTATAATACCTTCCATTGTACAACCCCTATCTCTATCACTAGCCATGTTTTTCCCCATTTTCTCCTCATTTTCATTTAACCATTTTCCAATTAATTTGCATCTATCTTCTTTTCTCACAGAAGTTTTCAAGCCCCCTTTTATGGCTCCTTATTTTTGGTATTCCCTCCCCAAAACTATTCACTAGCCATCTCTCCAGCATCACTGTTATATATTCTTAGACTGGGTACTTAGTTCTTCTGGGTAGATGTTTAAGGCTACATTCTCTGGATTGGCCAGGTCATTGACCAGAGCCTAGTATTAGCTTATTGCTATCATAAATAATCTTATCTAATGATAAAGAATGACCACATAAACACAATAGACACTTTTAAACTGTATTATTCTAGACAGTCTAACTAAAAACAAAAATCTAATAGGAAGTTTAACATATTTTTAAGACACAGCTAATTGTAATCTAGGTTAACTATGTGATTGTGACATTTAAGTCATAATGAAAATTAAGTTCTGTCTCTTGAAAGAAACATTTTGACAATGACCATGCCAGCTGACCCTTCACTACAACATTATCATCACACAATTCTGTTATTATTTGTCTCAGTGGCCTTGTTTAGAAACTAGTATAAGCAGCCCCAGACAGAAAGATTGTGCTGCAATCAGGTCGGGGGGGGGGGAGGGGGAGAGTCATCCTAGCTGGGCTCACTCCCCCCACCCCCCGCACTGCGATCGGGTACAGTGGGGGAGAGTCATCCCAGCTGGGTTCATTCACCCACTTCACCTGCCCCAACCCCCACCACTGAGATCAGGAGGCCAGTTGGGCTGACTCTCTGCCCTGCACCTGATTGCAGCGCAGTGGGGTTTGGAAGTGAGCCCGGCTACGATGACTCTTCCCCGCCCCTGCACCCGAACACAGCAGCGGCAGGGAAGTGAACCCAGCTGGGATGCCTCTCTGCCCCACACCCCATCCCAGCCTGGCAGGGAGTCAGCCCATCTGGGCTGACTCTCCACCCCCTCACCAGATTGCAGTGCTGGGGTGCTTCCCCTGCACTGTTATCCACTTCCAGCAGTGGGAAATGGGGAAAGCCAGGGCTGTGCTCCCTGCTGTGCTGGGAGCACAGCCCTGGTTCTCCTCCATCTCTCTCTGCTGGCTTCGAAACTCAGAACATCTCAAAACATTTCAACTAGCCTCAGTTTTTTTCGAGGCCATTTCAAAGCCCTTCATTTTGATTTGATCTCACTGTTTTGAACTTGAAATTAGTTGAAACAGTGTTGAATCAAAACAACTGGTGAAATTTCGCATAGCCCTACCAGTCAGTAGTTATAGCAGAAGACAAGGTCCATCAGTCACTACAGACTTATTCTTCCAGGCTTCAGCCACATCCATATTTAAAAAAGCAATGAAAATCTGTCCTTCATTTCCTTATTTAAAAACAGTACTATATTAAAAAAAAATAACGCCAACCTCCACATTTATAATACATATTATTCACCAGGTAATTCTTATGGAACTGTTCCATTCTGCAGATTAAAGGTTTCCTTTATTTCCCTTATTATATGGGGATAGATCAGGCCCCAGTTATTTAATTACTGTGTATCCAGATGCATATGTCTTAGTCTAGTATTTTTTTAAAAATATTTTCCTTTATTGTTATGAAAGAATTACATAAGGAGATATTTATCTACCTCCCTAGGTCTCCCTTTCCACAATACCTGACAGCCTCACAATCCTTAATGTCCTTGTACTTGCAACACCTTTATGAAACAGACTTATGGTTGTACCACTCCACTATTACCCAAGCTAGCTCCAGTATGTGTACCCCTGTTGCAATCACACCTCCCCTGTGTACCCCTACTGCAATCACCCCTAATGGCAATGTAGACATTATCCAAATAACTAATTCCAGTCTGTGACAGAGCCAGGAACAGAATACACACATTCTGAATCCCAGTCCAATGCCTTAACTACAGCATTTCAATATCATTAAACAAAAAGTCAATATAATGCAGTGGAGTAATCTCTTGCCTGGGTTGTTCATATCCATGAAGGTCATTGCTGACACCTAGTACTGAGATAAGGTAAAGCTTCCCATGAAACCTCAAGATCTGAAGCCGTGGGATGAAAGACGAACATCTCTGGTCCCCAAGCTAAGGGAACGTTCACATGCCCTCCTTTGAGTATTTCCAGAATTGTTCCTTTTCCCCAAAACTAGCCTTAGTTTTGCCTCTCTTGGGCAAAGCTAGCTAGTTCTTATTTGAGATCCTGTCTCAACTAGATAATAGAGAAAAAGGCAACTGCAGAATCCAAGTATTTTGCAAGTGAGAAGTAGAGCTGACCACAGTTGGCATCCTGACATTGTCTCCTCTAACTTCATTAGTTATTTTGGACTTTGGCCACCAGTTTGTTCACCATTAAATTGTTGGGTGGCCTTGGATAAGTCATCCAACCTCTGTTTTTTTGCTTCATCCTCCCTAAATGGAAATAAAGATATGCTTTTTGTTCACAGGGCATTGTGGTGATCAACTAATAATCAGAATAAGTTTATAGTTCTTTGGAGTTGGAAAGAGCTATGTAATATAGATTCTAAATATTATTTAACATTAGCTGTTTCTCTCATAAATGTCATCATTAGAATTACTTTTTGAGAAAATATAGCAATGGAGCGATATCAGCTCAAACTCCTTCAGATTATTCCTATTTTATAAGGTATATATTTTCTTATTTGGCACACTAAGCCATCCTTGTGTTAATGGTTGGCAGGAGTTCAGAGTTCCTATGTAAAGTGATCTATTTTTGTCTGCCAATAATGCAATAGTAACAAATATGTCTTGATATTTATCTGTTGTTATGTCTGTCGTTACAGTGTATGAAGAAAACAAAACTTGGAACATGGTGCCAATAATACTTTTAGATATCTGATATGGCATGTGATAGCTTTCTTCTGCATTTTCTAACATTGGGCTACCCACAATCCTATGTGTGATTGTTCCCTCTTATATTTTCTATTTCTGACTGTTTCAAGATACAACTTCTTAAAGGACACAGGGAGTCAGATTTTATTCCTACCTATAGAAACTTAAGTGTGTTCTCTCCCATATTATTTCTGCTAATTTCAACTTAAAGTGTAAGCTTAGCTAAACCAGATGGGAAGAAATCTAGATTTGTCCGAACAGCAATTTTTTTGCCCTTTGTACTTGAACACTTGCAAGTAACTGCTGTCGTCTCTGCACTGCTAACTTTATCATAAAGCAATGCAAGACAAGAAGCACAAAAATAGGATGGTTAAGGGGTTGTTTCATTAAAATTTAGCAATAAAATTAGGTGAGAGATGGAATCACCAAGATGTTTGAGGTTAGAATAAGATGAGACTGATTAGAATAACTCTATTTTTGCTTTTGCATAATTAAAAGTGAACTCTGAGATTAAGCAAAAGCAAAATTCTCTCTGATTTTTTTCAACTCTAATCAGATGCAAAATCATACATTCTTTTGATTGCCACTCCACTCCTAAAAATACTGAACAAAGACATTAGCAAGACAATTCATTTTGTGTTGAATATATAAGCAGAAACCAGACAAGACATAAAGAGCACAGTGCTTACCTGATCTAGATTTCCAGAATTCAGAATTGTTCTGATCACCCAATTAAAAATGCAAAAACAATAGTGGTCTACCCAACTGCTTCCTTATTTCAAAGTATTAGTTCAACAATATGACCCTGAATGGCTTTCCCCACTCTCCAAAAAAGAAAAGAAAAGGCAGACAAAGGAGAACTAACTAAAGACTGACATATCTTCAATTTATTAGTTGCAACCTTATCAGATCAGTGGGCTGGAACTAAAGAAAAATTGCAATTTCATCCAGATTGATGACTATTTTTATTGTAATATTGATGATCAGCAGAGACTTTTGTAATGGGTTTAACAGATGTGGCCTCCCTAACACACCACATAGGAGTCTTCTTGCCTAAAAGGGAATTGTAATTATCCAATGTTTTTCAAAACCTCTGGCCTGCAATTGAGTTGTCACAGTCTCTCAGACACTGCTTTAGGCACCACAGATGGTACCGGCTGATGCTCTTGGGGCATATCATTATGAGTATGTGTAAAACACATGATCGTGACTAGTTTCCTGATCCTGAATGCATGACAGTGTCTCAAAAATAAATTACTTTCAGGAGTAAATACAGGCTTTATGAAACTTAGCTATGATTGAGAAATGGGTTCAGAAGAGAACACGTTGGAAAGAAACTGTTAGCTTGAATTAGAAAAATGAATGATCAGTTTCTGCTAATACAGTGCTGTAACTTTTCTGAAAAATCCAAATTGTTTTCACATGAGATGGGAGTCAATTTAATTGAAGGTATGAATGCTTCATCAGTTAGACATTGCAAAGATCATTGTTTAAGTTGGAAGTGGCTACAATACCAATTACATTTAGCAGACTATTATAAAATAATTTCTTGCCAAGGAAATAATGAGTTTCTCTGGCTAGTGAAAAGAAAAAAATTACAAATGTTCACTTGGAATTTACAGCACTTTACTTTCAAATAATTCAGTTTGATACAATTGGTTTCCCAAGTCCGATGGTGTCATAAATCACCATTTCAAGTTCACTGGAATTAAAATTAAGTCAGCCTAGTGAGAACTACAAAATACATTAAGTTTGGTAGCATAAAACCTTTTGGAAGAGTGCCTTTAGAATAATTTGTGCTAGCTAGAAATCAGTATTCAGTGCTGCCTCCACACTGGCAGCTATCTTGTACTATACAGAAGAAAGCAGAATTAATAATTTGTCAAATAATTTCCTCATTGTGCTTCATCTCCATTTCTGTGCACACACTAATTGCAAGTAATATTAAATATAATTGATATTTGAAATTATTCACACTTTACTTCAAAAACTCATTTCCGTATTTGAACAAAACTGAGTATTTGATATACAAACTTAGAAACTCACACTGTGATTTATTGAGACTGTAAGCACTTTGAAGCAGGGATTTTCTTTTATATATGTATGTATGAACAGTGCATGTAAAATTGGACCCTGATCCCAAATGACCTCCTGGGCACTATTGTAATAGAAATATTAAGAAAACAAACTAGTTACATTCATCTTGTGGTACTGGTTTCACCTCAAAACTGGAAAATGTATATGCCGGTTACTAGCACAGATAATAATTTCCTACTTTTAATACTGTAGCTGAGATATCATTTGAAATGAATAGTTTTATAAGTATGTGGATTTAGGGTTAAATATTCATTTTTGCAAGAATTATATTTTCAGAACACAGATCAACACTAGATAGTCTGACCACATTTTCAGTTCAATTTTAAGAAAAACAGCTTTTTTCCCCTCAAATAAAAGTTAATAAATACAAAGTCTTCAAACTGTTCTTGTATTTGCAAAATCCCAGAGGAGAATCAAATAACAAAGGAAAACTCCAAAGGGTTAAATGCACTAAAATCCTAAAATAAAAACTGCATAGAAAATATTTCTGATTTGGTATTTTTATTGATGGTACAGAAAATAGTGACAGTACAAAAGTCAAAGATCCCTAATTTATAGGGTGACCCTACATATAAGTCAAGTAAATTTTTTACATTTCATTTGCAGGGAAAAAAAGGAGTTGATGTACAATCAAAACAACACAGATATTCACACGTGTTACACATGAGTACTGAAAGGGTCATGATCATGGTCAAATCAACATTTACTTCTGAATTCAAATTAATGTGTGTACAGTTTTCTATATTCTTCCTTCAGTTCTTGGACTGAACCAATATGATCATTACATTTTCTTGAAATCCTGTCTCTGGGTTAACTGAGCAGGTGCAGCTCCTTTTGGATTTTTCTGAAAAGTCCAGTGGTAACATAAGCGACACTAAATTATGCAGTAGGCCAAATTTTTGTTTGGTTTATGTCCTGTGCAGGTCCATGTAGTTTTAGAAGAAATCATAGGTCACATCAGTGCAGAATTTGGCTCCTCCAACATACATTGGCCAGAAAAGGGATTTAAGTAGTACAGGCAGAATTGTTTAGCAGAAGATGTGTAAAATAGAATTGGGAATCTGCCATTTTGCAGTTTTCTCTCATTTTACCTTCACATACTGTCTTCCAAACCCAAGCCCTGCCTTACAAATCCAATGAAGGACACCTGGGTTCAAGTGTCTGCTCTGTATTTGAATCCAGGTCTCCTATCAGCTAGCATTGATATTCTGAAATATAGTTATCTTGATCTTTCCTGTTGGGGCTGCTCTACTTTCTATAAACCATTAAATTTTTGTATGAACAGGAACTCAAACTCACATTTCCGCCAAGTGTAGGTTACACAACCAGTGGAACTTTAATTCACTAGTCTATACATAGCTAATAAATGCATTAAATTGGTTTAAATCCACTATTTACCAGTTACACCCATTTTCTGATCCAATTAAGCCAAACACACAAGCTATAGTATCATTTACTTTATTTCTGAGCTTATATCACAGCTGAATTTGGCACCATGTTCTTAAATTCCCAATATATTTCCTATAAAGATAGCCCAAATATGTATATGATCACCAGCTGTATTGTGTCACCACAGCTTTTATCATTGCACATATAAAGTAACTTTGTTTTGAAAGGACTTGGAAACTAGAAAGCAGTTGACATTTTGAGCAGGCAATTTTGGCTATAAACACAACCAGGAATTCTTGGAAGATTCTCTTTCTTTAAAGATGCAGTTGGCTCTTCAGTATCAAAATACAGATGCTAAACTGCCAATTGGAAATCTGGATAGTAGAATGATTCTGTCTGTAAGTAAAACTCCCTGAAACCAGGAAGACAATTGATCAAACAAGCACAGTAGCCCAAACAGTGGGTTGGCAGCCTCAGGTTACTGTTTATTTTGAGATTTGTCTTTGTGACTAGCGGGCTGACATCCATATCACCTGGCTGCATTCAGAGGCATTGGTTACAGTTTGCTTATTAAACAGATTGGTGTCAACAACATAAGTGCTTCGTGTGAAAATGATAGACATTGGAAAAGAGCTCTTAAAGTGCGACAGCAACCATTAGATGCTTTTTTACCACCTAATAGGTGGTAATTAAGCGATGAGCCTTGTCCTACAGTGAAAAAAAACCATCTTTGATCCCTGGAGTGACAGGGAACCACCTCTTCTGGTATCAGTTAGGATGTCAGGCCTTATGCTCAGGGAGAAAGAAGCAGCCATGGTGGAATAAGTTTTTACTTTAAAGAGAATGGTTTTCTTTCACTTCAATAACAGGCAAAGTGGTACAAGGATACTCCAACAAAATAAGTACTTCTCCTACTCTGCTGAAATTTCACTCCAAATTTTAACATTACTTTTCAAAAGTTTTGAAAGTTTGACCTAAAATTTTTCATTTTTATGCATCTCTGCACTTCCAAGTTCAGGGTATGACCAGAAGCTGAGGGAGGTTGTTACTGTTGGAATTCTGGATTTACTGGACACAGAAATTGACTTTTAGCAAGATTTCCATCTTTAGTTCACAAATATGAGAGCTCTGACGCATTTGAGTAATTTCTGATGGACATAGTTACACTTTGAATTAAAGAAACACTTTCCTGAGGCTGAGCCACTTCTAATTCCATCTCTTGGGGCTTACTCCTGCAGCCTTTAATCACATTTTGTGCTATCTTAGGGCTTGCAAATTCATGTTGTCCCTCACATGTACCAAATGCCCCAAGGCCTGGTGATTAGTATAAGGACCTTGGGCCCAAATTATTTCAAAACCTTCAATGACGATGTTTTCAAACGTAAACCATCCTCATTTTTCCCAAGAAAGAGAGGAAAGAGATGAAACCTTTTACCTGGACCCCCCTCAAACTTCAGCAATTCACAGAAGACAGAATCTAGATTTGGACTTTCCTTGGTTTGAGGTTTGAGTATACAAAACCAAAACTAAATCCTGGCTTCTTCAGCCAAGTAGAGAATTATGGGCCATCTCTCAAATTGATGGGAGAAGAGAATCAAGCCCAAAGTCTCCATTTGAAATTGCAGTAGGGATTTTACATCGAGAGAATTTAATTGGTCATGCTGATAGCTGGACTTTGGTTAGTATGCGGACTGACCACCCACCCTACAATGCTGGGGATCACACACAGATTGTCATAGCATTTTTAATGATCACCAACGGTGACGGTCTCTGAGGAAGTCTCCTAAAAAGACTGTGTCATTTAAGAGACAAAACTTTTTAAAATGATCTCATACCATTTATCAAGCAATACTATCTGTGCATGTCTATGTGAATTCTGATTCAGTACATCACTTTTAAATTACTTTTTCTAGCTATATAATTTTTCTGTGCCCATATGTCTAGCCAGCTAATCTTACCCTTTCACAGAATCATGAGGACACATGCTCATTTAAAAAAATACACCTATACCTGTATCTTTATACCAAAATAGAACAGTTTGATTAAATGCAGAGCCATAACTCATAGTACACTTATGTATGAAACTTGACTCTTCAGTTCCATATTTTATTGTACTGCCTGAATCTGACACGGCCAAATCACAGCAGGAGAGCCAAAGACCAAGGTCTCCATTTTCATACTTAATGTGGTGGACTGAAATCTCAGTGTGGTGCTGGTGAAGTCACCTCCTATCTCAGATGGGAATTTAATGCTTATTTTTTATAGTTCTTTTGACTGATATTGCAGATTGTATCGTAATAGCAGTTCTGCTGTAAAAACACAATTATAAAAGAATTGTTCCGGTAGGTGGTAATTAAGCGATGAGCCTTGTCCTACAGTGAAAAAAAAGCATAGCAAAATCTTCCAAGTGTCAGCATGATGCATGCTGTGAGGCTAGCATACAGCCCTAAGGCACAGTTCCTGAAAGAGTTCTTCTCATCTCAAAGCCAATGGGTGGTATGACTCAAGCAGAAAGATTCACTGAATTAGGAGACTTGGAGTGGGGAGAGTCAATTGTCATGTTTGAAATGGGCCTGGGATGAAATTTTAACCAAAATATAGAAACATTATTTTTAAAGTGCTTCATCAGCAATGGAACCCTGTACCATTGTGGGAATTATTGTCATTAAAAAAGTCCAGCTAGTTCCAGGCTTTGGTTTTCCTGTTTAGTTTGGGTGGCCCAGACTCATCCTACAGTGCCCTGAGAATGCTGGGGTTCACTAGTTCAGAGTCCTTGCAAACTCAGGCTTTCTATCATTAATAGATGAAAACTGTTGAGTTTGTTGTTCTCTGTAAAGTGGAATTGGGAAATTTGGGGAGCTTATATTTTTTTTGTAGTTTTACCTTATGCACTTTATAAGCTAAATCCTGTGGTCCAGGCTCAGGAGTGATTTGTTCAAAATCCCTTCGAGTAAGGAATAAGCAAATGCTAGGGAAGGATCTCAGCATTTTGTTCCCAAGGAGTACAACAGGAAAATGTCTGGGTGTGGGACGTATTTTGAAAAGTAGAAGGCTGGCTGGTATTCCTTGTGCACTCTCCAGAAAGTTTTCAGTCATTGTTTGCAATGGGAACTCATGTTCTGGTATACGGGTCTCTGAAATGGTTAAACCTTCCAAGTCTTTTTGATATAAATGAAAGGGTTAATTTAAAGATATAGAAATTGCTCGATCAATGTTCCCTCTACAAGATGGTTGTTCTGCCCAATGTCTCTTTCCTGAGATGACATAATGTCTACCCTGTGTCTCGTTGTATGAGTGTGTTGTCAACTGCTTGTCCTGCAAGAAATTTCACACGACTTGAGGCTTGGAATGAATCAAAACATTCCTTCCCATCTTGATCGTGTCATTTCAGTTAAGCTCAGAAGTATTTAGATCTAAATTAAAAGCAGTTGTTATTATGGCTCATCCTATATAAGAGGCCCTAAGGACAGCCATTGCTTAAATAAGGAGGGAAATGCTATGTTCCAGTACAAAGGATTCAATGACACAGGAAATATTTATTTTTTCATCCTTCTGGTCCTCCCTGTTTTTGCAGTCAAGGCAAGGTGAGTAAGAAGATTGATGGACAGCTGAGCAAGACCAAACTAGTGGAAGGAGAGGAACATCAGTGGAGTCTGTGGCAGAAATATAGAGAGCCGTTCATAGCCCATTGTTCTCATTATACCACATCTGCTCTCCTCTCTGAAAGGAGGGGATAGAACAGAAGGAGAGAGCTGTAGAAGTGCAGGCAGCTCTAATTTGATTCACACTTCAAGTACATAAAAGCTGCTGGACCTACTGGACACTGAGCCATAACTTTTACTCCCTTGAGGAGGCCTTGACTGCTTTGGGCTGGTCAGCATTTACCTGATTTTGCAATACCCACTTGTGACTTTGGTGGGCCTCACGTCCAGTAACACCCTTCATCAGGTAGCCTCTCCCCTCATCCCACCTGCTATGACTTTGATGTTATGGGTGATTCAAAGGAGGGGTTCAGTGGAGCTCTCCTACCAGAGGGGTTTCCCCGACACGGGTGTATTCACGGTTGAGGTTTCCGTTGTTCCACGGGGCTCCGCCACCCCTGCACCCCGTCCACTCGCCAACCGATCACTTGCTGGTGAGATGGTAACTTGCTGCTATTCGCAGGCCTGCTGGCCGGTAGGTGCTCCCGACCATATGAACCTAGGCTGATGGTCACCTTAAGTCAGCCTGCCTTAGGATTCTGCTGATTCCACCGCTAGCTTGGGTCATCTCCCTTTTCCTCCCCTGGTCTTAGAAATAATATTCCTCCGGGATGGAGAGGCTTCCCAGAACAACGTTTTGGCCCTGGCAATCCCTGGGGACCACACCTTCTGCCCCTGTCAAGGTTCCTTTTTCTTGCTTCAGCTGTTGACCTGAGGCAGAGCTGCCTGTCTGAGGCGTTTGCTCCAGGGGAGCCGCAGCACCACCAGCGTGCTGCCTGTCTCCTCTCTCCTTTCCTGGGAGGCTGCCACGATTGGCTCAGCTGTTCCCCTTGCCGGGAACAGCTGTTTAAACAGCCAGCGTAATGCCGGCTCGCATGGCTGTAATGGTGGTTGTAGCTGCTGCCACGGTCCTGGCTCCAACGCTGCCGTCCCTCCTGAGGGTAAGGAGCTTGGCCCAGGGTTTTCTTGAAAGGTTGTTGCTGCCCCCCAATCCTCTCTATCCCCTGTCTGTGTCCATGATGGCAACATGCCACCGTCACACTAGTACAACTCTATCTGCAGTATAGTTATCTCACTGAGGGAACCTAAGGATGCCAGGGCATCACTGTCTGATTTGATTGAGGAAGTCAGACTTACTGCTTGCAGGCCAGATCTGGTCTGCAGAGCCATGTTGCATGGCCTGCAGGACTTGTAGAGGGGCCTAGAATTCAGGAATGGGATAAGTGGTACAAGGCTTACTGCCAAAATCTGGAGCATGGAGCTCCTCTTGACAATGTATGTTGGTGGTGAAGGTGAGCAATGGCTGTATTAACTCCCACAGCTGCTGCTGCTCACTGTGCTGCTGCCACCACATTCAGATCCAGCTCATGACAAGCCCCACAGTTCTGATCTTACCTGGTGGGGTGGGATGAGTTTGACACATCTGGGTTAGATAGTTCAAAATACCCTGGGCAGGGGGGCTGTGTTGTTTCTTTATACAAGGCTGATATGTTTTGGAACCTCCAGAACCCCAGCATACACTGCGTGTTTGTGAGCATCACCCAACTTGCTATTGCCATTCTGTTTGGATGCCTGCTATTGTTTAACATTATTTCCCACTAACTGGCTACACCTTCAATTGCTCCCATCTGCCATAAGAAAAATAAAGCCCTTGGAACTGTTGGCCATGCATGCAGTAATACCAGTCAGTTGACATTCTGAGGCTGCTAGTGGGATGACCAACTAAGGATGTCGGAGGTGTTGATTTGTAAACATATTTTGTTTGTTCATCATAAAGTATTTCCTTTTTCTCTTTTGTAATCTTCCCCATTAAACGTTTACCTGAATTGCCTAAGAGCAGAGTTCTTTCTATCATGACTGATCCTCTTAGAGCACAATGTGCATTTATACTCCAACTGAGCTCACTCTGGAACAAGGTAACGCCCACTGTGTACACCGTGCTGAGAACAAAACCATAAATCCATAAACACAACCCCAATTTACAATGCCAAGTCTCTCTTAAACAAGTTGCTACCACCTCCTAGTGGAACAGGGGCCACATTACATTTCTGTCATTTATCCCCAGTCTATGGCAGGATTAAGGGACAAGTAATATACACTTATGCCTAAGGTCCCAGCTCCTGAAGTTACATTATGAGGTAAGAATCTTAATTTCTATTTAAGCAAAAGAAGGAAATTCTTTGCCTTTGGGATTGTGAAAAACTTGAGTATGTGACTCAAATGTAACTGATGCAGCCCTGGTTAGCCCACTGGTGGATAAATTCCAAGACCCAGTATGGAAGCCTCTCTAGCCCAGCCCAATACAAGACTGTATGATGAGAAAAGACATTCACTCACTGAATCAGACACACCCTGGCTCTGGATAAATATGAGGGTCCCTGCTTGGGGCAGGGTACAGTGGTGCAGTTACACCCCACTTTTGATTCCTGATCCACCCAAACTTTAAACCAACATCCTGGGAGAGGCAGGAGCATTTCTATTCAGACAGCAGTGAGGAAGTCAGTTGTCTTCCTGGTTCATTATAATGTGCCTGATTCCTGTAAATCTCTCTTCACACCACACATGTTAACAAACTTCTCTTCTTTTTAACGGTCTTGATGCTTCATTAAGCCAGTTATCCTTTTGTCTGCAATTTTGCTGTTTGTTAGTAATATCTTTCTCATGTTTCACAGTCCAAGAGACATTCTAGTTCTAGCTCAAAACTTTAAGTCAGGTGTGGTATATTAATTCAGAGGAGCTTTAACTCAGGTATAGAAATGATTGACAGTAAGGTGTTGGATGCACTGTCAAGATGCTCATGAAGGGTAGATTTTGCTTTACAAATCTGAATAAGAGACCTACATTTAACTTGAATGACTATAGACTTGATAAAACAATATCTTTGGACTATTTTTGTCTAGTGTGTTGTGTTTCTTAAACTTAACATGTAAGCTAGCAAATTAGTACATATTCCAATAGTTATATTTATTTTTGCTTTGCTCTTGAACTGAATAATATAGCACTGGGCCCCTAGCATATTAGTAAAGCTGCCAATTTATCTTTACATGGAGAAAAATATGTGGTGTGCTATAAGTGATGTACCACACCACCTGCACCCCTCTTTTCAAAATCCTAAATCCACCCTACTGCCTCTCCAATCTTTCTGAGAACAAGCAATCTCTGCTGCCACTCTTGATCTTGAGGCAAGTCCCTAATAGCACTCCTTTGGCATGTGTGTGTCTGTGTGTGTGCATGCACACATGCATGTGCATATGCAAGTTTGTGTAGGAAAGAAAGAGAATTCATGTGATAGACCTGCATCTAGCCCCTCCTGTACTGCTGTTCTAGTAAAGGGAGGAAACAACACTCAGGATTTTGAAGGCTTCTATATGATAGCATTTCTAGTGTCCTGGATTGCCTTGATTCTTTTCTTTATCACTAGACGTTCCTTGCTAGGGAGTGTGGTGAGGAATAGGTTTTAGCTTAGGCTAGAGTGAACTATAGTACTGACGTGGAGATGGTCAACATAGGAACCCAGAGGTATAAATAGCAAGGACTGCAGCCAGAGCAGTCCCCTTCCTCCTTTCCCTGTACTCGTCTCTGGCTTTGGAGGCTGTCAGTGCACAGCATGCAGGAGCAGTAGCTGAAGTTCACTGCTGCTGAGAGGAAATGTCACCTTATGTTTTTGCTGCAGGTGCCCATGTTGAGCAAGCAAAAACCCTTTTGTTTTTAGAGGCAAAAGAATGGGTTGACATCTTCTTTCATCAGCAGCTTGTGCCTCCCATTGCTGCTCAACAGAACTACATTCCCTGGGATGACTTTAAGCCTGACATGCTCTTGTGCTGTTGCTTATGTACCCCTTAGGCATCACCTGCAGCTTGTGTCCTCACCTCCAGGTATCTTTATGCTACCATAGGGACCAGCTTAAAGTTTCAGCCAGCAGAAGGGTTCTATACTGGGCAGTTATGATGATCTTTTTCAAACCGTTTGAAGCAACTGGAACTGGGGACAGAATGGCTACACAATCAGGTCTTCTTATACCAAGTAAGGGAAATAAAAAATGAATAGGTGGTATCCTCATTCCTTTTGGGCCTGATGCCATCCAAGAACAGTAGTTGTACTAATAAGATGAGAAGGTAAATACCTCTGCTTTCAAAGATGGACTAAAATTCTGGTCTCTAAAGGCAAAAACCTGTTAAGGTAAGATCTGGCGTCATGCCTTGCAGGTATAAAAGATTATTATTTTACACAAGGTGTGAAAGAGATTATGGTCATTCTCACTCAGAGTACTCTGAGCTTCCTCTGAACAGATGGGTCTGATTAAGAAGAGATGCTGAAGCTTTTTGCTAACTTAACTGATCTTTTGGAATGTGGAGCCAGATACCTTTCCATTGTCCTTTCTCTCATCTTGCTTTCAACTGGCCTCCCAGGTTTTGACAGCTGCTTAATGTTGGTATAGAATCTGCCATCTCCATCACTGATAATAACCCATGTCCTCCACTAAATTTACTGATCAGCTCACTTTCTACTTTATGTAACCTGTATGTAGTATCAGCTTGAATAGATGAACTACATCAAGCACGGAATACCCCTAGAAGAAATGCTGGGAGGAAGAATTCAGAACTTGAATGTAAGCCCCTCTGCTTCCTAAAATTCTTGGGCAGATGGAGAGTGGTTCTCCTCCAACCCTGTCCTGCCCCAGAGCAGGCATGCTGACATTGCCCTATCCCCAGTGGAGGGAGGGGTTGGGGATCACTGTAACCTCCCCATGCTCCTTCCTTCTTGGATGCATCCCTGATCAAGTTTAAATTCAATTCATATACACAAATCATGTTGCCTAGGTATTTAGATATTAACTAAGCCAGGGTTGGCAACTGCCTAGCCATGGGTCGCATGTGGCCCACAGTGGGTTAAGTTGAGGCTGTAGGCTCTTTCTTGGCTGCCACTCCCCCTATTACTCTGGTTGCAACAGCATCTAGGGGTGCTGAGTTCCCTCCTCCCTCCTCTGGATGCTGCTTCCAGCCCCTGTTCCAGGGTTGTGCAGCTGCATGGTACAGTAAGTGGTTGCTTACATGGGCATGCAGTGCAGCAGCAGAGGCTTGCACAAGGCTTAGGGGCCTATGGCTTGCCCTGGTGTGGCCTGCATAGGATGTGTGGGATGTGTGGCCCCCGACTGCTTAGAAGTTGCACAGCCCTGAACTAAGCTAAAACTGTACACCACAAGTGAATGTATCCACAGGTGTTCTGTTACAGTAGTGTTTGTATTTATACATAGATACTAATGTAATAAGTACATTAGAAACACTTTTCCTTTTATGGATTTACATGTGTATGTGTTTGAGATCATTCTGAGCTACTGTCTACAGGTCTCTTTATGCACTGTTTGTGTTTCACTAAGATGTAAGTGTTCTCCAATAAAAATTAAAGGCCTCTGTACCTGCACCTAAGGTCTGTCTAGTGGTAGTGTTATCTGCACTATATTAGGAATGCTACTACATACAGTGGCATGCAGAGCGGGATTAACCCTTTAGTGGGCCCTAGGCAAATAAACTTGTGGGCCCTGGACTGGTTGAGACCTCCCTCCCCATTGTGGCACTGCCACTCATGGGGAGTGGGGCTCAGAGCTGTCACTAGGAAGCAGCCACCACAGCAGTGAGGCCGACAGAGGGGAAGGGTAGGAAAGGGAGGCAGATGGGGCCATTTGTGCCGCTGCTGCAGAGGGAAGGACTGGGCCTCCCATAGCTCAGGGCCTTAGGCATGTGACTAGTTTGCCTATGCATTAGGTCCTGGTGACGTGAATGGTAAACTGCCATGTTTGGTTTTTATTTGCCATATAGAAAATTCTACAGATAAAGGTAATTATTTTAGCTCAAAAATGCCCCTTTGAATATTAAAGGTGGTGGCAGTGATGACTCTGGAAACTAAGAAACTACAGACATGCTGGAAGAGAAGAAAATCTATGATGATCAGTAGAAAAAGGACTGCAACTCTGAAAACAACACTCTTCCATATTATTTTGAATATATTCCTATATGCTTTGCATATTAACAATATTAAGGAAGAAATGATTGCTGCATTTACTTGCACACAAGATGACTCCCCAATAACTAGATTCTATATATGGCAAATTTATAAATTTGTTACAATTTTCCAGGTATAGCATCTAATTCTTGGAGGTTTGCCTTGAATTTGTCCTTCTCCCACTGCTACAGCAGGGAAAATAAATCTGGGTGGGAAATGTGACTCCCTTGCCCTCAGCCCCCCCCCCCCCAACTTCTTCCCTCTGCAATCCCTTCCCCTCTCCTTACTGTCAGACCCTGCTGTCCCTGTGCACATGGATATGAAGGGCAAATTTGAAAACACTTTGTACTGTGGGTAGCCATAGACTTTGTTCATCCAGAATTGATGCCTTTAATCTTTTTTGAAACTGCCGCAAGGTTTAACACTGGTGCTCCATATATACACAATTAAGCAGCACTTTTGTAGTCAAAAGGTTCATGACTTACCATAGAGTTCACTGGGCTGGTCCCCAGCAGAGTCAACAATGTGTCAGACTATTTTTGACCCCAAGGCTCAGTACTGCTCAGTGTGTGTGTGTGTACTGCAAATACCCCTCCTCCCTGCAAATTTTCCATGTGTTAATTAGCCCCTACTCATGACTGCAACTGTCAGAAGTCCTGGGATCCCCCAAAATGTATATGCAGCTGAAGCGCAGGATTCGGCTCACCTCATGAAGGGCAGAGCCACACTAATCATGTGCCCTCCCCTTTCAGCTTCCTAACTCCCAAACAGTGGAGAAAGCAGCAGCAGGAGCCAGATGCTGTTAGGCTGGGACAGGGGGAGGAAGGGGGAAGAAGAGAAGAGGAGGGGGAATGCCTCTCAGCAGGAAGAGGAAAGGCAGGGGCAATTTTCACTAGCTTTAGGGACTTAAATGAGATCCCGGAGGCTTTCATGGCTTGGTATTCCTACACGGGTTGGGGCAGAGGAAGCTGGTAACAAGGGGTGTAGCCACCTGTAGTGCAGATTACTGTTGTTGCACCTGCCTTTGGAAAACCCTGGATCAGCCCCTGTTCAAAACTGATAATTTCTATTACCCCTGAGTAGTGGTAAGTGCATGCACAAGCATGTATATGTGCTTGTGTATTTCAGGCCTGCTGAACAGCGATAGATTTCCATAGCTGAAAGAGATGGTATATTGTTTTCCACTGCTTATAATTGGTTTCCTTCATCTTCTAATGGCTATGATTGTTTTTGCATTTAAATGTAGTGCACTTAAAGGAGGACTGAGAGAGGAAAATGTGTATTACATAATATTAGTCATGACTGTAAAACATAGGATAACGTATTTTGTCATGGATGGAGGAATATTTGTTACCCCAGATAAAATCTACTTTGAAGTTGGCATTCTTCCAAATTCTACCCACATCCATTCCTGTTATGTCAGAAATAATCAATATAATACATGAAAAAGTGAAAAATGTGAGGGAGAAGGACCTGGGTTCAGTCCTGTGGCCCTCACATAGTCTTCTGCAGGTGCCCAGCTTGTCTGTTATGCATTTTTATAGGACTCTTGGAGATGTGTTCAGAGAAAAGCGGTGTGTGTGTTCTACATAACAACTAGAGGTTAAAATTCACTAGCTGTAAGGAAAATTAGTGAGACTACATTATAGGACTATAGGCATAACAGCTGCTTCTTTATTTTAATGAGAAGGAAGGGGCCCTAGTAATGCAATAGTTTTACATACTGCTAATGATGCATATGAGTACCATAGGGCTGGATTCCTAGATGGTATAAATTCATAAAGTTTCATTAAAGCATTAAATACATGAAAATATTGCATTAAGGACTGGCCCACATGATTCCTATTACAAATATAGATACTGTTCTGAAATGCACAATCTCTTATTGCATGACTCCCATGCTCTTGGAAGTAGCCTTAATATTATTTTGTCCCTTTGTGTGTTTGGCAGTGTAAGGTGATGTAGACCCAAATGCCAGCATAATGATCAATGTACTATATCAGAATACATTCAGCCAGGTTTATCTCATCTAGTTTCAGACATTTTCAAACTGGTTTATGTACACTGAGCATCTGTTCTGTTACAGGTTTAAACCAGTTTCTGATCACTTAAACTGGTTTATGTGTAATGTCTGTCCCTAGCCTCACTGTCACTTCAGCATGCCGGTATCTCAGCCAAGGTTGCTGTGCTCACAGCATACTCTTTTGCTTGGCAAACCAAAGACTCTCTGGTAGCTCAGTTGATGGAGAGAGCTGCTGTTTCTTGGCACAGTCTTACCACCTTTCCTTAATGTGAGTGGATCTCAGGGCCAGATACATATTCTCAGCCCCTCCTGTTCCTATTGCCCAGGGGTTAGCACCCCTGGCACATGTGCCAAGCATGGCACGTAAGGCGATTTTGCTTGGCATGCCACCGTCAACCCAGGCTCTAGGCAGCTGCTGCCAGCCATGAAGCCCGGGCTGCTCCCAGCAGGCAGTTGGGCAACTGCAAGCCCTGCTGCAAGCAGCCTGGGCTCCATGGCTGGCAGCAGCCACCCAGAGCCTGGCTGGCTAAAGCAAGGAGGCGGCAAACAGCTGCTCCAGGATCTGGCTTTAGCTCCATACCAGTGAGTGTATGCACACCTCAGAGAGGATGGTGGGGGAGGGGCCTGAGGCAGTGCAACCCCAGCCCCTCCTCTGCTGCTGGCACAGAGCTGATGACTGGGCTCCAGAGCCCAGGCCTGGGCTCTGGGCAGCTGCAGCAGGCAGGCTGCAAATGGCTACACTGGGCTCCACAGCCCCACCATCAGTTCCATGCTGGTGGTGACTGCATGTGCACCTCAGAGCAGACAGCGGAAAGGTTGTACTGTCTCAGGCCCTACCGCATGCACCCACAGGTACAGAACTGATGCTGGAGCCCAGAGCAGCTGTTTGCAGCCGCGCGGCTGCAGCCGCCCCAGGCTCTGGGTAGCTGCTGCCAACCACAGAGCCCAGGCTGCTTGCAGCAGGGATTGCACCTCAGCCTGCCTGACTCCCACCCACTCTGAGCTCAGCCCCACCCAGCCTCCCCACCAGGATGAGGCTGGCACTGCTCCTTGCCAGGAGTACCAAACCTTTTGCAGGCTTAGCTATATGGGGTGGGTGGTTGGGCTGATGGGCAGGCTCCAGCCTGGGGCCTCAGTCAGTTGCACTGCAGCCTGGTAGCTGGGTCTCTGGGGAAGCACAGGGGCTTCAGCGAGACCAGGGCATTGTTGGGTCAGACTTTGTCCGGTGGCCCAGCAGTCTGGCTCCATGTGCCCGCGCATCTGGTTCTGTGTGTCTGTGTGTGCACACGTGTCTGGTTCTGGATGTTTGTGTGCATGTGTCTGTTCTGGTTCTCTGTGCACGTGCTTCTCTGTGTGCGTATGTATGTGTCTGGTTCTCTCTCTGCTCTTTTTCTTTCTCTCTCTCCTCTTTTTTCTTTCTCTTTCCATCTCTTTCTCTCTCTCTCTCCTCTTTCTCTTATTTCTCTCTTTTCTCTCTCTCTCTCATTGTAACATGCTCAGTAAAAAAGGAATACACAGCAACAAAGGCAACATTTATGATTATTAAATATACTAATATGCAGTGCGTCCTGCCACATACTTGCCACCCCCATTGCCCACCCGCCTTCATTTTGTTTTTCTGGCATGCTGGCACTCCAGCACCTTCGAAGGTATACATTATGGTTTTTTCAGTGCTCCGGCCCAAAAACGTTACATACCCCTGCTATAGCCTCTAGTTGTTGATATGTAGAATTCATCAGTAAGTACTTAGTGACTCCAAAACTCCTCATTAAAAAAAATGTCTAAATAGGTAACAGATGATCATGGCACTTGCTGCTGAATATGTGAAGGATACAGAACTGTTATCATGCTCTTTGCTATCATATTTTTTCACTTGATCATGTGCTGAATACTTAAGATATAGCAATGTGCTGGGAAGCAATTTGAGAAATGTACAGGTTCAAAAAGAGCCTTGAATAATTTTTCCTATATGAATACTTACTATTTCCTCATTCTTTTGAAATATATTTGTAATGAATCACATTCTCATCTTCCTGTGTTAAGCCCATATTCAATTAATGTGTTAAGTCATATTCATTTAATACATATTTACCCTTAACAAAATTATTAAATGTAAATGTAGAAACACACACACACACACACACATACATATATAATGAAAAACTGCACATGTGTACTATTATAGAACCCTAAAAAGATAGTATTTTAATATTTCAGAGCAGTTGATTTACATGTGCAAATGCATTATGTACCCAAAAAACCTCAGTCTTTGCCCAAATTTGAGGTTGCTTTGGAAATTTTGGCCCTTTATGTAAATACTGTATGGAAAATTTAATTTTAGTATATTTATATTCTGCAACATATTTATATTTTGTCATATAAATATTTTCTGGGCATTCTACCAAACCCACAGTTCCTTTATAGAGGTTCAGGACACCTTTCCAGTGATAGGAATATCTTGCCCAAAATTATAGTGAACATTTTTTATGCAATAGCATCGATATACTGTATTTCACTTAAGCTGAGTTTTACTATGCATTATCTTATGCTACTTTGTTGTGAATGGTGCCATTGACTGGACAGCAGCATATCTTCTGTTTGTCTATGGTAGTAAAATGGCTCTCATAACCCATTCATGAAGATCTATTAGAGAATAAGGATGTGAGTAAAGAAATAATCCAAATAACATGAAGAGAGATGAAATGGTAGGATAGCAGCTGGAAAAGCTAGAAGAGAATGTTCAGAGGATTTCCTGGAAAGATATGAGTTCACTTCATTATCCCAGAGAACATAACGAACTGGATACATTATTCATTCTCAAATGTACTTGATTTAGAAAGATTACTTTGCACAGTGGGGTCATTCCCAATAATGGAAAACTGTAGAACCAGAAATCATCCACAGACTGGCTGGTGTTCAGTATGGTCTAAACTGAAACTATGGATTCTTATCCCATTACCTGGATTAGCTTTTATAACCCCTTCATCTTTCAGTGGGTTAACTGCTTTACTTTTCTCTCTTCAACTCCACTTAGCCCAGCAGTGCTCCCCTTTTTCCCCTCCCCTTTCCCTACACTTTGTAATCTAACTGCTGCCTTCTATTTGGAAGCCCTGCTTCCTGCAGTCCCTTCTTAGCATCTGATAAAGCAAGCTGCTGCTTATAAAAATGTATACATCTCTGATTTAGTTAGTCATAAGATGCAAATCTACCCTGCTTCTCATTCATACCATAGCCGTGAAGTCTGACCCACTACGTCTCACTCACTGCATATAACTCACTAGTTTTGTCAGTGCAGATCCTTGGGGAGAGCTCTTGACATTAAAGGCATAGGGAGCTCACTGTGGGTGTTTAAACAAGTTACATTTTTGCTTGATCAGGCCCCTGAAAGCATTCTACAGCCATGATGTAACACACGGGCATGGCAGCAGAGAGCTTTTTAAATGGCCAGTTGTGCAGAAAATTAACCTTGGTCAAATCAGGTTTTAGCTGAAGGTGCAATAAAGCAGAGCACCTTAGGGAAATTGTGTTCCCTCCAGGGTTCATTTTTTGCATTTTCCAGGCATTTGCAGGGAGAGGGGAGGGGAAGGAAGCAACATGGAGCTGTTAGCTGCTTTGTCTGGCTGGAGTTGGAGGGGGGGCAGGTGAAATGGAGCCCTCTCACCTTGTGGGCCCACCCTAGCTTCCCTGACTGAAATACCGGAGGGATGTGGTCTGGGATTACAGGGGGACTCCCTAGTCTGAGGGGGACAGCCTTCCCCCACCCCTTGCCTTGGCCTCTTGATAGCAGCAGGAGCAGCAGAAGCAGCAGGCTGCTTTGCCTGACTGGAGGGGGGGGGGTAGTGAGACCGGTAAACTGGAGTGTCAGCACGGGCCCAACCTGGCTCCCCCAGTACCCCAGCCAGGGTGGCTCATGAGGTAAGGGAGCTCCACCCTGCCCACCCACCCACCCCTCTTCAGCTGCAGCTAGGCAAAGCAGCTGGCTGCTCCTTTCTCCTCCCCTTCCTACCCTGCTGACAGTCCCAGAGCTGGGGGGGGAGGAGAAGGGGGCAAGGTTTGGCAGCCTCCTTGGAGGCTGCTGGAGTGCCCCTGCCTGCTGGACAGTGCATGCAGGCTTCAGGCCCCCTGACCCAACAAGTGAACATCTGTTAGGTTGGGGTGGAGGGCATTAACTCATGGTGCTTTATATAAACTGCCATGAGTTAGATTGAGACCCCCCTAAATGTCCATAAGCACCCTGAGAGCCCAGGGTAGATGTATGCTGACGGCTGCAGATCAGTGCAGGGGCAGGGGTAAAGGACAGGACATAGGTGAAGGGACAAGAAGACTTACCTTGGTCTACTGCTGGTGCTGCAGCAATGATAGATGAGCTCCAGAGGTAGCAGCCTCATGGCCAGGCTCCCTGAGAACCGACCTTGGGGCCCCATTTGCTCCCTCCCTCCCATACATATTGGGATCAGGTCTATGCCTGCTCTAGTAAAGGCTCTTGGGGGCTTTCCACTATTCTACTCCCCTCACTTGCCCCCTGCCTCCCAAATGCATTGCTTGGTGCAGTACTGCCCTGCTCAGCTCCTACGGTGCAGTACTGCCCTGCTCGGCTCCTATGGTATAAGAATGCCCCTGCCATAGCAAAGACACCTCCCCGCCCCGGGGGTGGGATTCTGGTGCCCTCTTACAGTCAGCATTAGGGCCTGGTGGCTTCCTCAGCCTGCCCCACTTAGGCTGCTACTTAGCATTGTTTGTTATGGAGGTCTTTGTAGGTGCTTTGTGGCTTTTGTGTGTGGGTTGGGCCTGAGCTAATGTTGTTATGGCCCCTTTTGAACAAATGTGTATTGTATGCGAGCCTGTGATCTCAGGGGATGAGTTAAACTGATCCCAACATTTGGAGTCAAGAAAGAATTTCCACACGGGTCAGACTGGGAAGGACTATTGAGGGCCTTTACCTTTCTTGGAAGCACAGAGAATGGTCCAATTCCTAGAATTTTACCCAATAAATTCTTCACCAATGCAGGGACCTAATGCACTGGTGACACCATTGTCCTTCTTGCTCTCTTCCTGTGGTACAAAGTTTTCTTGTAATTAAAGATTCTACGTGTCAGGGGATATCCTGCAGTGTTTTGTTGCTGGGGTGGGCTGGCAGGACTGGTATGATGTTTTCTGGATCCTTTTTGATAAATGTTTATTACATGGTTGCCTGCCACTGAAGAGGCCTGGGCTTGGTGAACCAGGGGTTCCTTCCAGTTTGTTGCTCTGAACAGAGCTGGATGACACAGTAGTAGAAACTCATGTCTTCTATCAAAATGTACATGTATGTACCTACAGTACAATTGTGCCAGTGACAATGCAGGAATGAAAGGAAGACAATTTTGGTGTTTATGGATGGAGGAAGATTGTAAAGAGTGGTTGTTAGCAGGCAAAGTTGTTCACAATGAAGTCTTCCAAATAGCGCTTATTCCAGTATAAATGGATCAAAGCAAAGGCTATTGTTATCTATCTGTGTAGTCCCAATAATGTGTTGAGCACTTAATCTCCTGTTTTGGCTATGTTCATTTTTATGATATTCTAGCCACTAATTCTCATACATTAAATGGTTGATCCCCTTGCTCTCCAACTGGAACACAAGGTCAGCTGTCTTCCACTCTGTCTTCCACTCTGTCATGCTCAAAGACTGCAGGGCTCTAGTAATTAAGACTGTTAGATGTGAGGGCCTCTTTCCTGCTATTTGATGTAGAGTAGATGCAGATGAAAGATTTATAGCTTTAATTCAAACACGGTACTTGTCTTTGACAACTTAATTGTGTTTGCAGAGAAGTTCTGGACCCTTTCTCTTGCCAAGTCGTTACAGAAAGGCCGCACATCTTGGATCTACCAGGAAGCTTTTTGGATTAAAGGAATAGCCAAGGGGACCATGCATTGCAGCTGATGGAAGCAATAAAATGTTTGCTTGTCCCTGACTTTTTTTGTAGTAAAGAGGTTCACATTAGCTTTAGATACTGAGTTGCTATATTTAACAACAATCTAGGTAATTATTCTGTTTGTCTCCTTCTCTGTTTATATTAATTCATGGACATTGCAAAAGTATTTATTTTCTACAGGAGTCTAATACAAATTGGATTATTTAAAAGAGGTATGAAAACAGCAAGAATTAGCACAATATTAACACTAGACACTTACCATATTAATGAAAATATAAACACAAAACAAATACTAGTGTTTTGATACTAAAATCCCTTTTAGAATGTAGTTTCTTATGATGTAAAGCTATTCCAACAGTAAGCATAACAGTTGCTAAAGGGTTCTCAACCTAGCTTGAGAAAGGGCCACATTTCTCTAGCTGCCGCTAGAAATACTACTTATAAAACGATGTAAAAAGAATATCCTTGGAATCTCAGAACAGCAGAGACTTCCTATACCTGAAAAGGGTGATGGCACCTGAAAGTTTGCTGTGAACTTTTTTCTAACCTATCAGTTGGTCTAATAAAAGAGATCACATCTACTCAAAGAACCTTGCTTAAAAAGAATATAGTGATTGCAAAATCAAGCACGCAGAAATCAGAAAAACTACTCATTCAATCTCAGTTCCTGTATGTTTCAGCAGGAGTCGACAGTTTAGGAGATATGAGTTGAAGCCCACAGGCTAGATCCACACTGCCAAAAAATTAGATCTGGCCCACAAAGGTCCACAGGGGGACAAGAGCATACACTGTGCCAGTGGGTTACACAAATCTTTCTGAAACAGAACTGATACGTCAAGTACCTGGATTCTATTCCTGGCTGTGGAAGCAGAAGAATAGTGTCAAATGGTTATAAACTGTACATGCAAATTTATAATCTGACAAATTCACTTTGAAAGGCAACATGCAGAATCAGTTAAGACATAGGTCCCTCATGTCGGAGGTCTGGGTTCTAGCCCCAGTTCCAACTGAAAGAACTACATGAATCTTGAAAATTCTGTACAAAAACAGACCTTTCTTTATGAGGAACAAAACTGACCCCTCCTACATACACCTGCGCTTGCTTTCAAACACAATCAATGATACATTACCTGCAATCTTAGGTGACCCTTATTACCATTGTATCAGAATGCTTTAGGATCATTCAGGTAGTCATCCTCACAGCCCTCCAGGGATATAGAGGAGTACTGGTTTTCCCATTTTACACAGCATGAACTGAAATACAGACCAGATTGTTAAAGGCACTTAGATCCTTGCAGTTGCAAATATGCACATAGTAGGATTTTCAAAAGTACTTCAGACCTAGTTCCCATTGAGATGCCTCTATTTGTAAGCACTTAAAAATGTTAAAAATCTGATTCAAATTCACACTGAAAGTGTGTGTAAGAGCATAGGCTTCAACCCAGATCTCCTTAGGGTCCAAATATCTAATCTGTGTTCTACTGCAGACACAGTACTTTACCATTAATATCCAAACCTGTAGTGCAATTGTTGTTAAACTGAATTTTTCTTCTAAGAAAGGAAGAGACAAGAGAGAAGAGATGTCAGAATTTGCTTGTCTAAACAGGGAAATATCTACTTTGTGGAAGTTTTGGATCCCTGATATGCCTTGCTCTTCTGTCTGCAGCTGTTTGGTACTGTATAATGTATGTACCATCCATTTTCAGAACAATAATGCACAGTTAGTGAAGAACAACATAGATCATTTAAAAAAATGGGATTACATGGGTGAAATAGAGGATAAAAGTTGATCTCAGCCATGTATAGTCTAATAATTAGACTATAATAGATGTGTATGTGGCTTATTTTTGTTTGTTTTTATTTGAATTTAGTTTTCTTCCTACAGAAAAAAAATAGCCTGTATGTAAACTACAGGCATATAAAGTATTTGATGAATGCACCAACTTGCTCACCATGTAAACAGATTTCAGTGTGGCTGGCCCACACTGCTAATGTGTCTAGAGCAGTGAGTTACGATGAGGCATGTTGAGTCAAGTTAGTTCCCCTCCTCCGATCCTAGTAGGAGAAACTCTTCAACTTCCTGTGGAGTCAGTTTCCTTCCTTTCCCAAGGGTAGTCCTCAGCCCGGATGACCTGACTCCAACTGACTAAAGTTAAATCAAGTCAGGCTATCAGTTTCAGATGTTTGGTCTGTGGGGTGTGGAAAGAGAAACAGACTTTCAGAACATCTTGTGACAGCAGCAGGCTGCTTCAGAGTGCTTCAAATGCTGTTACTACCATTATCAGTTTAACTAATTGCACGTGAATCACTTATAGCTCAGCCATTATATAAATCCTCCAAGAGCTGTCACAGCTTTGGCTTATTCCATGTGGATTTAGAAGTAGAAGGCTAATGAGACTAGAAGAAAGGTGACTTTTCAGTCCTTCATCAAGGATTTCAGCCATACATTTAGGAATGTAATACATATCTTCTTTCTCAGTGAGAAGTTCACAACCTATTAGCTGAAAGAAAAGGGAAGAATGATTTTAAAATGCTGGAAAATGATCATCAAAGACACTTAGGCACAACTACACAGATAACCTACCTACAGAAAATAATCTGTCCAGAAGTCAATAGTGGCATGTAGGGATGTAAGCAGAAGCAATTAAAGCAGCAAGGCAATTTGTGAAGCCATGAATTCACCCCTCTTCCAACAAATAAAACATAGTAACTCCAGGATTCTTGTGTTATGAATAATCTTGTTGATCTTGAGGCCACAGACAGCTTTATGAAGTTCTTTGCATCTGTTTTAATCCAGATTCAGCCCACCTATCAACAAACTTTAGTAAACACACTCAGTTAAATAGCTAACTCTCCCCAAAGTACAAGGGTTTATACAATTGGATACATGCCACATTCTAGTGACCTCTAGATTACACTTTTTAAGATTAGGGTCTGTCTAGCTTTTGCACACAAGCAGCTCTGTATTTAAAACTGGTTACTACTTAAAATGTTCTGTAGCCAAGTGCTCCCAGCAATGTTTATGTCAAACCAAAATATTGAATTTGGGTTCACATGGCTTTTACCTCAAAATGTCTTTTTAATTTATACATTCATAGATCTTCCTCATCTCCTAGTTGTATCTAAAATCCAATTTCCCTCTGCTTTTACTTAGTGGGTTTATAACAATCTGGCAGTACACTTTAATTATGCATGCATGGTTAAAAGATATTGCTTTATAAACTATAGGTTTTTACAGCTCTGAATTGTACAGTATCTTGTCAAGTAATTTGATGATACAGTACAGTATGTTGCTACAGTAGGTGATGATGACACTCCTGCTTAGAAGAACACTACAGTAGCAATATAGATTCATCCAATAAATGGCTTAAATGTTTTAAAAGAACCTGAATGACTATAATAGCTAAATGTTGACAGAAATTCCTAGGCTTATTATTAGTGAACAAGCGAGGAAAAATCTTTAGAAGAATACGGCTTCCATTTTCAGAGTTAGCTGAGTTATGGTTGGTTCAGGACCAAATGTGAAGAGACAAGGCAGCTTTTCAGCACCTCTAAAAACCTGGATGTTACAGGTGCTTATATACTAAGTTAGGAGCTTGACATGGGACACCCAGGGTTAAAAATGCTGGCACATAATAATGATGATTTTTCCTAGCTGCAAGTTAAAACCATTCTTTCTAGTTGAAACCTCACTGAATAAGGAGAATACTAGGTCTATCTCTGGCATACCTCTTCTTGTATTTGTAGTCAGAGGTCTTCTCTCTCTAATCTTTTCTGTCTTCTGAATTCTAATGAAGACCACAGAAGGGACATTTACCTAGGGACAGACGTTCAGAAATCCTGAGCCTGAATTGATTCAATCTTTGCAGGTTAGTTTAACCTGGCTAGGCTGAACCGGTTTGTAACAAGACAGACATTCTCTCTGGGCCAAGGAAATTCAGGCACATGTCTGCAATGGTTCAGGCATGAAGCTGGGGAGCACTACAGCAGCCCTTCCTTTCCTTACACAGGGCTGAGCTGAGGGGGGTGTGGCCAGGGCTAGGCAGGATGTTCTGATTAGGGAGATCTGCCTGCACCATCTCAGGCATTTCCCTGCTCACTGCTGAAGGGGCAGGAGTGTTGCCAGCCCCCAGGCCCCTGCTAGCACTCTGAGGCAAGGGCAGGCGAGGGGGCCGAAATGGGTGTAGTACATGCAATGATTGAAAGTGAAGTTTTCAGTCTTTCTCCCTACTTCTTTATACTGTCTGCAGCAAACTGACAAAGGCAGGTCCTGCCAGGCCAACCTGAATGCCTTTTAAGACCAAGTAACTAAATCCTTGGATGATGGTGTTGCTGTGGACATAGTCTTTCTAGACTTTAAGAAGGCCTTTGACACTGTCTCTCACCCCATCCTCATCGTGGTGGATGGGTTGTACTCAACCTGGCGAGATGTGAGCAGTGGAGTATCCCAGGGCTCGGTCCTTGGGCCTGCACTGTTTAACATCTTCACCAGCGACTTGGACGAGGGGGTGGAAAGCACGCTGTCCAAGTTTGCTGGTGACACTACGATGTGGGTTGAGGTGGACACAATGGAAGGAAGAGAGAGGCTGCAACTAGCTTTAGACAGACTACAAAAGTGGGCAGACGAGACTAGGATGAGGTTCAACATAGACAAATACAGGGTGCTGCACCTAGGGAGAAGGAATCCACAGCATACATACAGGCTGAGGAGTTCCCTTCTTGAAAGCACAGAGGCAGAAAGGGATCTTGGAGTCATTATTGACTCCAAGATTAACATGAGCCACCAATGCCAGACCATAGCCAGCAAGGCCAGCCATACCTTGTCATGCACCCAAAGGTGCATCTCAAGCCAGTCCAGCCAGGTGATACTCCCCCTTTATGTGACTTTGTTCAGGCCACAGTTGGAGTACTGTGTCCAGTACTGGGCGCCGCACTTCAAAAGGGATGTGGCCAGTCTGGAGAGGGTTCAGAGGAGGGCCACCCACTTGGTGAGAGGG
>JAGPOW010002514.1:24217498-24228483 GCA_030014935.1 Caiman crocodilus | reverse complement strand
ACAAGCAGACCTGGATAAGTTGGACATATGGGCAGAAAACAACAGAATGCAATTCAACAAGGAGAAATGCAAAGTGCTGCACCTAGGGAGGAAAAATGTTCAGCATACCTACAGCCTAGGAAATGACTGTTGGTAGAACAAAAGTGGAAAGGGATCTTGGAGTCCTAGTAGACTCCAAGATGAACATGAGTCAGCAGTGTGACAAAGCCATCAGAAAAGCCAATGGCACTTTATCGTGCATCAGCAGATGCATGACAAATAGGTCCAAGGAGGTGATACTGCCCTTCTATCGGACACTGGTCAGACCGCAGTTGGAGTAATACATGTAATTCTGGGCACCGCACTTCAAGAGGGATGCAGATAACCTGGAGAGGGTCCAGAGAAGGGCCACCCACATGGTTAAGGGCTTGCAGGTCAAACCCTATGAGGAGAGACTAGAGAACCTGGACCTTTTCAGCCTCCGCAAGAGAAGGTTGAGAGGCGACCTTGTGGCTGCCTATAAGCTCATCACGGGGGCACAGAAGGGAATTGGTGCGTATTTATTCACCAAGGCGCCCCCGGGGGTTACAAGAAATAATGGCCACAAGCTAGCAGAGATCAGATTTAGATTGGACATTAGGAAGAACTTCTTCATAGTTAGAGTGGCCAAGGTCTGGAACGGGCTCCCAAGGGAAGTGGTGCTCTCCCCTACCCTGGGGGTCTTCAAGAGGAGGTTAGATATGCATCTAGCTGGGTTCATCTGAACCCAGCACTCTTTCCTGCCTATGCAGGGGGTCAGACTCGATGATCTATTGAGGTCCCTTCTGACCCTAACATCTACGAATCTATGAATCTAGAGAAATTGTGGAATCTCCATTCCTGGATATTTTCAAGAGAAGGCTAGATAGACATTTGTCTATGATGGTTTAGTCAGGGGTGATCCTGCCCTTGAGCAGGAGGCTGAATTAAATGACCATGTGAGGTCCCTTCCAGCTCTACTTTCCTATGATCCTCTGTGACTACTATGGGCACACCACTCCACAGGGTTCTCCAACTGTATGTAACAGGATCAACTCCTGTGTTTTCTAATTTGGCAGTTCTGTCGAAAGGTGACTATGTCCTTTTAAAAGGCTCCAGCCCATCTGTGTCAGGTTAATTGTTCTTTAAGGGAAAGATTGATAGCATCTGACTTCTCCAAAAGGCCAGGCTGTAGCTGAAGTGGGAGGAGGAAAAGGAAGAGTTAGTGGGATCTGATGAGTAAGAAAATATATGTATCAACTGCCAGAATTTTCTGGGGCAACAGTGATAGAGAGTTAATGGAAGGGGAAAGTGAAATGTGAGGAGGAGAGTGATGGAAATGTTTGTCTGCAGATTCCTTTGGTGAAAAGAAGGAAGGCCCCAGAAGGTAGCCTTGTAAGCTAGTGTCCCACACAAGGAAGCGTACTAGACAAAACCACAAGAAAGCCCATGTGACCCCACAGTGTGTGGAAGATCCTGGTGGGAAGGGGAATCAGGGGATCTGCCAAATGGGAAAGAGCAGAAAGAGGCCAGGATGAGGAGAAATTGATAAACAAGTGAAAACTTTAGTGAGGGGATGGTGTGACTTGAAATGTGGCTCTGAGGCTTCTATTGATCTATTTGTATAAAGGAAGCGATCTGAAGCAGAGGTGTGATTAGTGCAAGCATGTTGGCATTATCAAGGAGATTTGCTGATTATTTTGATTACTGGGTTTACACAGTCAGCCTTTTCCCCAGTCCAAAAGTGGGTTACTTCTAGGTTTCATTTCACTCAAATCACAACATTTAATGGAGTTCCAATAGGTAGTTCTGGTTTGGAAGCATCTGCATGGCAAACTGTGCATGCAGACAAGTGGCATTTGCAAAATGGGCTATTGCATTCATAGCATTTCATCTGCTTAAATAAGCATTTGTACCTACAGATGCTTGTTTTGCTTGCTCTAACTTTGTAGGTGTAGGTTAGTCAACAACCTTTTCAAGACATGGTTAGTCATATTATAACTGAAAGTACTTTACAGTACAGTGTGTGCCTCCACATGGAGGCTTAAAACGCAGCTTTGGTTCTGAAGAATGTGCCTTCTGATTTAATCATGAGGAGAGATGCCCCTTTCCTTACAAGCTTTCTGCCCTGTGAGCAGAGCAAAATATGGTGTAGTTTTCCTTTAAAATTATTACAGCTCCTCACATCTGGCATTCAAGAAAGCAGAAAATACAAAGGTGTTTCCAACAAACTCCAGGCTCCTAAAAAAGCTTTTCCATTTTTTTCACCAATATCAGGCATGCATCAATAAAGGAGAAGAACTGGATAATAACTGAAGAGCTGCTTTGTGTAAACAGATTGCTGTTGACATGTAGACCACAGCTGGGCTTATGGCTGCATTAGCTTGTTCTGATGTGATAAAATTTAAGTGTCCAGGTTTCATGTGCCAACTGATAAATGATGAGGGACAAATTAGAAGCAGTTTTGTTAGCATGAAACCGTGCTCTGTAACAGGATACTGTCAATTAGGTGTTAGTGCAGAGTTGGGGAATGCAGTCATTATACAAGGGTCTGTGTGACCATAAATGATTGTCAAGCACCTATATTAGAAACCCTAGGTTTGATGCTAGTTCTCATCTATCTCACCTGTTTCAAAGTTTGTTAGACTGAAACTTGCTGTGCAGGCTGTCAGCCCACATGTGAAATTTAGCTTTCAAAAAATATAGTTCAAGCACTTTTGATCCTAATACTTGGCAAAACGTGCCCAATTACTATGGACTCTCCCCACCCCAATCCTTTGAGTTTACAGTTCTTTTATGAACAGGTCACCCTTCAAGCTAACTATCCGGGGATCCTGTTCACGCATTCCATGTAGTCCATTTCTACTCCTCCACACCCCCCAAACCTTGCTCTGAAAGGTGGACAAATTAAAAAAGTGAGCATGACCAACAGCTGCCTTCTGCGTATATCCAATAGGTGCCTTGCCAGGCATCAATACCAAGTTAAAACCATGCCATTACAAAAGAAACTTTGACCTGCAGTGAATTTCTTCCTTGCCTCATGCTTTCTTACTGTATCTTGAGCATGTCAAATTGCATTGACCTACCATGTACTAACCCACACAAGTTATCAACAGACATCTCAGTTTTTTTGAGGTGTGGAGAGGTGGAGGAGGGGGAAGGGTATTAACTACTTCAATACTGTGCCTCATCCTGGGCGTGTCTGCATGAGATGCTGACTCCACACTAGCCAAATACTGCGCAGTAGCACATCACAGCACCAACAGTGCTACTTCACAGTATTATTAGACACAGTAAGGTCACTAAAGTGTTCACCAGTGCTACAGCATAGTAACTCCTGTTACTGGGCATGGGCAACAGTGACCCTAAGGCCACATCCTGGATGCCAGCTGTGGCATCTCCCCTGTGTGCAGCTGCAGGGCCTGCAAAGCCATGAGAAATAAGCTGTTTCTGAAAGTTTGTAACATTTCTGAGATAAGATGCTCTGTACTAGGGGCCCATATATTTCCTGGCCTCAGAGTGGAGGTTGAGCATGCATGGGTTCCCAGGGACTATGGTAAGCCAGCCAGGCAGGCCTGGACATAGGCAGCCACCAGCCAGGTCCCCTCCCTGTCCCCACGATTCCCACTCACTCCCCAGGGCCTGGCAGGCTGCCTGACTCCCTGTCTCCTTTCCAGGCCAGGGTAGGCTCTTGGCAGTGCCTGTTGTCATAGCTCCAGACCCCACTGCTCACTTCTCCTCCTGCAGGCTAGCCTGTCTCCTGTGCTGCCACCAAGTACATGGTTCCTGGGCTCAGAGGGCACAGGGCTCTTGGACTGGGACGTGGAGCTGCCCACACCTCCACCCTCCCTGCAAGGAGCCTCTTCAGGAAAGTGCCCCAGGGCCAACTCCTCTGCTCCCTGCAGCTGCTCTGTGCCCCAAGCATGACCCTGCTGCACATGTCCCAGGTGCAGTGTAAGGAGTTGTTTGCATAGACTGAAGGGTGCCTGACCCACCACACCCTGCTGTTGCTGCTGACCATGTTGCCCCATGCACACCTGCACACCTGGCATGGGACTGTGATTTTCAACAGTGTAGGGGAAAACCTGGGCTGCCTCACAACCACCACTGCTGTGCTATATGTATATGCCCCCTACAGCTGAGGACACCACTGCTAGCATCAACACATTCCTTGGCACAAGAGGCCCGTGATCACCTAGCTGCAGGGTCACAAGCTGCTCAATGAAGTTTTGCACTTTCTCCTACCCCCTGCCTCCCTGCATGCTGCAGTGTGGCTAGGCCAGGCAAGGAGCAGAGCAGGGGCCGGGGCAAGAGCCAAGGGCTGGGCCGGGGAGGGCCCTCCCTCCAGTGTGGGGCTTACCACATAGGCAGTGCTGGTGTGCTTGGTGGCTCCAGTTGGTCAAGGCTGGTAGCAACAGCATGTGGCTCCCGACAGACTCCTCAGCTGGAGGGGCACAATATGTGGGCACCTGGGCAGGGCCCCTCCCCTGAGGTGGAGCTGGTGCTGCTGGCAGCTGGAGGTGACATGGCCAGCTGTGCTTTGTGGCTGGGGCTGAGGTCTCCGAGCTGTTGGGGCAGGCTCTGGCCAAGACGCCCTGAGCTGGGGAGTGGGGAGCTCAGCAGGACAGTCTGCAGGCAGCCCAAGGGGCCCTCCCACTGCATCACATCAGTGTGGATGCCAGGCCAGAGTGGGGGCTTGGGTAGGCCATGCATGCCCCAGGCTGCTGGGGGTAGGCCATCCAGGCGGGCTGCTGGGGGTTAGCTATGGGCAGCTGGATCGGGCCCCAGTGGCCAGAAGCTGCCTGCAACTGGGCCCAGGTCCTGGGGGGCCTGACAGGAGCCTGAAGCACCCTGCAGACTTGGACGGTGCGGCCCTGGCACCCATGCAGCACTGCGGTACCAGGCAGCAGCTCTGGTTAAAGGCAAGCCACCACAGGGAACCTGCAGCCTGTACAGGGGTAGCAGAGGCCAGCAGTCACCTCAGGCTCCCTGCTCTTGTGCCCCAGAGCTCAACCTGCCTGCAGGCTTTTAAGAGCCAGAGGCTGGAGCTGCCAGAGAAATGGGCCAGTGCTGGGGCAGGAGAGGCTGCCAGCCCCAGGGCCCCACGGCTGAGCTCAGGCTGGCCCCCTAGTGGCAGGGCTGACTGGGAGCAAATTCTTCCCGGTTGGCATCTGCACATGCATTTCTGCACAGTAACTATTTGTGAGTAAATTTGCTACTTGCATTTGCAGGTAGCAAATTTACTTGCAAGTAATGTAGTTTACTGCATAGTAAGCATGTGCACACATAGACATGCACATTTATTGCACAGTAAACTGTGCTACTGCGCAGTAAAGCATTTTGTGTAGCTGCACCCTGTATCACTTAATAAATCTCATCCCATGAAGCTTTTGTAATGAGTGCTAATGTTTTATTGAAGAATACCATTGATTGCTAAGGCCTTTGCATGGTGAATAATGTAAGAAGTCACAATTTGCAGAAATGTATTGGATCATTTAAAACCATCTTATTAGCTGCCCATTTAATATGACAAAGCTGATCTGTGGATGCTTATCTATTACTCTTTCAAAAACAGTGGTGGCTAAATCTCAGAAGGCTGTGAGACTCATCTTTTCATTTAAAAGTATGAAAGTTGTATAATTCATCTAGTATGCCACACACTGAGGCTGGATAAGATGTAGATACTGAAGGCATAAACATACTGCCCCAGTTCCTCAAGTCATTCATGGCAGAATTATAACACTCTCTAAATAAAAGTTTCTAGACTAGACAGTTACAAAGCAAATGCTAAATCTATGACTGGTAGAGGAATATCTGCGTGAATCTATAGCTAAATCAGTAATTCTGGGAGCTCTGGAATATACTGTTTCTCATATTTTTACTGAGCTCTTACTAGAACACTGAAGCAGAATAAAACCACAGTGAGCCTTGCAGATCTACCTAAGCAACTTCTGTGTATCAGTCCTGGGGGTAGAATTCCACTTCAGTGCTAGAAACACGTAAGTTCAGCTCTTCAACATCTAAGTTTCTCAGCAAAAGTTTGTATTTCCACTTCTTTAGTGGCCTAAATGATGCTTGCATGTTTAAATGCCTTACGCAGCTATGTTTTACCCTTCTCTTACCAAGTTTATTCCAAGTTAACCACTCAGTCATTTAGTACTTGCATACACAAGTACTTAATGGATCCACAGGAACCAGAGTTATTGCATAGTAGTGTCCCTGAATGGCTTTTTGGTGATCCTGGCTGCACAATAGCTTGTTACTCCTGCGCAGTAGCATCATATTCTTGGTGCCACACAACACTACTGTGCAGTAGTAATGACCTACTGCACAGTCAGTATCTTGTGTAGACACAGTCACTGAAAAGTAATTTAATATTTCCCTAGAAGTGCATAATTCAATCTATGCTGTGTTGCAACTCAAATGTACAGAAATGCTGACTTAGAGCTGCATAAGCCCTCTAAGCTAGAAATGACCAAACCCCACAACCAGAAATTGTTTGACACTGAGCTGAGACCAGTGTGGTTATAGTGTTGCTGGCACCAAGTAATTTACATACCATAACTCAGGGGAGACCCAAGAGATGCATTTTCTAGGCCCATCTCCTCCCTGAAGGGATTGAACCTTGACCTCCCATGACAACCTAATCATCAGGTCATATGCCCTGTAAGACGAAAGGCACCTTCCTCTTGAAGCTACACCACTGGGCAGCTGAGAGAGAAAGTATGAGGATGAAAGGAGAACAAGCAAGAAGAAACTTGGCTCTGGGGCTCAGCATGTTGGATGCTGCCCTGGCAAAGATAAAGTAAGTCATGCTTCTGATGTTATTTGTGCATCTTGCATTATAGAGTCATTGGTAAACCTGTACAACAGCAGGGGTACTGATAACACCGTTCTTCTAGTGGCAGTCCTCATTAGGGTATTTCTTGCAGGAAAGGCCTCTTGTAAGTAATTACCCAAATCCCTGTAGAGTGGAAGGAGTGTGCCACTGCTTGGAAAGCCTGGTGGATGAGTAGTAGCATTCCTCAAGGCCTTTGATTTTACTTCCCCACCCCAAAAAAAGAAACTGCACACACATACAATTCACAATATTCTCCAGCCCTCTGTTTCTAGCTCACGGTGCCTGTGGACACCAGCTGACTCTCTCCATTTCCCAAACTCTCATGAAATCACATTTCGTCTGTGTCATTTCTGTGTCCAGCTTACACAGTAGGTGGGAGTGGGCATACTAATGTTTGGCAAGCCATTTGTTTTCAGGTCATTGTGCACTTGTGCAGGGCCATAAGGAATCCATTATCATTGTACCTGGGTCCCAGAATACTTTAATCAGGCCATATCTACCCTATCATCCTGTTGCCCTCCTCTAACCTGTCTGACCTGCTCCAACAGGCAACAGCAGCAGCAGTCTTGTGGGTTTTTGTGTTTTCCTTCTAGGAGCAGAGAACTAAGGGGGAAATCCCCAGGCCTTTTGCTAATATTACAAGGCAGATAGAGTAATAGAAACACAGTCATGGAAAAAGTTTATGAAAAATGTAACTAGTTAAAGTTAAAAGGTAGCAACCTTTAAAATTCTCTTGAGTTAAGTTAAAAGTTAAGTATTTCCACTTTCAACTAGTTAAAAGGTAAGTTAAAAAGAGAATAACTAGTTAAAACTAAGTTGATTCGTGAGAAATGCATGAAACATGGTAAATTGCCTCTTAGCATCATTTTTCATTCTCAAAAGCAATGAGCGGGTTTCTTTTCCATAAGACCATAGAAGCGCACTAATATACTTGGAACTCGCCCTGCTTTACCTGAAACAATGTTATGCTTGCCATACAGTTTTCAGAATAACAATTTACCAGTCCCTATGTAATATTAGATCCTTCTCACTCTCTGCATGTGAAGTACTTTGTAAAAATTAATACATCATATAGGTATACCAGAATAACAGAAAGGAAATATTCATAGCCAGATGACAAATGAAAGATGTTTTCACAGAACATCTCTGTTGTTACAATTTTTATTGCTCAAAAGGTAACAAAAGGGTATGAAATACATCTGAATTAGAAATAATGAAAGTGTCTGAAAATCAAAATTAGACTGAAATTAGAAAATTAGTTTAAATGAGAAAAAGAATGTTCAGTTGTATAGCAGAAACTGCTTAAACTTGTTCATTGAACTTCAGCAAAAACTGCATTTCAAAATTTACTTCTGACAATTTTCATCTTACATGTTTCATCTTACATTTTCATCTGACATGTTCTTCTATCTTACAAAACTAAGCCCCCACTACTGAACAATCACTCTACCTGGGCAGATAAGGGAATGCTTGTTCCCTCTCCTGCAGCCAAGTGGCTGCCCTGTTGACTTCTGCAAATGCATAGAAAATGCAAGCATGAACTAAGGGACTCTGGGACTTTTAGTTCTTAAGAGACAAGAGCGCCTAGGAAGGCATACTACTCTCTGTCTCTTGAACAAGAAGTCCTAGAGTTTCAGTAAAGATATAAGTCCTAGAAAGTGGCTGTGTCAGGGAAAAACTCTGGGAAACTCAGATTTCATTTTTTTTTTACTTTTAACTTATACTTTAAAAAAAGTTAAAGTTGACCTTTTTTAAAACTAGTTAAAGTTAAAAGTTGACAGCTGAAGAATGTAACTAGTTAAAATTAATAGTTAGCTATTTCTTTAACTTGTTAAATACTTAATTAACTAATTAATTCCCATGACTGTGGATATATGTTAGACCCTGGTTCTCTCAGGCTACAAATTACTTGTCTCTTCCACTGAGGATCTGCAAGGCCAAGCCAGGGTGGCACTTCATTTGCAAGGGATGTCCTTGCATTGTCTATTAAAGTCCTTAAATGGACTTTTTGGATAAAGATACTAATAAATTGCATGTGTCTGACAGCCTAGCTGCTGTCTGTCCCTGGAGAGGTATAATAAAGGGTTGTGGGTAAAGGATGTTCAGGTGGTAATTGTCTCATTAGGCAAATAGGAAATGCTTTTTGCTAGTGATATTTGCTGTGTTTAAAAGCTGCAGAACTAGGCATTCCAGGAGTGTGTTGTAAATGAAGGTTAAGCCTTGAGAAGGGTCCTATATCAGCTTTTTATTGGGATTGGGATTGTGACCACAACCTTGATGTTTTATTGCCGTGGTCATATGGTGATTTTTTTTTAGAGGTTGCCACTCCTGCAGCAGAACAGCGAAATGTAACTTTCCCTTTTTGGAGTGTCCTAACCTATAGCATATGGGCACCAATGCTAAATTTCAATAAAGCAAATCATAAGGGACTCATTAAATAATTTATTCCAACCTTTAAAAGAGTAAAATAATAAGGTGATTAAGGAGAATCCAAAGCCACTCGATAATGTGATGCTGATGGGATGGAATGGCCTTTCATTACTGTGCTGTAAAGAACAGTTGTTGTGGCATACAAGGAAGAGGTGAGAGGCAGATTTTCCTGTCTCTCTTACAGCAGCTGCTTATGTTCTTGTCATTAAGAGAGACAGACGGTGAGAGAAAAGGAGAGCTTCTATGAAGGGCGCTGTTAATTCTAAGTTGAAACTGAACTACTCATTATACACGGGCAGAAGCAGCAGCAGAAGCAGCTGATCTCCCAAAGGTAAATGGGGCGGAGGGACCCGGCACAGCTGAACCAGATCCAGAGGGGAAGCCCCCCCCTGGGTCCCTTATAGCTGAGTCGGTAGGGAGCCGCGCTTCCAACCTGCGCAGTGCGAACAGAGCACGCAAACAGGCATGCTCTGTAAAAGCGCGCCGGCATTTGTGCAGGCATTCGCACCAGCGGGCAAGCAGGAAGGGCCAGGAGGGAGACTCCTGTACAAGTAGAGCATAGACACCACACAGATCTAACAAACAGCAGCTTATACAATGCTGTCGACGAGAAGTGCTGCTAGGGCCTCTGCCCAGGTGGCCATGCCTACCCAGTGCTGGTCTGAGGCCTTCACCCAGACTTGGGGGGGCAGAGATTGGGGGACTCACACCTGTCCGGCAGGTGCCTGTCTTAGGGCCCTGGAGGTGCAGGTGAGGGAGCTCCGGGAGGAGGTTAGCAGGCCGGGGGGTATCAGGGAGGTGGAGGATGAAATTGACAGTTATTTCCTTTCCCTGCAGGACCAGGCAGCCAAGGAAGCAGAGTGGCAGACAGTCACATCCAGGACCGGAGTTGCTCGCAGTAAACCGGTGTCAGTTCCTCCAGTCCAACTGGTGAACAGGTACGAGGCCCTGGCAACACTGCGGGAGATGGAAGGAGAGGAGGAAACCTCTGGGTAGGAATCAACACCACATTCTTCATGCTCTGAACAAGTCAAGAGATCCAAGCAGAACCAGAGGAGGAGGCGTCAAGTGATCGTCATAGGCGACTCCATCCTGAGAGGTACGGATGGACCCATCTGTTGCCAGGACTCCTCAACACGAGAGGTCTACTGCCTGCCCAGAGCAAAGATTCAGGATGCGATGGGAATAATCTAGGCCAGGATTAAGCCCACCGATTACTACCTCATGGTCCTAGTCCATGTGTGTACTAATGATGCAGCCAGGAGAAGCCCCGATCACCTGATGATGGACTACCATGCTCTGGGCAGTGTGCCGAGGAAGCTCGGTGCACAGGTGGTATTCTCTTCTGTCCTACCAGTGAGCGGACGTGGAAGACAGCACGAGAACTACATTAGAGAGACCAATTGGCAGCTTTGGCAATGGCGTCTCGAGGCAGGCTTCAGCTTCTTGGACAATGACCCACGCATCACGATGAGGGACATGCTCAGTTGGAATGGGCTTCACCTGTCCCCCAAAGGTAAGCGTGTGTTCTCTTCTAGGTTGGCGAATCTCCTTCAGTGGACTTTAAACTAGACTCATCGGAGGGAAGGGGTGATGAGGGCAGGGGAAGCCATGGACCACCAAACCATGTGGCACCCACAAGGACAGCCTGAAGAAGGAGAACATCAGGAACCTGCAATCCATGGGGCAGCCAGCAGTACACGTACACCACAGGTAA
>JAGPOW010002514.1:24204810-24217398 GCA_030014935.1 Caiman crocodilus | reverse complement strand
GAGAGGGTCCAGAGAAGGGCCACTCGTATGGTTAAGGGCTTGCAGGCCAAGCCCTATGAGGAGAGACTGGGGCACCTGGACCTCTTCAGCCTCCACAAGGGAAGGTTGAGAGGCGACCTTGTGGCTGCCTGTAAGTTCATCATGGGGGCACAGAAGGGAATTGGTGAGGTTTTATTCACCAACGCGTCCCGGGGGGTTACAAGAAATAATGGCCACAAACTAGCAGAGAGCAGATTTAGATTGGATATTAGGAAGAACTTCCTCACAGTCAGAGTGGCCAAGGTCTGGAACAGGCTCCCAAGGGAGGTGGTGCTCTCCCCTACCATGGGGGTCTTCAAGAGGAGGTTAAATAGGCATCTCGCTGGGGTCATCTGAACCCAGCACACTTTCCTGCCTATGCAGGGGGTCAGATTCGATAATCTATTGAGGTCCTTCCTCCCTTCCCTAGCATCTATGAATCTGATTCTATAAAGCATTGCAATATAGCCACTTTATTTCCTCCAACTGTGGGTCCCAACTTTCAGTAAGGGGAGGCAGGAGGACAGAGTGAGAGAGAGACTGGAAAAAAATAAAGCCACAGGCTGACTCTCAATACCTGCAGTAGAGTTTGGAGAATATGAGGAGGATCAGTGTTGTATGATGCAAAGTATTATACTGCCTCTGGAAATGACCTCATTCCTTAGTCTTCACCCAAGATTCATTATATGTATAATATAAAAATACATTTTTGTAAAATTTACCTTTCCCCCCAGAGCTCCCATAGAATGTTAAAACCATAGGACGTACTCCCTCCTGCACATAATCTAACTATGACAGAGTCCTCCATCACTTTTATTTTAATTAAATAATCATTAGCATGGAGACTTTCCAAAGTCACAAAGATAATTTAGAGACTCACTGGGAACTGGCTGCCTAATTCCACTTCATGCCTTTGAAAATTCCTTCCCTCCCTTCTGATGAATGTATACTGAGGCCTAAAAAACCCATTTCCAGATGTGAAGCTGGATTTATGACACTAGAAGCACTCAGCAACAAAAGAACTCTGTAATTATCATTTATGTTTTAGTTCTTTCAAACAGGCACGCTCTTACAAAGGTTATGTGTTGTGTTTTGGTCCCTCCAGTAATAATCAATATATAGGTACAAAAAGGGAGATGATTAGAAAAAGGGGCTCATTCTGAAAAGCAGATGCCCATGAGTTTGCAGAAATTTTATTTTGCTGGAACCTATTAAATAAAATTATAGAAAATTAGGGTTGGAAGGGACCTGAAGAGATCATCTAATTCTATCCCCTACTCAAAGCAGGACCATCCCCAACCAGATCATTCCAGGCAGGGCTCAGTCAAGGCAGGCCTTAAAAACCTCCAAGGATGGAGATTCTACCACCTCTCCAGGTAATCCATTCCAGTGCTTCACCACCTTCTTAGTAAGAAAATTTTTTCCTAATATCCAACTTAAATCTCCTTTGCTGCAACTTGAGTTCATTGCTCCTTGTTCTGTCATCTGTCATCACTGAGAACAGTCCAGCTCCATCCCCTTTGGAATCCCCCTTCAGGTACTTGAAGGCTGCTATCAAATCTTCCCTCTGTCTTCTCTTCTCCAGACTAAATAAACCCAGTTCCCTCAGCCTCTCCTCAGAAGTCATGTGCCCCAACCTCTGAACCATTGTTGTTGCTCTCTGCTGGACTCTCTCCAACTTCTTCACATCCTTTCTGTAGTGGGGGACAGGGCGGGGCGCAAATCTGAACACAGTACTCCAGATGTGGCCTCATCAGTGCAGAAAGAGTGAAATAATTACTTCCCTCAATATGCTGCCAACGCTTCTACTAATGCAGCCCTGTATGCCATTAGCCTTCTTGGCAACAAGGGCACACTGCTGACTAATATCTAGCTTCCAGTCCACTGTAATCCCCAGGTCCTTTTCTGTAGAGCTGCTGCCTAGCCAGTTAGTCCCCAGGTTGTAGTGGTGCATGGGATTCTTCCGCCCTAAGGGCAGGACTTTGCACTTGTCCCTGTTGAACCTCTTGAGATTTCTTTTAGCCCAATCCTTCAATTTGTCTAGATCACTCTGAATCCTAGCCTTACCCTCCAGTGTATCTGTTACTCTCCGCAGCTTGATGTCATCTATGAACTTGCTGAGGGTGCAATCCATCCCATCTTCCAGATTGTTAATGAAGATATTGAACAAAACTGGCCCCAGGATGAATGCTGGGGATACTCCACTTGATACTTCCTGCTAGCTAGACACTGAACTATTGATTACTACCCATTGAGCTTGACAATCCAGCTAGCTTGCTCTCCACCTGACAGTCCATTCATCCAGCCCATACTTCCTCAGCTTACTTGCAAGAATGCTGTGGGAGATGATATTAATTCTTGCTAAAATCAAGGTATATTATGTCCACTGCTTTCCCCGCATCCACAGAGCCAGTTATGTCATCATAGAAGGCAATCAGGTTAGTCATCGTAGACGTGTTAAGTGTTCTCAGAGTATCAGGCTATGCTGTGCAGCTATTCTGAGTGACTTCATCCTACAGGAGAAAAAAGAGAGGGAAGAGTGACTGTTTCTTTAAATCCATGTTACACTAAAGATTTAGTCTGAACGCACTCTGGGACTTGTTTGGTCTTGCTGTGCTTTGACTGTCTAAAATGTCTTCATGAAGTTCAATACATCTTCCTTCTCACACCTCCATGATATCATTAGTCATCACACATTTTCTGAGGCAGAAATGTGAGTCATCGGGTTGTCTGCTCTTTATCTAGTGCTAGGAATGCTTCACAGTTTGAAATTACTCTTCATTTAGGATGAAATTGCCAAATTGTATTTTGCATGCTTGTGCTTTAGCACTGCCAAAGCAATTTCACACCAACTGCAAAAGAATAAGAAACTGAGTCTTTACCAGCTCAGAACAATAAAATCTTGAAGTGGCAGAAAGGGGGTCCAGTAGCTACTAGTGGAGGGAAGAAGTAACTTAGCTTTTTGTAACCATAACCTTTACCTTTCTGTGAGGGATACAAATTCATTCCAGATTCTGCCTGACATCATAAGCACAATGCCAAATAGTAATGATGACTGATTAAATTCCTACTAGCAAACATTGGCTCTGGCAAGATAGTGCTGGTATTAGGCAAAGCCCTAAGTAGCACCAGTAATGTAAGAATGGCTGGGCATGGGCACAGGCGTGGGTCCACCTGGCCGTCTAAGGGAGGCACTGGATTGAAGTGGGGGAAGGTGCTTCCCTCCCCCACCCCCATCTTCTGCTCCTCCCTGTATTCTACACCTTCCCAGCTCCAGCTGCAGCACCAATATTGGGAAAGAGAGAGAAACAGTGGTGGCATCCTGTGGAAGAGTGGCTGGAGGTTTGCTGCTGGTGGGCAAGGAGAGGGAGATGTCACCTCCTTTTTCTGCCACTGAAAACCAATGTTGACACACATCTGCAGCAAAAAAGTGTGTGTATGGGGGGTACATCTTCCCTCTCGTAGTAACAAACTTTCAGCTGCTCCTATGTTTCATGCCACTGCTACTTCTCTGCCCTCCCTGCTGCCAGTGCCAGAGCTAGAGCTGGGAAAGTGCAAGGTGCAGGTCACAACACTGGCCAGTTATGCCTCTGGGTAGCATGCCAGGTGACAATACCTGTGAAACAAATGTGCTGGTTATGTTTCTATTGCTAATCTTCAGAACCAAATTAAGTGGGGATAGAGGGTTGGAGTTATTTTCCTGGATGGTGAACATGAGCCCTAACCCAGTACCATATGTAATTCCATGTGAGGAATCCCATTAACTTTAAAGGGACTATGAACACACTTATGGTTATTCTCAAATTATAAGGTTTGCTGAATTGGGGCCTTGGTGACTTGGTGCCTTGGAGGTACTTGGTCATCAGTGTGAAAGTCTCAGGCAATCTGCCCAGCATCTGATGCCCCATGGTGGTAAGACCTGCCTCCCCACATTCTTTTGTCTCCCATTACCTCTTATTGCTCATGTACCATGACTTGATCTTTAGGTCTTTTAAATGGGGAGGCTGCCTCCAGAGGTCAGGGTAGCCTCTTTCTAGGTGCCTTTCCTTGGTGCAGTCCTCCAGGCTTCTCTGCCCCAAACCCTATGGGGTGGGTTTCCCCTTTAAGACAACCCCATTTGTGCCTTAGGGGCAATAACCGTGACCTCTAGCAGCCCCTTGCCTCCAGATGGTACTTGGTCACCAGTTACTCCCTTGTATAGACTTCAGCCTTCTTAGTCTTAGCCTACAGGTTACTCTAGCTGCAGAACAGTAGTCTAGACCCACTGACTGGCCTGGCCCTTTCAGTCTCAATATCCTATCAGCCCCAGGCTGCCTGCATCACCCCCTGAGGGCTCTGGCTCCAGCCCTCTCAGCCTCAGCCTTTCTGTGCCTTGCACCCCTGCCCTTGGCAAGGCTCAAAATGTAGTACACTCCTCAGGCACTCCTGTAGTCTCCTTTCCACCCCCTACAGGCATATCTTATCCTCCTCTGCAAAACACACATGCGTCAGCATAACCAAAGCATCAGCAGACTGCTTTTACAGGATGCATCTGCACGTGCAATTAATGCAAAGCAATAAACTTCAGAGTAGTTTGAGCCAGAGTAAACTATTCCCGGGTACGGCATCTACATGTGCACCTGGGATAGCATCAGTTTACACCAGGAATGCCGCTTCCCTGCTTTGCCCTGCTACAGCAGCCTGGGGGAGCTCCAAAGTCTAGTTGCAGCTGCCTGCAGCCAGCCACAGCCACTTGGGTGCCAGGCCTGCTCTCTGCCCTGTGCTTTGTTCCCCAACCACATCCTTCTTTGGCCCCGAGCAGTCTGGAGCCTGCTAACACAGCCCTCCAGGATGGGAGCCTGTGCTCAGCATACCCTAGATGCTCCTTGCCCTCCATCCAGCAATGGTGGCCAGAGCACCAGAGCTGTGAGATGCTCACAGACCACCTCCTCCACCAACCTGCAGAGTAGGGTGCCTGGGCAGCTGCCTACAAATGCCGAGCCCACACTGCAACAACAAGAACATGTACACTGTGGACAGTTTTCAATAAGCCCCAAACTTTATTTCCATCTCCAACATACCAACAGACCCCCACTCCTTCCCTCCCTCCCAACAACAGCCATCCCTCAGCCCCAATGCACACCACCATTAAAACACTCTCACCCATGTGGTATTATTTACAGGTGTCTATTTACAAGGGTCAGGGGGGAACAGTGGGGAGGAGGCACCAAGGGTGTGGAGCCTGGAGGAAGGTGCCCAGTGCCTCCCACCACAGCCACCAACATCTAAGTTCTGGGTCTCACAGCAATTGTGGTGGGCCAGGGGCTGGCCTGGGGGATGAAGGCAGGCACTGTCCAGTCTGCTCACTCCAATCTTCCATGAGGCTAGGACCAGCAGGGCACCTCTGGGGAGCCAGCTCTGTCATGGCCACCTCCTGCTCAGAGGCTTCATGGAGCCAGGGCGAACAGAGGACAGTGGGTGAAGTGGGGGGTCTGGAGAACCACAAGCTGGTGCACAGGCTGGGGGCCCAGCCCACTGCAGGTGGCACTGCACCTGCTGCCATACCCACTTGGGGTCCTGAGGCAGGCCTGCAGGCAGCTGTCAAGAGGCAGCCAGGGCTGATGCCAGGACCTGGATGTTGGGCATGACACCAAACACCACCAAGGCCAGCACAGAGTCCTTGCTGTGCTGGTTGTCCTCAGCAGTGGACCATCACATTAGATCATGCTGGTCCTCTTGGGTCCCCACCAGCCTCTGCAGGAGGGTGTGGAGCACCTCACTCTCTGCCCGCCATGCCTCATGGTCTTCACGGTCTGACTGTTTCATGGCCTGCCACATCATGCGAAACTCATGGAGCCAGCGGCGGTGCCAGGTTTGAGTCTCTTCAAGCCACTCCTCGGAGATGGTGACCAGCCGTTCAAGGAGAGCTGTCCAATTCTGGCTCTGGTGCTGACGAAGCTGGCGCATCTGGAGTGCACCTGCAGAAGCTGCAGGTGTCCTTGTGGCCTCATCTCCACTACTGCTGGGTGGTTCTCCCCCATGTCCAGCAGCTGGTGCTACAAAGCAAAGACAGAGGGACTAGTTGTAGAGTTTGCAACATTCCAAAAATAACATGCAGTGTACAGATGGGCTGTGCACCACCTGCCCTCAGTTTGGTAGACAGAGACCCAGGCAGCCTGCCTTCCCCATACCCTACCCAGACTAGGCTATGATTGGTTCCTCCTTCTGCATATGCTATGAGTGTCTGACCACTGCAACCAAGAAGATCACCGCTGCCTTTGACAAGTTTCTCCTCATGTGATATGTGATGGGCTGCTAGATGCCCATCTGGGAGCATACTGGGTGCTCAATAAAGTCTTGCCTCCCTACACATTAGGGGGGCAACTCTGGTGGATAGGGGTGTGCTTGGCCAGGCACAGGGGAGTGGAGAGGAAGGGAGGGGCCCCCACCCCCAATATGGGGCCCCTGGCTTCAGACATGTAGGCTGGGGGTGAGTGGGTGAACTGGTATGGGCACAGATGGATACAGCACTCCCTTCCCCCCAGCCCTCCTCCTTATGCAAGGCTTACCAGGAGGGTGTGGCAGCCATTCCTGGCAGTTAGATGATATCCTTGGCCGTGGAGATGAGATCCGGCTGGCTGATGCATCCCGGGACAGAGAGGTACAGTGGGTAGCTAGCTGAGCAGTGGTCCCCTCTCGTGGTGAGCTGGAGCTGGTATCCACAGGAGACATCCCTGCCTTCTCCTCCTTGTAGGTGGGCCACTTGTAGAATAGCCGGGGCAGGTGGTGGCCTGGGCTGCCCGAGTTGCCAGATGAGACTGAGAGTGAGGAGCACACCAGGACCTGATGTGGGAGCCCCGAAGTGCCCTCACCTGGAGAGTCCTCCTGGTCTGGGGCCTTTGGCATGGGCTCCTCCAGCCCACCCGTGCTGCAGAACACGTGAGGAGCCTCACCAGGATCCATAGGGACCAGGATCCTCTCAAGCTCATGGAGGAAGGGTATGGTCCTAGGGGCAGCCCCAGGCTGCCTATTATGGTCCCGAATGCAGAGATATTGTGCCCTCAGGGCCTTGGCCTTCACCCGGCACTGGTGGCCAGACCTCCGGTGGCCACACTTTTGCATCCTCCGGGTCATGTCTTCAGACACGTGGGCGTTGGCCCTGGTAGCACAGGCAAATTGCCGTCGGACCTCAACGTCCCCCCAGATGGCAATGAGGTCAGAGGTCTCCTCATGCGTCCAGTTCGGCCCCCGTCCTTGAGTGTCAGCAGGCATGGGGCCTGACATGGTGGCAGCTGGAAGCAGGCTCTGTGGACAGTCATGGGGTTGAGGCAGCTCTGGCAGGTGACAGCGGTTGGCAGCAGACTCAGAGCAGGCCCAGGAAGCAGGTGGTGGTGTGGGGCTGCAGCTGGCAGCGGCAGTATGATCTGGTGTCCAGGGAGCAGCTCTGGTCTGGCAGAGGCATGGGGTTGTGAGTCCCAGGCTCCAGTCAGTAGCGTCGGGTAGCAGAGAGGCTGACTGGGGCACAAGGGTGCTGCACATGGACCTGTATGGCTAGATGGCAGGCAGGAGTCTGGCTCCCCACTGGCTGTGCTAACTGGGTGCAATTTACACCCACAGTCAGCATCTACACCTGCGTTTAACCACAGTAAATTTCTCTGTCCCTGACAGAACTATCATATTGAAGCATAAATTAATTTATTGTAGCCTAGTAGCACTGCATGTGTAGACAGCAAAGCTTTACTATGCAGCAAGTTAGTCTACTCTTGCAGTAAAGTGCACATGTAGAGGTGGCCAAAAAGTCCTTCCCTGCTCTAGGTCAATACTCTACCCAAGCTATAGTTTCCTGTGTTAGGCTCACTCTCACAAGTCGATTCTCAGGGTGTTTCTCAGCCTCCTTTCTGCAGTCAGGTTCCCCAAGGAGTCCCTCTCCCTGCAGCACGCAAAATCTGACTGTACCCTCTGACTGAAGCTCTGAGTTTATGTGCCTCATGGCCCTGCCCCCTTTCTGCCATGTAGCTCTCCAGCCACACACAGGAGTTTCCCCTTTTTAATTAAGGGCCAGCCTGTGCTCCTGCTGCTGCAGCCCCACACAGCCAGCTTAGCTTGCTACCTTCTCATAAAGTAACAAGAAACCTCTGGCTGCCTGTTACAATCAGCCATAAAAGATTAAGTCTCATGTCTCTCTGAAATCCTGAATCTATAGAAAGTTCCATATTTCTGCCATATGGGAGTGCGGAGCAAGAAGCTATAGCATAGAGCAATGGCTCTCTCCCCATTAGTATGGAAAGAGACATTTGCAGGCAATTAGGCAGTTGTTAGGGCATGGCCACTAAATTGATTTATTTAATGCAAGAATACAAAGCTGTGTTTGTTATGCTTCCCCTGAAGCTGTGTGTTAGCTGCCTGGGTGCAGCTCCAAGGTTCTAGGGTGGAGATTTCTGGCCAAGATTTTCAAAACTAAATGCCTACAGTTAGTCTCCTAAGCCCACAAATAGGAACCTAAATGTGTTAGCAGAAGTGCTGAGCACAATGCAACTTTCAGTGGAGACATGGTGCCTTGTACCACCTAAGCATCTAATCCCCTCTGGACTACTGACATATGAAAAATAAATTAAGGGACACATTCCCTTTTCTAAAAAACTTGTATTTACAATATAAAAGGCACTGTTAAGGCACCATCACTAGCGATCTCAGTGGTATGAAGAAAAACTGTGAAGCTTAGACTATTTTATCACTTCATGCCATCCTTGCTTCATGACTAAAGGGAAAAATCTTATGGGTGGTTATGCTGTCAACATGGTGCCTTTGCAATTGCTACACCTTTTTTGTTAAATAAAAATAGGCAAGTGTGAGCTTTGATTCCACTCTCCTGTCAGAGTTCTGTCTGAACAAGGGAGCAGTAAGGACTTCCAGGTAGGAACCCTAGGACCTACTGCAAGGCTCATTGGGATCAGTGCACAATATTCCAATGATTTTAATGAGCTTTGGATCAGGTTCCCATACTGTAAACTGCCAGGGCAAGTATATATTCCCTGTTAAGTAAAATTATTCTTTTCTGTAGTACTGAATACACTGACAACGGCAAAAACTGTCAGTACCCCTAACAGTATGCACATGACCTCCACTAATGCTATTTAGAGCCCTCAAATTCAGGAGACCAGATATTGTGGGCTAGATTCTGCTTTTCCTTAATTATGTTACAACACCCTTTCAGTAATTCTATTTCAATTACTGGCACTATTCATGGAGTAAAATATGACTCAATGGACACATCTGAATGTGCGGAGTTAAGGCACATTAGCAATTTTTAAGACACATTAAGGGCTCAGGTCTACACAGGTGTGACCTTAATGTGCCTTAAACATTGCGATTTTAGGCTATTCATGCCTAAATTTTCATACCTACAAAAGCAGATATCAAATTTAGGTGTGAATAGCTAAAGCACATTAATGCATGTATAGACATGCTTATGTGCATTAACACTGCATATGTTGACTGACTCGGGACTGACTCTAGTCCAAAGTCAGTCCACACACTACATTAATGTGCCTTAGCATGTGCACATGTAGACATGCACCTAAATCGCCTTAATGCGCATTGAGCAAATGCACATTAAGTTTAGGTGTGCATAAAAACGTGTAGACATGCCCAATGTAAAGATAATGGAATCTGGACCCTTCTGTTTTGTACAGTGCTTTGTGTGCTTTCCATCTCCTGAGAAATCCTATTAGTAATTGTGGCCAGTTTACTTTTTGTGTTGGTACGGGGTATGGAAGGGAGGGATTCCTCTTATTCACCCTTATAGATGAATCCCCACAAATAATTTGCCTATTCTGGAGTGGAAATAAATTTTCATACATCAAAACTTGCATACTAGATTTTGAGAAGTATAAATCCAAATCTACTATTCATGCAAAAAAGGATCAAATTGGATTATTTTGTAATCCCTATCTCCAGGCAATATTGTATAAACAACTGTAAGTAAAAATCACCATTTAAATCAATTAGTTCTACCTAAAAATCTATGGCAATACTTATCCCATAGGAAGAAGGTAGTTCCTGGGAGTAACAGAAAGACCAGCTTTATGAATCAGTTGTTACTGTGCAGTCATTTAGTATTTGCATACAAAAGTATGCATCCCAGAATGGCTTTTTCATGATGCTGACTGCACAGTAGTAACAAGCTTGTTAGGAATCTGCAGTAGTATCACATCATGCTTCGTGTCATGCAACACTACTGCACAGTAGTAACGAGCTACTTCGCAGTCAGCATGTCATGTAGACATGGCCACTGGTTCTTGCAATCAGCAATAAGGTGGGCCTCTTAAAGTACATTTCATGCTCCAAGCTATAAGGAGCTGCTTGTAGTCAGAGGCAGGAGAGATGGAGAAGATGTGAAGTATTGGATTATTTAATACAAAAGTCCATTTTTAAGTGGAAAAACAAGTAGCTTTAACCAGACTTCAGTTACTTTGATATCCTGCTGTCTAAAAATAGAGGCTTCTTTTGCTCACTAATTTCCTATGGTTTTAACCTAAACACCAATCTGACAACAGGGAGCAGATTGACATGACTACAAATTGCAGACAACACAATATTTTTTGAATGATTATGAAGAAAGCAAGAAATAGCTTTTATTCTATTCACCTAAATTCATTAGTGTAGCAGCTCTCCTGGTAATGCTACCAATCTAAAGCTGCCATTCAGCATCAGTGAGCTTCTGGCTTTTAATGACTTCAAGTAAATGAGCTATTCTAGGTACCAACAGGGAAACACTTGCCAATCATAGAAGAGAAGAAAGCAGACCTACTGCAGGGCATGAAATTAAATTTTCCAGGTAGTAGCAAGTAATTGATACCACAATGTGACCTTAGCCTAAAGCAGCCAATTTAAAATAGTATGGAACAGATATTGGGACAGGACAATGCTGTGACCACCACAGTGTGTGTGGAATCACTCTGCTTCAGAAAGGAGTGATTTCAGCAGCATTTTGCATTTCTACTTGCAGGTTGTTTTGTGCTCTCTACCTGTTCCCTGGGGCGAGTCTCTAATCTAATGTAGAGAGGCCCAAAACACTTTGTACAGTGTGATGTTGTTTTTTTCCTCTTTTAAAGTAGACTTGTTAGTTCATCCACATGCAGAAATAAAGTCTCAACAACATATATATACACATATATGTATATATATATACATATATATGGTGTATACAGACCAGCAATGAATGACATCTAGTTCTATGATTAGTGTATTACTTGTAGGGAGTAACAACTCTTCCCTCCATTGCCTGATATTTCCCACCCCTCTACCTCCATAGTAGTTCCATTATGAAATGTTCCCCATCCATTGCATGATAACTCCAGAAAATGAAGCAGAAGCCCTTGATGTACACCCAAAGCTGCTCATAGACTCTGTTTTAGGTGTGCTTATTGGCATGGGCTCAAGGATGGTCCAAGACAAGTACATTGTCTCACCTCTGGGATTTGGGTGCCCTGAGCAGGGGAGGGGGAACATGCTTCATGAAGGCGTTCTTGGGTGTGCCATGGAGACAGTGCAGACAGGCTGCTAAGGACTCTTTCAGGTAATCATCATTCTGAACACTGGGGTTCAAAACACTGCAATCCACCCAGGTGTGGAGAGATGTCTAAACTTCTACTGACCTCCATATAAGCTGAAGTAGTTTGGCTGTTTGTAAGATCCAGACCTAAGCACCTGAGCCAGAGCCTACTGAATCCAATAAATCTTTTCATAGAACCGGAGTCAGGGTCTAATGGCTAGTTCCTATATTGATGAAGTTGAGGGAAAGGTCAGGCTATAAAACTTGATTCAAGGTACTTAACTGCATGCCTAACACATATATGAGTAGACCTATGAATAGCATTGCCATTCAAGCTTTTGCTTAGAAATCAAGATTTGGACTCAATCTATGAGATCAGTCTATGAGCTTTCCTACATGATTCTTCCTACATAATATTCCAATACAATGGGGTGACTTTGGTGCTTAAAATTACACGTGCAGTTAAGTACCTTGCTGAAGCAGGACCTAAATGAGCAGAAACAACTTAGTGCCATTGTATCACCCTTGGCCAAAATCTGGAACCAAATTCCCAGGGTCCTCGCCCCTACCTTGGGCAAATTCAAGAGGAGTTTGGATGATCACCTGTCTGAGGTCTTGTGAACCCAGCATCCATTCCTGCCTGTGACAGGGGGTCAGGCTAGATGATCTGTTCAGGTCCCGCCTGACCCCAGCTACTATGATACTATAATACTATGACATGGACAATCAACAGTGTGCTGTGTTTCGGATCTAACAGTTTCACTCCAGGTAACTGTACTGCATTGATGGTGTTCCACATTGTCAGTTTTTACTGATTTTCACACATTAATTCCCTGCTTTTTTTAAGTCATCCAGTTTTTACTGATTTACACCTGTTTTTCAGTTCAAATCTGTTAACCAGAATGGCCCATTCCGCACTCATGCCGGTTAACCAGGATTCGAACTGAAAACCAGATAGTGCTAGTAAACTAAAAGTGCCGCTGTGACAGTTACATGAGGCACTGGTTTCCAGCTGGATGGCGGGGGGTGGGGGGCGG
>JAGPOW010002514.1:24166051-24195918 GCA_030014935.1 Caiman crocodilus | reverse complement strand
CACTTCATCCTCACACACAACAATTTCACTTTTAATAATCAACACTTCCTCCAGATGATGGGAACAGCTATGGGCACTAAAATGGCCCCACAGTATGCCTACCTCTTCATGAGCCACCTGGAAGAAGACTCCCTCAAGAACTGCACCATCAAACCCTTGCTATACTTAAGATGCATTGATGACATCATCATTTCGACTGAAAACCTGCAATCTCTGGCTGAGTTCCATCAGAAATTCAACAATCGCCATCCCTCCATCTGGCTTTCTTTGGAATACTCCAGCACCAGCACCCCCTTTTTAGATGCATAAGAAACTCACAGACCAACATACATTTCTGCACAACCAGCAATCACTGTAAACACACCAAAAAAGCTGTGATATACAGCCAAGCCCTCAGATACCACCGCATTTGTACCAAAGAGAACACCCCGGATTGCCACCTCACCAATCTTAAAAAGGCTTTCACCCAGCAAGGACACTCGTCCAGAGAGGTAGATTGCACATTTGAAAGAGCCACCTGGATACCACGTGACGAACTGCTACAGTACAGAAGAAAAACACCCACAAATCGCACGCTGCTGGTTATGACGTATCACCCCTCCCTTGAACCTGTACAGAAAATCCTCAAAAAATTGCCATACTAGACAGAGACCCTATTCTTTAAAAAAATCTTCCCAGAGCCACCCATCCTAGCCTTCAAACAAATCTGAACCTCGCCAACCTCAACATCAGAAGCAAACTTTCTCAAGCCCAGAATACACCAAAAGGATCCAGACCATGCCATGACAAGACATGCAAAACCTGCCAACACATCTCCACCACCCCCACAATTACTACACCCCACAACAGAGCATTGGCATCCCTGGATCTTACAGCTGCACCAAATGCCCTGATGCACCAAATGCCCTGATGGAAAATACATAGGAGAGACCAGAATGGACGCACACCAGAAATCTATCAGAGACAGAAACACTCAATTACCAGTGGGGGCACATTTCTCACAGGAGGGCCACTCTGTCTCCAATCTCTCAGTCCTGATCCTCAAGGGAAACTTACACAACACTTCCCAGAGACGAGCCTATGAGCTCCATTTCATCAACTTCCTGGATACTAGAGATCATGGACTAAATGTAGACATTGGATTTTTGATGCATTATAATCTGTCTGACATCTGACTCCCCAGCCCAGCCCCTGGCTTCTTTACTTTTCATTCCATCCAGGAAGAGCACACACCAACTGCTGGAACCTCCTTAGCCTGACGAAGGGTTTTTGAACCTGAAAGCTTGCTTAATAACTATTTTTGAACTATTTGGGTTGGTCTAATAAAAGATATCAAATTCACCCAAGGAACCTTGTCAACTCTCTCATGAATTTATTCATCATTAACCAGATAGCTACCCTTTGGAAGGAAATTCAGCAAACATTTATTTTCCTTGTAGTTGGTGCCTCTCTCAGTTCAATTAAAGGCCACATGCCCTCAATCAACCTTTGGTAATTTTGACCTTTTCTAAAGCACATTGTCTCTAAGATTGGCAGCTAGCCCAGGGCAAAAGCATTTCTAATGGAGCCAGTGATACTTAGCCAACAACACACAAAGGAGTTCAATAGCCAGTCGATAAGACAGTCATCAAACCAAATGTTAAGCATATCTGCAGGAAACACAATTCATTTTATGATAACATCTAGGAAATCACTTTAGTGTTATTAAGGAATCAAATTATTATCAAGACATACGGCTTTTGGTTAAAATAATTAACATGGTTTCATTTGTCCTAAATCAAAATTTGTATAAACATAAAAAGACCAATAGTTTCTAAAAAGAATCACAGACACTGTCATACAACCAACATCTTACATGTTGTAGCAGTTGTTCTTCTGAAACTTGGAATTAATGCTGGAGAGTTCTCTTTCAAAACTATTGAGGAAAAAAGAATCAGTCTCTTGGTTATATGTGTTTCTGACAGTTAATATTTCTTTGGCAAATTGTTTTAAATTGATCAATTGTAAGGTTATCAAATGTACTAGAAATAGTTATTCTTATTCAACTGGTTTATGAGTGTCCTATAAAAAATGTTATTCATTTTCACAGAACCTCATAAAAATAAATGTATGCATGTGTGCATGCACATATGCTCATTTGTATAATCTTATAATTCCATTCTTTCTCTGGAATTCCTTTCCCCACTACTTTCAGGCTATCCTGAACCATAGCAAGCAATCCTGAATAGACTTAATTTTGGGAAAAGCCAGATGTGGTTCTGAACTTCATAGCTGTTTATAGAATCATAGAACAGTAGGGTTGGAAGGGACCTGAGGAGGTCATCTAGTCTAATCCCTTGCTCAAGGAAGGAGCCTTCCTGATTAAACCATCTCAGTCTAGAGTTTGCTACCTGCACTTAAAAAATATCCAAGGATAGAGATTGCACCGCTTCTCTGGGTTGCCTAGTCCAATGCTTAACCAGCCTCATAGTGGCCAAGTCCTTCCTAATATCCAACCTACATTTCCCTTGCTGTAACTTTTTAAGACAATTGCTCCAAGTCCTGTCTCCTGCAGCCACAGAGAATTATCCATCTCCATCCTCCATATAACCACCCTCCAGGTATCAAATGCCTCCTTAGTCTCCTCTTCTCCTGACTAAATAATCCTAGTTTTTTCGGCCTTCCCACTTAAGTCAAGCTTACTGTACTTTGAATACTTTTTATCACTCTCTGCTGGACAATTTCTAGGGTTTTGTTTGTTTGTTTGTTTTTTGTGAGGAGCCCAGGACTGGACATTGTACTTCAGAAAAGGACCCACCAGTGCTGAATAGGGTGGGGGAATAACTTCTATTGACTTGCAGGTGATATTTCTATTAATACAGAATCGTATGCTACTCTCCTTTTTTTGCAACATGAGCTTGCAGTTGACTGAGATTCAGTTTATGGTCCACTGACTCGCAGTGCATCCTAGTCTAGCCAGTCATTCCTTAATCGTGTTTGTGCCATCTTTCTCTATAACGGACTAATCCCAAACTCCAGATTTGAAATCTTGATTCTCTTCTTATTTTGCCCACAAAGCAATATTGCTGGCTCTGAGTGAGAAATTTCCCAACTTCTAGTCTCTGTTTTATGGCTATCCTGAAATGGAGGAAATATTGTGAGATTTTTAACTGTTGAAGATGGTAGTTCTTGTAAAATCTGTTGTTTTCATGATGTTTCTGACAAGCATAGATAGAGAGATTATGACTTTTGTCAAACTGTAGTCCCAGTTTGGAGATAGGCAAGAGTTCAGGTTCGAGGCCAATCCAAATCCATACCCAAACAATGCCATATGCTATATGAGGAGAACAGACATGCTGGTGGAGAGGAATGCCAACCACACTGCACTAAGACATTTTTCATCCTACGTTGTCTTATGTTGTGTCTTGTTCAGCTTGAACAGAAAAAAAAGGGGCAGAGGAGGTCTTGTTTTTGAATTGTACTAGCATTTGTATTTATTAAAAATTTTACTGGTAAGATGATGGAAATAGCCAAACATTTTATATGAATCATAGTCTACAAATGGGGGGAAAAAAACCCCAAACCCTATCTTTGATTTCTGGGCTACAAACAAGAAATCTAAAAGTAAACGGAAGAAATTAGGTTTTTTAGACTGATAGGGAATTTTTTTACAGAAAAAATAGTCTTTATATCCATATAACAGGCAAGATTCATCTTAGTGTTACTAGAGCACCAGGAGATGGATGGATGAATATAGGTTGCATACATGCCTGAATTCCTAGAAATACCTTAATTCCTTTTTATGAGAAATAAAATATACATGGTACCAGCTGTACAATTTATGTTATTCATCAGCCCTGCATCTTAAAGGAAGCCTTCTTACAAAGAACTGTATTCTATCTTAAATGGGAAAAAAGCCACAGAAAATTGCACACTGAAGCTGCCAAACGTCTTTAAGCACATGAGCCAGTACTAGAGCTCCTGAAACTGAACTCATTTGGGTTGGATTTTTGTTTTGATGTATGTGAGAGATGAGCCTTAGCCTGGAGGTGACTGTTGGAACAGAATGAAAGAAGAAGAAGAACAGGGGGAGAGAAGATGAATGTAGCACCAAAATATGACTTTGCAACCAGAGATTGGCACATATTAAAATGCCTGGTGTATTACGGCACAGCCTGCTGCCTGGCTGTACCTCCTGCATCCCTGCAGAACACAGCTTGCCCTTGGGCATACTGCCAGCTACAACCAGAGGAGCTGGGACTTGCAGAGCAGAAGCAGCATGTCCTGATTCCCTGTGGATAGCCCATGCCCACAAGGCAGAGAGAAATTTTGCTATCCCATATGTGCCTGCTACTTTTCAGAGGCTGACACTCTAATTTTATTCCCATTTCATATTTCTTCTGCTTGCCCCATCCCCTTTAATAGCTGATTATAAGTATGAGCTCCCTCTGGCTTTTGTTAAGTTGTTTTTTAAAAGATCTAGTATTTTTCATGTCATTATTCTTTTTAGTTCTCATTTACATACACAGAAGCACATATGTTTTACCACTAGCCTTTGTTTGAGGTAAGCCCTAACAGCCATGCAGCACAATAAAATCTGAACCATTTGGGTCCACTAAACTTACGTAGCAAGAATGGTTCAAGTGAAAGTTATAACAAGTCAATAACACAGCAGAATAGAAATTGAACTCCTTGATGGATGTAATTCAATGTATTGGAGAAAGCAAGATTAATGATACCCTGCTTGTTCTCAAATATTGTCTCTCTGGAAAAATGTTTATTTTCAAGTATAGTAAAAAAAAAAATCCAGTTCACATCCCTGAAAAAATAGATTAAATATTCAGTCCTTATAATTGAAATATCTAAAGACCAAGATATGGTACTGCATAGCTCTTAGTTCTTGGTGCTGCCAAATTTTATATGGACACATACCACGTGTGAGCAGTTAGTTCTTCTCAGCTCAAAATATGTGTGTGATTTTTTTTTTCCCCCCCTCAAAAAAAAAAAAATCCCAAACTGCCCTATCAGCTAGTTTGTTTTCCTGAATAGTTACTAGTACTGTAGATACACAATTGTGGTGTGTGTGTTTGTTTGTTTGTTTGTTTGTTTTTAGCTAAATTCTTCTAGAATAATTATTCCATGTGAATACACAAGAGCCTTTACATTCAAATTGTATTTGGCCTCTACAACAATGTCCAGAGGAGTGTAGACATGTCAGACTGTAACAAGTGGCCATCCCAGGGTCAGTCAAATCATTGGCCTGCCCACTTGTCTTGGGGCTAAGTGCCCACCTACCTCATCTGCCACGCCTTTCTTGATATTAATTAAAAGATGATAACAAAGCAGGAGGCTTCCCACTTACTTGCCCTGATGCCAAGGGCTTATATACATGACTCCGACCTTCTCTATACTGTGTCCCATGACCCGCAGATGACATCCATATTACTCCAGTGCCTCACACTGGAATCTTGGGATCAAAAAAAACCCACACCAAAAAAAGTGGCACAGCACATCATCATTTGGACACAGCCTATATGAGTATACAAGGAATGGATAGTGCAGACCACCCCTTCACTTGATGCATCATGTGCAGAAAATATCCTGTAGTACTATCCCTACCGGTGCAAGCTGTAACAAAAAATCAATGTGGAAATGGGCATGCTCAGTTACTAGCCAAAGCTAGCTAGCTGCTGAAAGGACTTAATGCTGCATTGCCTCATAGGGTAGCTGTGAACATGGTCTTTCCTGTTTCCTGGCCAATCAGGAGAAACACCATGCTTCTGTGGCAGAATGCTTGCCTAGACTTCCTAGTTGGCTGGTGTGGTTATGCACTACTCCCAGATGGGTCAATCACCTAAGTACAGTTGAACCCATAGAAAGTAAGTGTTCTGCTGAACTTAGCATTCTAAATTAATAAAATAATAGCATGTTAACCAAAATGATGATCTGTTTTCCTTCACATGGCATGTATAGTGATCACTGGAACCTTAATGTCAAAGGTCAAGTCGGGGGGCTTCATAAATTTAGAGATTAGAAGAGATTAGCAGGAATTGATATCTCACTTTTTCATGCTTCCAAAATGCACAAATAAAACATATTACTGTATTGTATTTCAATGCAAGTCCTTTGGCTTCAGTACACTAGTACAGTGGATGAGAGTAGAAATATAACCTTTCATAACCTCTCTTTTTAGAACAGTGCTGTTCCTGATACTCTCATCCATTTGCTTCTGTGGGGCCTGATTTCACTCCTGTTCCAATCAAAGGAGAATCCTTCCATTACTCTAAAAAGAGCTGGATCAGTCAGCTGATAGCATTGTTCTTGTATGAATCTTAAGACTCATCAGTCTCCTTCGATCCAGGTGCCCTTTTTCCACCCCAAGTACCTCCTCTCTTGTGTCCCAAACTTCCTCTTGGGTGTATTCAATGTTTGACACTGCAGTTAACTGACAGCTTCCACTACTCTCAGGCTTTGCACTCCTGACAACTGCCTTTCCCACCCTCCTTTTTAAAGCTTCTTTTTCCCAGGCTCTTTAAAAGCAGAATAATACATACTTTGGAGTTTGACCTGTGTGTCTTTTAATTAAATCTTTGTGTTCGATTGAGCTAGTCGCACAATTTCTGCACACCGCAGATTAGGTTACTGTTCGTTTCCACAGCGCTCTGGTGAGGCAGGCTGTCTTTCAGGTCTGTGATATTGCTTTCATGGCTAATTTGCTTTCCTCTGTTAGAGGAGGAGTTCATATGCTTCTACAACTCTGCAAATCTCTTTTATAATGTTATTGGGGATTTACAAACTTTCCCTTAAAAATAATATTGCTTCTAGCTCTCACTCAATTTCCCAATGGTTGTGATATGCTAAAGCCTATTTTACAGTACGTTTATATAGGAATACAGTTTCTGCAATAATGTGTATTTATAGATCACTGCTTATTACTGCAATGCTGTAATATTAACCAATGTACCAGTCTGGGAAGAAGAGAGAGAATTCAGTACTTATATTCAGGTTGGTCCTTTACAAAATAAAAAAAACAATTCCAGATACTGGTAAGTAATATGGAGAGCAGGCAGAGGGAAGGGAATGGCTGCTTATATCTGTGGGCCAGATCCACAGCTGATGTAAACTGACTTTTTCTAATTACTTCAATATTTGCATTGATTTACAATTAACAGGACTGAGACCCCGGTTCATAATATGGAGACTTTTTTTTTTTCATTTTAAAGAAACATTTTGCTGTTGGTAAATTACCAGAACTAGTTATTGTTTTCCATATTCTGCTGCTGGAGTGAACAGTGTTATCTATTAGGGGTGTGCAAAACAGGCCCTATTTGATTTGGATTTGGCCCAAATTGGGGACAGTGATTCGATTAATTGATTTGGATCACTGCCCCCGATCCAATTCAGCCATATCTGAAGATTCACTGCTGATTTGGAGAATCGGCAATTCGGACATAGACAAAACTTTAAATGTTTTTTCTACGTACCTCCAAGTACCAGGCATGGCTTGTGAATGCTGGGGTGCATGGAGCATTCTACAGGAGCGCGGGGGAGCCCCCTGCATGCTCAGCAGTGAACCTAGAAGTAGACCACAAGTACTTCTGGTCCACTTCTGGGTCCACTGGGGATTGTACAGGGGGGGGCCCCCTGTACCCCTCAGCTCATTGATCATTTGCAGGAAGACCCTGGGTGCCCCCCAGACCCAGGAGACACCAGTTGCTGAGCCATAGGGGCACAGGGGGGCCAATAGCACACTCCCTGGCAGACCTGGAAGTGCTTCTGGTCCACTTCCAGCTCTGCTGCTGAGTATGCTCAGCAGCAGAGCTGGAAGAAGTGGACCAGAAGCACTTCCGTTCCACTTACTGGTCCACCAGGGAGCATGCAGGTCCCCCCCACACACACACACCCCCCCCTAGCTTGGCAATTGGTGCCTCCTGGGTTTGGGGAGGCACCCAGGATCCCCCTCATGGCTGATCACTGAGACAGGGGAGCACAGGGGGGTGGGCCCTGCGCACTCCCCAGCAGACCTGGAAGTACTTCTGGTCCACTTCCAGGTTCCCTACCAAGCATGCAGGGGGCCCCTCCATGCTCCCATGGGATGCTCCATTTGCGCCAGTATTGCAGCATTCACCTGGTACCTCGAGGTATGTAGAAAAAACATATCTATGGCTGAATCTCGGATTCTCCAAATCGATGTTGAATCTTCAGATTTGGATTCAGCTGAATCGAATCGGGGACAGTGATCCAAATCAACTAATTGAATCACTGTCCCTGATTCAGGCTGAATCTGAATCTGAATCTGAATTGCATACAGCTTATTTTGCACACCCGTAATAAATATATCTTAATCATTTGACAACTCTACTAATGTGTGTGTGGTGGGAAGGGGAAGAATCCACCATCTTTTAAAAATGGTTTGTTAGAAAAATGTGACATTTGTTCTAAACAGAGTAATGAGGTGAGGTGACCCTGGCCATTTCTGAAATGAGGAAAAGGATTTATGGAAAGGTAAAGCAGATGCACTAGAATGGCCCATCAGAGGTATACAAACTTCAAAGGTCCACTGGAGATGCCAGAAGGCTTTGCAAAGTTGGGCAGATGTCTGCATAACTAAGTAGTATATTCCTCACTGTTCAGAGGAATACGCTACACCTCTGGGACTCGAACTCTTCAGGCCCAATGGATTCTTCAGCACTTCTTGGGTAATCCTCCCATTTCCCCTTGACTTCCCCAACTGTACTTCCCCCTTCCCCAGCTGTGCTTCCATAGAGAACTTCTAATGTCAGCTCTTCAGTCCATGTAAATTGCCATTGGCTGAGAAGGACCACTGGAACTACAGAATCCACACGTACTTCAAAAAGTACAGTTCGGAACACGCGGGCTACTTAGTCATCCTAAGTCATGTGATTGACTAAGGTCCAAAGCAAGTCCTGCTGAATTTAAACTGCAGGAAGGCAAAGCTGGGATGAGGAGAACGTATCACACTGGAACAAGTAAAGACTTTGGGAGGCTGGCAAGAGAGTAAACGGTCCTCTGGAGCCTAAGAGTGAATGGTTACATAATATCAGGGCTGATTCAGTTAGGGTTTGGATCAGAAGTCACAGTTCCCAGTTTGAAACCTTAGGCAGCAACCAGTTACCTGGTCCACTCCTCCTCCCCCTCCACCTCCCCTGGGCAGCCAGCCAGGTGACGTGTGCCCCACATTGCTTACCTGCAAAGCCCCCTGCAGAGGGGCACCCCTGGCCTCACCCCCCAGTCCTTCACCTCACTGTGGTGTGCCACACCTGTGGCCGGCAGCATTCCCCACTCCCTCAGCCCCCAGCCACCTTCCCCAGTCCCCAAAACCCAATCTCCTCTAGGATCCAGGGGAGAAGGGCGAGTGTGAGCCTGAGCCCAGCCTTGGCTGCCTCTGAGTCTCAGGCCCTGCCCTCCCCCCTCTCTTTCCCCCTCTGAGTAGGGCTGGGGATTTCCCACCCTTTCTTCAATCAGCTCTTGCAGGCTTGTTCCAGCCTGCAAGAGCTCCTTGCAAAAGCAGAGAATCTGCAGATTTCTCTGCTAAAAAGGGAAATCCGCATTTTCTCCAATAAAAACAGGGAATCCATGGTTTTCTCCACTTTTCCATGGGAAACAGGAAAACCCAGGTCCCTGGTGATAAGACAGGACTGTTTTGTGACCAGGCTGTTTTGGCACCTAACCACTAAAGGGACTGCAATTACTGTGCTCCTAAGTGCACAGTACACCTATGATACTGTCTGGAGTCAGGGGTGTCTTTCTGTCTGTGCAGCAGGTGGATTCCTTCAGTATTTTTTCCAGAATATAGTGCTACTTTCAGGTGTCAGTTGGTGTTCTCTGTTGTTGTCTGCATAGTAACATAGTACATGTTTCTTAAAAGGAAGTAAGAAAATCAGAGTGGCATTGTTGTTCTCTATGTTCATGATGGGGAAAGCTCAAGAGAATAGCATTCATAGTATAAAACCTAATTTCTCATGAAACTGGACTACCTAGATATTTGGTTATTCCTTCACCTTTGGGAAAGTAGGCTGTGGTACTGGGAGCTGGAGCCACGCTTCTTCAGTGGGTAGGTGGCTGGCTTAGAATGCAGTGACTAATTGCCAACAAGGTTCTTTGGGTAAATGTGATATCTTTTATTAGACCAACTCAAATAGTTGGAAAAATTCTTTGCAAGCTTAGAAATGCCCTTCATCAGGTTGAGGAAGCATCTGCAGTTGGCGTGTGCTCTTCCTGGATGGAATGAATAGATGGCTTCTTTACTAGTCGTTCCATCCAGAAAGAGCACACACCAACTGCAGAGACTTCCTCAGCTTGACGAAGGGGGTTTATGCCTGAAAGCTTGCAAAGAAGAATTTTTCCACCTGTTTGAGTTGGTCTAATAAAAGCTATCACATTTACCCAAAGAACCTTGTCTACCCATGTCCTTAGGCCAACGCAACTACAACCTATACCCCTGTGACTATCTGCCTCCATTCTGTGAGGTATGGTTGCTGTTTGTTGTGATGTTTGCTGCTCTCTCTCACTAGCTTCAGCAGCTTCCCTTTTGGCAGTTTTTATTTATGAGATGAGCTGCCATTTAAAACAATACACATTCAGGAGTTGGAAAGCTTTGTTTGTGTGAAGTGAAAATGAGGTGGCAGCTTTTGCAGTCTGATTCCGGCCATTTTCTTCCTGTCAGGGTGCAAATGCCAGCTGAGGTCCAACCCCCTGTTTTATTGTGTGAAGACAGGAAAGAGATTTCTCAATTAACTTTACATTAACTGCTTTTGCTATTATGTGCTCCCTAAGGATCTATGAGAGGGTGTGCTTGAAAACGCTGTTAGGCAGTCTGCCTGCATGTCCACTATCTGGGTATCAAAAAATGTGTGACTGCTGTTTTTCATCCCCAGGTTTAATGCTTTAATTAGGAACCTTATGCATGTCCAGTCTTCACAAACACCATCTGGCACAGTGGAAAATGTTCCATTTGCATTAAATCTTAGAAAAGTAAAGCTTTTCAAATGTTGTTTGCTTGGGACTAAGGATTTGCTGGGGAGCTGGTAGAGATAAAGCAAAACTTATGAACCTTCCAGAATGCAAAGATTACAGATCTACTGATTATTACCTATAGACTATTATTGCCCATAGAGTATTCATGATTATGGCATATTAATGTAACTGTTTTCACTGTCAAAACCTATGAATGTGGATTATATGATGTGCTGTGACATGGCCACATTTACCAGCCTCAGAAAACCTATTATATATGGGTTTTCCTCAATATGAGTTGAAGAATAACATCTCTAAAGCTATCTGTTTTGCTTCTGCAAAGTTCACAGACCCACAAAGAATTTTATTGCAGGCCAGACTTTTAAATGTAATTATTTGCAATGAGTTTGATACAGCTTGCTAATGATATATATGTGCAAATGTCTGAATCTCTTCTCTTATGTCAATACCTAGTTCTTCCCCTTTGACATTAGGGGGGAAATCTACCATCTTAGTATCCTGCTAGGCTACAGACCATAATTTGATATACCCTGCTGTTGTCAGTGAGGCACAACTCCAGTTAACAAAATTTGGAGTAAAGAACAGATTCTGGATTGACTGAAATATTTAAAGCCTTTTAGAAGGTGATCCCTTGTGGTCTTACTGTAATAACTGTAAGAAGAGATTAAATTAACCTAGCCTTTTCTTGCAAACCTTAGAAACTGAAAAGTACATGAAGTATGATTTATATTTGTAATGCCTGGTCTTTAATGGTCTGTCTTCAGGATAAAGTGTAATTGTAATTGTTCCATATCTGCAAACCACACAAAAAGCACTGCAGCAAGAAAAGAATCAATCCCACCTAGTGCTTGCTGCCATGAGGCTAACCAGATTTCATTCATTGCATGTTTATAGATATGAACAGTGTAGTGAAAGGAACCCGTCAACAAATCTTCCTGCAATTCTTCAGATTTGTGTATGAAAAGGTTAAAAAAAATCTCTCATCCTTCAAATACAAATAATGTGAGGCTAACACCTTTGTACATGAAAGAAAATTCTGAGCAAAAGATAAAATTGCTTGATTTAGCTGTACAGATGAAGGTTTTAAAAGTGAGTTAAAGAGGTCCTTTAGAAGAAGAAAAAGATAAATCTGAAAAAGGGGCAACAACAAAATGAGGACATGGGCAGGAGACTGCACATGAAGAGCTGTTGCTGCAGAAAGTAGTTGAGGAACTCAGCAGAGGGCAGGTGCATTTACTCCAGCCTAGATTTACTGTGCAGTAAAATACTTACACTGTAAGGGTTTTTGGGTAGGTATCTAACCATGAGGAAATTAACAGATTTGCTCCCAGTTCCCTGTAGCCCTGCAATGTGCCACTGCTGCCACGAGGGGGAGCTTCAGGCTCCCTCTGGGTGCTAACCCAGAGGCTGGCAGGAAGCACCCAGCACCCGGCCAGGAGACAGCTGTCAACTGGACCTAGGGGGCTGCCTGCTGCTGGGCTAGGGACAATGTCCTGGTCTTCCTGGCCCTGGCTCCCCATTCAGGAGCATGTGACTTGAAAAGAGCTGCAGGAGAAGGGCAGGTTGGAGCTCCCTGTTTCAATCCCCAAGTGGGGCAGCTAGCAGCTAGCTGGCGCAGTGCTCCTTCCCTAATCCTTGCTGTTAGCTACCCTATCGGCAGATTGGGGTAGGGGGCTGGGACCTGCCCCTTCCTTGCAGCTCTTTCTAAGCCTTGAACAGGTCTTGAACACCTGATCAGTGCACAGGGTTGAGATCTGCCCCTGACAACAGCAGTTCATGGCCAGCCCCAGGCTGCGCAGAGAAGTCTGCATGTGCAGCCCTGGAGCTGGCTGGGGACTACCCAAAACAGGACAGTCCCCTGCCACCTCCAGGATGCATTTGCTTTCCTGCACAGCCTGGGGCTGGCTGGGAGCAGGTCCCAGCCAGTTCCAGGCTAGGCAGAAAGCTCTTTCTGTGCAGGGATCTCCCAGCCCCTGCTCCATGATCACAACTGTGATTGCAGAATGCAAGCTGGAGAGCTTGTTCCCCGCCCAGCTCTGTGATCATGGAGCTAAGACTGCTCACAGCAGGCAGCGCACCGTGCATTCCCCCCTGTGCACAGATCTGGGGGGGCGTGGGTCCCCCCGGTAGTGTGCTCAGTGGCAGGGACACTATATGAGATGCTTAATGGAATCTGCCCCCAGCCCCCGGATGAGCTACCCATGGCCCCATCCTGCTCCCCACCAGGGCCCTGCATCCAAGCATTGCAGCCCTGAGCCCTGGGCCCCAATTCCCAGGCATTGCTAAGCTAGACAGCAACCCCAGCCGTGCTCAACTCCCTCCCTCCCTCCCTACAGGGGCCTCGATCCTGCCCTGCCACTTACCTGAGGAAGTTGCTGTCCAGACTACGTATAAGTGTATATGGCACCCCTGGCTGACCACCCTTCTCCCACTTCTTCCCAGCTCTCTGCAGGCTGGAACCTGCCAGCCTGCAAAGGGCTCATCTCAAAACTGCAAAATTCACAGGTTTCTCCATTAAAATGGCAAATCTGTGTTTGCCTCTGGTAAAAGGTAAAGTCTGTGGTTTACTCTGTTTTTCCTTGGGAAAACCCAGATCCCTGGAGATAAGGGTCTCCCAGCCCCCTGCTCCCCAGTTACAATGATGGAGCAAGGACTGGGAGATAAGGATCTCTCAGCCCCCAACTCTATCGATCTGAGAGTAGAGAGCTCCCTGTTCCCATGGTAGGGGAACATAGTCCCAACCCAGGCTCCCATGGCAGATCCTACCCCAGCAGCTTACAGCTCCCAGGGGCAGGGAGCTATCTCCCATCCCTTGATGGAGGCTGACTGGGAGCAGATTTGGCTTCTGGATAGGTATCTACATGAGTGCTATGGCACCATTACTAATGCCAAGTAATTTGCTACTTGTATTTGCAGGTAGCAAATTTACTTGGGATTAGAAAGATTTAATGTGAAGTGAACCTGCGCACATGTAGACACATGTGCTTACTTCACAGTAAACTATGCTAATTTTCCATTAAGCATCTCATATAGACACGCCCGGTATGTTTCCTTTCACACTGATATTGAACCAGTGCCTTTGTGTGGGGTAAATGCATCTGAGTTTGAGGTATCCTTTGTCATATGAAGTAACATTAAAGTCCTGACCACTCAGGACTTTAGTAGTAATTACTTTGTAGTAATTGTCCATGGCAGTTCCAGTGAGAATAAGAGTATTTAGGCTAAATTCTAATTAGGTATCAAGTTCCTCCTACCTTAACATTGTCCTCAGTTTCAGCACAATACAGTATTCTTTGCTCTATTTCCTAAAATAAGTTTAGTGTTGCTCTGCAATCCATGCTCTGCAATCGTATTTTTCCCTGGGTCAGCTGTATTTCAGTGATGAAGTCAATTTTGTGGAGTGAAGTACTTTAGTATCAAAAACCTTATGGACATACTATAGCTGGGTTTGCATGTTGGATCCCAATATGAGCAGGTGCTTATTTTATTGGAACTGTCTATCCTGACTTTTGAAACTTAACATTCCAAATTAAGTTGATAACAAATGGGAGTGTTGCTGATTCTCTATCATTTAGGAAATTGTAGCATACCTGACCTATCAGCTCTTTGTGGCTTTAGCTACAGATCCCAAAAGATCACTTTCAAAGCCTTAATTTCCATGTACAGCAAGGCATGCTTTTGAAAAGCCCTCAGCTTCCAGCAGCTCCAACTGGCCACAACAAGATCTGAAGGGTAGTGCTGAGCTCTTCAAAAATCTGGCCCTAATTGTGGTCACTGAACATTTCAGGTAATCTAACCCCCTCCTTCTTGAGAACTCTCCAGCTTTTGAACTCTCTGGACACAATTAGAGGTCAAAGTCTTTGTGTCCAGTTCTGACATTGTGGTTTAAATAACATTTTGCCTCAAGGCATTAACAAGGACACATGCTCTCCCCTGAGCTGAGCTGAGAGAGAACCTTTATTAGCCTGTAACTGTTGTTTTGTTAATCCAATGAATGGCTCTTTAGGAAAGGATGGAGTAAATGCTTATTAATGGTGAAGGCTTCATCCATTATAAAGCTGTGGGCCCCCAAAGAGGTCAGAAAATGACTGACTGTAGGAAGAAATCTTACTTTAAACACACCCATCTGTCTGAATTATTTACTGTGTCAAATATAGTTGTCAGGAAGGATCTTTTTTTGTCTGCTCCTCAGAGAAGGTAAAGGCCTGCCTCAAGTCCCACAGCAAGACCCTCATAAAACACAAGTTTTGGCAAAAAGTCTGTTGAAGTGAATGGAAATAGCTGAATAGCTCTATCTGTATATTTGATTGGAAGAATACAGAGTTTATCACAGGCTACTGGTTCCAGTAGAGAATTATGCAGAGGAGAGGTATACAGTAAATTCACTTTAAGGAAGTGGCTTTATTACTAATACCTTCTAAATAATCTTTTTCTTTGGCAATGCCTCTTAGATGAGAATAACTATCTTCCATGACTGTTTTATTTATGGGTCTGAAAATGGCTGAGGAAGCCAATCCAGGATTGACAGATTCTGTTGTAACTTAGGCATGTGTTTCCATGTGGAAAAGATAGCTCTGGGTTTTGGATTTGGTCCACAACACACTCTTTCTGCTGCTCCCTCTTTTCCCTCTCATGTTGTCATTGTACAATTTCAAAGTACTGAGATCCTTGAAGCAGGCTGTTCCTCCATTTGGGGTTGTCCTAGATGGTAGTCTCCCATGAGTTGATTTCAGTGCTGAATTTTTTTTCAAGTTGGCTTGTGGATGTCCTTGAAGCGCTTTTTCTTCTCTCCTTTTGAGTGTGCTTCTTGACTGGGCTAGGAAGACAAAACTTGCTTCAGGAGCCTAGAGTCAGACATCTGGGCTATGTGGCCAGCCCAGCAAAGTTGATGGCAGATGATCATCACCTTGCTGCTCATTCTGTTTGCTTGTGAGAGAACTGTAATGTTGATGTGTCTGTCTTCCCACTGAATTCGCAGGCAGCGTTGATGGTACTTCTCCAATGTCTATCTCAGCTCCGTACAGTAAGGTGGGGATCACAGCTGCTTGATAAACTATGAGCTTGGTTTCAGATCTAATGTCACGATCTTTAAACACCCGTTTCCTCAGGCATCCAAAGGCTGCACTTCCACAATTGAGGTGATGTTGGTTTTCTTTGTTGATGTCAGCCTTCTGCGAGAGATGGCTTCCAAGGTATGGGAAATTCTCAGAGTTCTCCAGAGCCTCACCATAAATCTGAATGAGCAGAGCTGAGGTCTGCACATTAAGAGCTTGTTGACAGAGGACCTGAATCTTCTGAATGTTAAGCACCAGTCTTATCTTTTTATGCCTGGGTAAAGATGTTGATGATTGCCTGAAGGTCTGCTTCCAAGTAAGCACAGACTAGAGCATCATCAGTGTACTGGAGCTTGATGATTGAGGCCAGGGTGATCTTGGTTTTGGCTTGGAGTTGGCTGAGATTAAGCAGTTTACTTTCTGTTCAGTAGTTTAGCTCCACTTTAACGGGAAGCTTGTTGGTGGTCACATTGGAGTAAGGAATATTGGTAGGTAGCGTTGCAGTAAAGAATATTGAGAAAAGTTTGGAGCAGTCATCCAATTTTGCTTAACTCCCATCTTAACCATAAAGGGATCTGTGATAAAGATCACCATCAAAGAATGGTGATGAATTTTGGTGGGCATCTGCACTTTAGAAGTATCCTCCACAGTGCTTCTCAGTTGACAGAGTCAAAGGCTTTTGTGAGGTCAAATAAGGCCATGTAGAGAGGTTTATGTTGTTCCTGGCATTTTTTTCTGCAGCTGGTGAGCCATGAAGATCATATCAGTTGTCGTCTTGGTGCCACAAATACCCACTGAGATTCTGGGAGGAGCTCTTCAGCAAGTAGAAGGAAACAGTTCAGAATGTTCTCGCAGTGATCTTTCCTGTGGTGGACAGCAAGGTAATCCCTCTGTAATTTCCACAGTTGGACCTGTCCCCTTCCTTGAAAACTGTCACAATCATGACATCCCTGAGGACATCTGGGATTTCCTCATCATTCCAAATCCTTAAGATGAGGGCGTGGAGCTGTGATGTGAGCTCCTCTCCCCTGCCTGAGGATTTCAGTGAGGATACCATCAGCTCCAGATGCCTTATCATTCTTCATCAGCTTGATGGTTTTCCTCACTCATCAAGGGTTGGAGGGATCCTGAGATTGGAAGAATACTGAAGAATATTAACCTGACAGTATTAAACTGCTTCTAACTGATGAAGATTAGTCCAAAGGGAACAAATGAGAATTGAATCATACCCCTCTGTGGTGATTAATTTCGTATCAGTGCAACTAAACCAGCCACATCCTGCTCCTGTGACTGGATTTCCCTCCCTTCATCTTCTCTCCATTCTGAAGAGAAAGAGGAAACAGCATATTTCCTGCATAGAGACCTGATTCAATTAAAACTGCAGAACAATAAACATCACCTTATTAGCCTCCATTGCAATTCCTTGAAAGCTAGATTTCCTGATTTTCTTCTTTCCATCTGCTGCTATTATTCTGCACAAACAGTTGGATGAGAGAAAAGTTGTGTTAATTTGAATAAAATCTGCATAATACAAATCTGCAGATAAGAAAATGAATGTCCAGAACCATTGTGCTGCTGCTATACTGATTCACATAAAAACTACTAAACTACTTATTTACACAGTTCTGAGTGTTTTTCTTTCTGGCACATAACTGTTGTACAACAGTTGCCTCAAAATCCTAGTAGAGCTAAAGCACTGTAGACTGTAATCTGGATGGAGTATTTCATGAAGCCAGCTCTGCACCTGTCAGCAGGAGGCTTGTGCAAGCAATCATAGTTTAGTTGGTAGATAAATGCCTTCCGATAGTGCATCTTTCCTTTTATACTATGCACTGCAGAAAACGAGCTGGCATGGCTGCCCAGAAGCTGGAGGTGCAATTGCAGCAAATAAAAACATAACACTGGGTTTATGCTAATATAGTCAGCTATGGCAATAATCTCGGAGACAAGGGTGCATCTACACATGTGCTTTACTGCTAAGTAGACTAATTAGGTCTCCTGTAAAGCATCACCATCTACACATGTGCTGGTATTAGGGCACAGTAAATTAATTAATTCCACTGTAAGGGTACTGTGGGGGAGTAATTAACTATGATGAAATACATGTGTGGACAGTGACCATGTGCATACATTGCACCTGGTCAGCCTAGGCAGCAGGGGACCAGACTCCTGCCTGCTGCCTAGCCACACCCCCCCACAGCTTCAGCACTCTCATGCCCAACAAGCCCCTCCACAACCTAACACTGCCAACAATAGCCCAGAGTTGACCCTCTGAGCCTGCTGCCGTCTGGCCCTCCTCTGCCCTGGCTCAAATTGCTGCTGTCCTGGACACCCAAGACACTACACCTGGGAGCAGTGTACCTCTGGTTCCAGGGTTTATCCTTTTGCATTAATTGCACATGTAGATGCACCCACTGTGACAAGCTGGCCTGCAGCATAGGCTATCAATGCTTGCTGGGAATTCTGGTCATGTATATAGTTTGCTACTCTCCATGATACCATGCATCTTCACTACCACTGTTAACTTTGCTGGCTATATAAAGCTAGTTCAGATCTGTCTATACAGGTCCAAGTTGTAGACCTATCCAAAGAGACAAAAATTAACTCTTAACAGGAAGCATTATTTTTTGGCCATCTCTTCAAGCTAGATTCCCATGTGGGATTCCTGCTCTCAGGACTCTTCAGTGTATCACATATTCATTGCATTTCAGACATTTATCCCCATCATAAAGCTATGCAGATGAAGCAGCAATAATTTACAATAGATTTCTTTTTCTGTCTCTCTGCTTTATTATATTGAATAGAAGTCATTCATCATAGTTACTCTAATGTGATGAGTTATGCATTTGCCTAACATGCATTTCTAAATAGGTTAGCTTAAAACATCTGGTATGTGTCTGTGGGTGTGTGAATGAGGAAGATTTTCCTAGTAACAATGAGGAAAGGGAAAAAGTCTGTTCCACTATTGTTTCATTTCTAAAACAGTTGATGCCCTTCAAATGTTCATATTTACCATGAAAAGTAGTTAAGTTTACTGCAGATGGAAAAATGGTTAGTCCAGCAGTGGTGTTGGCTGTCTTGAAACTCGCTATATAAGGGGGAAGTTATAGTTTTTCAGCTATCAGTAATTTCCAGAAATATAATATTGGGCAGAAAATATATCTGTTCCTGTTGTTTTTAGACCGGTAGAATAGTACCTAAAATTTAATAGCTATATGGATAAATACTATAGAAAACATTGTTCTGGATAGTTAAGTGGGGGTGGGGATTTAATTTTGTAAACAATCACAACTCTAATGATTGTGGTGGATTTGCTCCTGCTTTGGGCAAGTCTGAGACTGGCCTATAGAGCAGAAACAGCATCAAGCTCTAGGGAGGGAACCCTCAACATTTTAGCTATTCATCTTTCATTGCTGGATTTGCTGTTTGAAAGGTACAGCTGATTGAATGTAGTAAATAACCAGGTTCAGGTAACACTTGCCCAACAGATACACAGCACTTTTTGTATGCAAGTATGTATTGGAAACATCCTTGTACTACCATCATCTGTAACCTATTTTGCACTTGTGAACTGTAGCTAGAGTGATTGAAAATCTCTTGTTGAGTCCTTTGGATATTAGAAATGTTTTTAATAGTTACTGGGTGCATCTACATGACACATTTACTGTGCGATAGACTAATTCTACTGTACATCAGCATGTTATGGCAAAAGCTATGCTAATGCACAGTAGAATTAGTCTACTGCACAGTAAGTATCATAAAGACCATATGCCAGTGCATATACTGTGCAGCAGCTCCAATTACTGCATATTTATTTAGTACTTCATATTAGGGATACTAAACTTAGTGTGAAGTAACAACAGTGCATTAATGCACATGTAGATGCACCCACTGAGATCCTTACGACACTCTAAGGCCTTGCTTTGAGAGAACAGATGTGATGTTGTACCTTTTGCAGGTACACATAACAATGAATAATAAAAGGAAACGGTGTATAAAAAAAGCTTTCTGAAATGGAAGAGAGAGCACTTTATTGACTGGCTGAGAAAAGTGCAATTTAGTGTGTTCATTTGGGAGCTAAGAGGTGTATCAGTTATTGCTCTCAGAAACAGAATTCACTTGGAGATCATTGCAATTCAAATAGCTATTTGACCTGACTTTTTGAAGGACCAGGATAAAATAGCTTGGTGAGACTCCCTGTGGAGGAAAGCATTCATCTGGGGGTGGCTTTGGCTTACTTAACTGCCTTAGCGATAGCAAGTGTTTAGACTGGATGAATAAGATTTGAATTACCAGGGTCAATGGGCCAATTCAGAAACTGCATTTTTTACTAAATGCAGTTAACAAAATTCAGGACCAGATTCTAAGATGGTAAAGGCATCAGCTCTGCTGACTTTGTGAAGGTTACTGCAAAAGATTATCAAATTAGGCTCCTTATACACACACACTTTTTAAAAAATATGTAACTCAAAAGAATCTTCAGTTAATCTGAAAGCCAAGGAATTCCCCAGAAGCCTTCCATTAGGTTTAGACGACATTTCTCATTCCTCAGTGTTCCTCTTATCTGAGCATCTCCAAAAAAACCCAATAACAGGCATTCCACTGAAATTAAAACCAAATCTGATTTATAAAAGATAATGACTACTGATTTCCTCGCAGGCTTGAATTCTGACTTGGGAACAACTTGGACACAGAGGTACATCAGTTGTTAGTAGAGAATAAAACCTGCCATCATTTGGTGCTAATGTCCAAAAAAAACCCTTATTTTATTTTTCCCATACGATTTAATTTGGGGATGTTTTACACAGTTAGGTGAGTGAAGAGTTTAAATATAAATGTTGTAGTATTTCCATCCATTATAATTTGTTGAATGATGTAGATAGATCAGCAAAAAGAATATACCACTTGTATCTGATGGGCTGACCTATGTCTCTAAGAATAAAAACTGGGAAGAATATAAGTATGCAGACACTGCACTCTAATGGCATTCAAGATGGCTACCACTTTTCTCTGGCTGCAGTAAGCAAGGGGAAGAGGCCTGTATTAACCCTCACAGCCATGGCCATTGGCTTAGCACTGTAGCTTATGCCTGAAGCAGCAACTGAGCTGCTGCATGCAGTCTGTAGGATCTTGATAATGCTTGTTCTGTGGAAATAACAGTTTATTAATTATGTACATTTATATAAAGAACTATTTACAGTAAAGATGTAACAGTCTTGCTAATACCCTTGCAAGGGACTGAGGCCTAGCCTTGTTACTGTCCTGCCATACTAGGAATGTCCTGCTGCCCCACTCACTGTCTTCTGGGATGCCACACTTCCTGGACACTCTTTTAGGTTTCCAGGAGGACTTACCCTATATCACAAAGTTGGCCATGATTCTGAACTTTTTTTTTTAACATTCTGCCTTCCAAAACTAAGTTATGTCTTTATTTGTTGGGGTGTGAGAAAATATGGTACTTTTTTCTAGCTGTGATATAGTAGTACTATACCATAAAATGTACTGCAAAGTATCAGGTTGAGAATCAAGCAGGGAAACAACGGTGATCAAATGTTTTCTTCTTTCCTTTGTCTCAAACTGTGATGTAGGCAACACCCACATTGTTAAAATAGTGGCTTTGTCATCAGTATGACACACAGCCCAAATAAAGTAGTTATAGAAAAATATCAGTTAAAATTAAGTAGTAAGCCACATTTACTGTCATTGGGATTCTAAACACCAGTCAAAGCTATTCATGTAACAGTACTATGTTTCCATTTCAAATGAAGGATCATCTTAGGATGGGGGTTCTAGGGTGTGTAGGATGTATCCCGTATGAGCTCTAAAATGTATTCAGCATGGGCAGCAACCCTTTATTCTTCAGCCGCTAGATATGCTCACTCCTACTGCATTTGTGCTGAATGCCAGAACGTGTAAATGGTAGCGCTCAGTCTTGAATAGGATCATGAGAGCAGATACTTCGCATTTTTGGTAATGGCATACACGGAGCATGAGTGGACAGTGTTTTCATACCTTTAACTGCCCAAGACCATATTTCTCTGAAGATGTTTAACCAATGAGTGCCAAGTACCAATATACATGTCAAAATGCAATTATAATGCTTTAGTATCAAAGAATCTATATGAATTAGACTAGAGAATAGCCTAATCCTGCATTCCGTGAAGTTTGTGGCAGTTGACTTCATTGACTCTTGGTCGGAGCCCCTATCAACCAATTCTATTTAACTGCTGTCAATGGAAGCAATTCCATTTACTTCAACGAAAGCTAAATCAGCCTCTCAATACAACCAGGAGCACAACTGCAACTAATTCTTCTGCAAGTAAAATTCATTCAGGTTATGAAATCAAATATGGTTACACACATCACTAAACCTTTTTCTTTTGGAGTTTCTTAGAATAAAACACAAATTTAGAAAACAAATCCTATAAAGCAGTTTTAAGTAGTAAAGTGGCTTTTTAGGGCCTAAAGAAATATCTCTTTCTCGGTTCTTTTGAAGATGATAACCTCTTCTAATCTCTGAAACACCTTCACCCTGGGAATTATCATTTGGGTCTGCTAGGCATAACACTTGAAAGGAAAACTGAAATCAAATACTCAAACAGTGGAAAGAAATTTGACTGCATGTTTTTTGGAGCTCAGATAAATAAAATCCAAAGTACACAACAGCCACTAGGGTTTAATAGTTAATTTGCTTCATATCAATAATTAGTATTCTTGTAATCAATGGCTAATTCTACTGGTAATGTTAATAAAAGGCTAATCAAGAGTTAATTGTTCTGGAAACTGCATATAAAATAGTTCCTATATTTCAGCTTTTTTCAAGGGACTTTCCTAAGTTTTCTGCACAACTTCATGATCAAAGTTGTCTCTTGATTTAAGCTCTGCATTGGTAAGAATATATTGAATGCCCTTGTTTTATACAACATAGAAGTATTTGGAGTTATTCAACCTAGGTAAGAACAAACAAGGTATTCCTTTTTAGAAACTTGAGGCCTAAGGTAGGAAAATTAATGTATTGTTTCCTTCAATGTAGTTCACATACCAACACACATCTGCAACATTATCTGTTCCAAAGCAAAGAGGGTGGGATACAGTTTGGAACTAGTTGTTAAAAGCTTTAATTGGCATGGTTCCTATTCTTCATTCCTGGCATCTCAAGCAGAACAAAGGCATGATGAAGTAAAGTTGCTATTAGTTTACTCTCGTAAAAAAACAAGTGAAAACTAAGAGCTGGCATTTTCTGAAGGGCTCTGGCCAAGCATGAAGAGCTATGATTTTCATTGTTATCTTCAAAGGAGCCAGCATTGTCACCTGCCCTATGTCTTACCTGCCAATTTAAGTAGGACAAATTTACCTTGATGATTAAGGCTGACTAATAGCATAACTTTTTCTGGCACTGTGTTTTTTTGTGGGGAAACATTTAATTCTGTCTCTCTTCATTCTATTAATAAATGTTGAAAGATGTAGTGTCTCAGTTCTCCAAACATCTATGACTTTCATTGTCATGACTACATTAACATGTAAATAGTATTACTCATCCAAATACCACAGAGGACTAAAAAACACCAAATCGCATTATCTTAGCACTCACCGCAGGTGGAAATTCTGATATTTTTAGTGCCATCAAGGATATGGTCTTTTTGAACTTACCTGAATGCTGTCCCCTAGTGGAGCTCTCTGGCTGTGTCCACACAAGCATTGACGTTTGGTTCCCAGGGACAACTAGAGGAGGCACGCCTTGCATCACCACTAGTTGTCCCTGGGGAATGCCCATGACACATGAACTTTGGCGTGCTTCAAGTTGCCCCGGGTTGGGTAGGGGAGGCTGGGACCAGCACTTGACTGGCCCCAGCAACCTTACCTAGGGTTCTGGGGGCCTCCTGGGGCTGCAGCAACAGCAATTCTGCCATGTGGAGCCTGGCCAGCAACTGCAAGGTGGCTCTGTACAGCCTGGCTCCACTTTTGAGCAGTGCTCGCTGCCTGTGCATGTGCTGCTCCACTTTCTGTTCTGTGTTTTTGGGGGGTTTTTGACTCCTGGATATCCGGGGGGTCAAAAAAAACAGGGATAACTAGGGGTCAAAAAAGAACAAGAAAAGAAAGGTGGAGCAGTGCATGCACAAGTAGCGCTCCTTGCAGCGCAGAGAACATCTGCATGTGCAGCATATGGTGCCGCAGACATGTTTGTGGAGCCACATACCACATGGCCACACTCATCTGGATGTGGCCTCTCTGTTTTTAAACAGTAATTACAGCTGAATGGCTATGAGTGAAGATTTATTTCATGTCATGGGTCAGATTCATCCCTGAGGTAGCTCAGGGGTATTAAAGGGAGTTACTAGGTTCCCAGCAGTTTTGAAAGTCAACCTCTTAGGTGCTTATGTAGGAAATATGAGAGTGACTCTTAGGTTCCATTTTTTTGAAGTCTTCATCTGTACCTCTGATCTAGAGAAATATTTTAAATGTGATTTTACATCCGTTTCAGCAAAGTCATTGCATGTAGAGCCTTACTTAAGAGCTGCTTTGTTCTCAACGATTTTAGACTCAAGGCACTGCTGCTTAGACTCAAGGCGCCCTTCAGAAAATGCCAGCTCTTAGTTTTCACTTGCTATTAGTTTACTGTAGTAAAAAAACAACTAGTAGTACCCTGGTGGGGAGTCACTACTCTGGTGGGGAATCACTGAGCTAGAGCATGCAGGAAGGCACACCCTTAAATAGAAAAAAAAGGTTTCATATAGAAAAACTGCAGTCCAGCAGGAATTCTGAGAGCATCCTTAAGTATCTCCTGGAATTCCTGAGAAGAATTATTCAAAAGTACTGAATATACCAGCTACAGTAGCCAATGGAGAAGGGAGTCAAAGATGTGCTGTGAGCAGCTCTGATTTCAGAGGATGCATAGGCTGCAAATGAGGCTGACTTTGGGGATGCTAAGGATCCAACTCTGAATCCTGTGGGTGAGTGAGCATATAAGAGGCAAAAAGTTGGCCAAATCTGGTCCTAGCTAATTAGCTGAATATTTGGAAACGTTTTCAAACCATGCTTGCAAGTGCAAAGCAGGATGTAAAGCTTTAATATAGTCTTATAATTGTATCATTTACTGTATATCCAATGGCCCCTCCACCCACATACCTAGTAAAAGAAATGTCATGTTACTGCCTAGAATAGTCTTCTACGCATGATTTAATCTTTCAGCTGAGTTCTATGAAAGTTGATGCTGGGATATTTACAGTCTTGGCATCACTGCAGTACGTAAAGCTTTCAAATCATCAAACTAAAGGAATATATTTCAGCCCTTCCACACTGAACTGTGAACTTAGGAAATGAGAACTCCAATAAAAGAAACCTCCAGGAAGATCTGCATTGTATTCAGTATTTTTAGTTGGTGGTGGTGTTTGTGACCAGAGCAACTTTCAGGCCTGGTGCTAATATGGCCCCAACCCCGTCTCTGGGCAAACTGCTCACCCCTGGGCAAACTGCCTTCCTGCCACACCTTGATGTCATATTATTCTGATGTTAATAGGTGGGAGGCTGTCCTTTTGATTTGCCCTGGTGTCAAGGGCCAGATGTACACACTCTAACCATCCCTACACATGTCCCATGCCTTGCAGATGTCATGCTATAAAAATAAACAGCTCCAGCTTGCACCTGGGTCAAATTTGCCCCTTTTAAGGTTGCTTATATATACCCCACTTGAGTCTCCCTCTTACTGCTCCCCTCTTGCAAGGGCCTCTCACATACTACATATTCAGGCCACACTCTCATCATCCTACTCTGAAGAGATCTTCAGGCTTGTCCATTCATACTTCAGACAGTCCCAGCCCACCTTTTGGACCTCTCATGACCCTCATCTGGGTGGTGACTATTGATTCCTTCACTTACTCTCTTCAGCCAGCCCTGGCCCAGCCTTTTGGGTACTCTGTGACCCTCACCTGAGCAGCGACTCCAGGCTCTCACAGCCCTAGCCCCTCACTGGGCCATTCCTTACTCCCGCCCCCTTGGGCAAACACAATCCTACAGGGGCCTGGGGTCAAACACCCCCTTGGGACTCAGCCACTCCTCCCTGGGCTTCACTGGCCCCACTACTCCACCCTGCTGCTCTCAGAGCCCGGGTTCTTGCAGCCCTACAGGCTCAGGTGCTTCACAAAGTAAGCCTGCCCCCCCTAGCTCTTCTGGTAACCCACCCAAAGGTGGTGCTAGGAGTTTAGGCACCCCAACCCACCTTACACTGGGGAGGTTCTTGGCCCTGGTATTTATGTGACCCTGCCCTGCCCTGACGCAGGAAGGATCACCAGGCCTCCCTATCCCAGCAGGGTGCGATTTTAGGACATTGGTTCTGGGCATGAGGCCTCCTCTTTCTCTGTAGTCTCACCTACCACTTCCAAGTTATTCCTGGAGTAGGAGCTCTGCCAGGCAATGTTACTCCCTCTCCAGCTGACCACCAACTGCTTTGCTGTTATAACAGAGCTCTCCAAAATGGCTGCTCTCATCAGCCACCTAGAAGTTCCCTGCTCCAGTCCTTAAAGTGACAGACACCCAAAGGGGTATTCTGTCACTGTGTTGTTGTTACAGTTAAACCTAGAGGGCCAATAAAAGATAGCATTCTATGTTGAGCTATGTTGTGTATACAGATATAGCTGAAAGATATTCACTGCTAACATTTTTCTATACTGTTTCAAAAATATAATATAAAATATGCTGCTATAAATAAAGTTGAAAACTGCTCTGTGCTATGTCCCATGATGCACACCATCTTTAAAGAAAAGCTACATTTGCTCTGTGCTTGTGGGACAATGGGACAATGTTCAGATTCCAGGGGAGGTTGTGATGCCCCCCTGGTGTCCACACAACCCTTGCCCTGCTCTGGCTGCAGGGTGCCCTCCCCTTCTTTCCTGCCATGCCTTGCTGTAACTATTGAAAGTTAGAAAAGGAGGCTGCATAAGGGTCCTAGAGCAAGCCCTCCGTTCTTCTGACAGCCAGCAGGTCCCACACAGACCCTACTGGTCTTAGTCCTACTTTGTTCCTGGTGGACTCTTGGCCTGTTCATGACCCTCAGGGTACCTGTATCCTTAAGAGCTATAAACAGCCTCCAAACCTCCCCTACATCTATGCCCATGCCTTGCAGGTGTTACTGTACAATCAGTCCCTTTACCTGGGCCTTCTAGCCCAGGCCCACTGTACTGGACCTGGGTTCTTGGCACCAGCTCTTATCTTGATTACTTTAGTCCTGGGACCCCTAGCCCTCTCCACCATGTTTTGGGTGATGAGCCTGCTTTGGCTCCACCTTAGCCCCTGGCCCTGTCTCTACCCTGCTCTGAGTACTGAGTCTGCTTCAGAACTGTTTAGGCCCCTAACCTATCTTATGCAGGTTCTCTGGCCCTATCTGGCTTAAACTGTGCTCTGCTGCACCCCTTCCCTGGGCTGCCACCCTATAAGACTCAAGTCCAGTCTATATCTCAAGCCCCTAGCAGAGCTCCAGACACTCTTGTGCCCCTAGGCATAGCTGGAACCTCCCTACTAGTCCCAAACTCAAACCATCAGTATAAACTATAACACAGGAATAAGCCCTCTGGCTGTAATACCAACTAACCCACTCTGGGTCTGAATGTAAGCAGTGTCTACCTGTCTGTACAACAAGGCTTCCCATTATTCTGGATCATAGTCCTCTGCAAGGCAGCAGCATACTGTTTGCTTTTACCAAAGTAGCACCAATACCACCTAGGAGCTCTCCTTGCCCCTCTAGATCTCCTTCCTTCACAACCTCCAGGGCTAGGCTGCCTGAGTAGACTCAGTCCCCGAGCTTATACACATCTTAAGCCTTGCCCACTTCTGGTCAGGTGACTCAGCCATCACAGGTGTGTTCATTGTGATCCTAAGGACCTGCCTGCTTGCACTTGAAGCTGCTTAGCTGCTGTTTGCAGCTCTTAACCACTGAGCAGCTCTCTAAAATCTGAATTATGAAAGCTGAATTCCTCAGGAGACTATAACAGTTACTGCAGGAAATACTTTAGGGCCGCAACACTTAAACAGAAAAGAGCTCTGGAGTCCCAAGGTGTTGCCTGCCTGCCTTCCCTGCTGTCTTTGTATGCAGACATCCATATTTTTATCTACTTTGTAGTATCAAAACATAGCTTTCCTGGACCAGAGTTGGAAATCACAGCCAATTCTGCCCTTCTGTGACCATGATTCTGGGCAGAAGGTTATGAATACATCAATGCCTCCTTCAATCATTTTTACTATGTGTTACATTACATGGAAACAAGAACAAATGGCCACCATGTGCATCCACATGATAGCCCCTGGCAGTGCCAAGTTCAGCATCATCTATCATTTTCTTTCAATGCCTTCCAACCTTTTGAGTTTCATTTCTTATGCATGTTTTTGCCACACTTTTTGTGAAACAAATCTCTTTGTTGTTAGCTAAAAAGAAATTCCTAGTAGAAATTATATTAACTTTTTCCTAATTTTGAAAATTGCTGCTGATTCTATAGCAATTGAACTGCAGTCCACAATTATTTGATATCGTTTCTTTAAGCAGAAGGCCAGAAAGTAGCAGAGAGTAGATAACTTCCTGGTGCCACTTGTGCTAGTATTCAGCAAATAAACTTGCATTTGCCAGGTCCCTAGCTACAGCCTCTTCCTTATGGACCATCCTCAGTGATGGCTAGAAAATGGTATTTAGAGGTTTGCTTTTGGGAATTGACTTGTAGATAAATTAGATATGCATTAAAATAATGGTCCTAGCCAATGGCAAGAGTTAATTGATTTCTAAAAGCCTATTTGTGACAAAGTTACATCAAAGCCCACTGTGTCTGATACAGAGAAGCAGCAAGCAGATGCACAGGCTGGGAAATTGAAGACCTGTATCACAGTGTCCTGTAACATGAGATAAGATGGCAATAGGTCACAGTACCCAGCTGCAGAACCCTTGGGATTTCCAGTTTTGAGGAACACACCAAACTAGGAGAACACTGGAAAGAATCAAATTAGGATGTGTGCATGTGTTGGGTTTGTGAAACAAGAGAATACGCTAACAGAACAGAACATGGACAGTATGACATCCACAAAGAGACCAGTCAGCAATGCCCAAAGATGAAGAGTCACAGAAGAAAGGAAGATTACAAAAGGAGGGATTTTAGAGTAGCAAAGGGTCTCCAGAGAGGAACCTGAGGCCACCTTGGATAGAAGACATACCACCAGCCCATCTCACCCACTTCACTTCTTGGCCTCTGACCTCCAGGCTGCTGACATTAACAATCAAGAGAGAACCTCAGAGTGAAGCTCATGTACTGGCCAGATGTACCTTGACTCTGTGAACACTCGGACTGGTATCACTTATCTGCTATTGCTGTGTATCAATAAAATGTGCTGGTTATTGAATGGAAAGGTCATGCTCAGTCTGATGGTTTGGATCTGCTCAGTCTGATGGTTTGGATATGCCCAAGGTATCTGGGTCATAAATCTAATGCAAACATACAGCAGAAATAACTGCTGAGCAATGTAGAATTTGGCATTTTGAAGCATGGGGGTTGGTTTGGTGTGGTCTGGGGGGGGGTTATTTTTTAAATGAAATTTGAAAATATAAAGAATTTTACAAAATAAGCAAGCAAATATGAAGCCAGATGTGTAATGGTTAGAATAGGATTGTTTTTCTGGAGTATATCATTGATGCCCCCAAACATGAAAAATGAACCTCTTATGGTTCAGTCCTAATTGTGTCCTTCACCAAAATCTGGAGAGTAAAGTGTGTGTGTGTGTGTGTGTGTGTGTGTGTGTGTGTGTGTGTGTGTGTGTGTGTGTGTGTGTGTGTGTGTGAGAGAGAGAGAGAGAGAGAGAGAGAGA